>VZTG01009991.1:784153-898969 GCA_013397845.1 Melanocharis versteri | reverse complement strand
CGGAGACAAGCTGGGAGCCGCCGAGCACGGAGCCTCCGGCGCCGGCGGAGCGGGCGGCGGACCGGGCAACGGAGGCCGCAGTGAGGAGTACCGGCGCCGCCGCCACACCATGGACAAGGACAGCCGAGGGGCGGCAGCCACCGAGCACCGCTTCTTCCGCCGGAGCGTGATCTGCGACTCCAACGCCACGGCCTTGGAGCTGCCCAGCTTGCAGCCCGCAGCGCCCTCGGCCCCTGTCTCGGGAGGCAGCGCGGCTCCCTCGGTGTTCCCTGCCGAGGGTGCCGGCCGGACCCCTTACGCCCCTGTCGCCGCCGCCGAGGCCGACTCGCGGCCGCCGCCGCCCGCCCCGCTCCCCCTGGAAGGACAGGCCGCTGAGGAGCCCCCAGCCGCCAAGGATGCCGCCCCGCTGCTGCCCAAGGAGGAGGAGGAGGGGGACGAGGCAACTGCGCTACCCCCTACCAGCGCCGCTGGCAGCCTGTCAGCTGCCAGCCGGGAATTTGAGGAGCGGAGAACACAGCAGGAAGACATCGAAGAGCTTGAGACCAAGGCGGTGGGCATCTCCCCGGATGGCCGCTTCCTGAAGTTTGACATCGAGATTGGAAGAGGCTCCTTCAAAACTGTGTATAAAGGACTGGATACGGAAACCACTGTGGAAGTTGCCTGGTGCGAGTTACAGGTAAAATAAATTAAAAAAGATGAGAATTATCACAGCACAGTCACTCTCCCAGGTGCTAGTCATTGTGGTTCAAGGGGGTAAAACTCATCAGCTCGAGGTCTGCTTAATTCACAAGGACCTGCAGACCTTACCTGAGGCAGTCCTTTGGATGAAAGGTGCATCTTTTCTGTAGAGTCAGTTTGCCTTTTAATTATTTTAAATACTGTGCTCTCTGAAGAGTCTTTTAGCTTTATCATCACAAAACGTGCTACAGTTCTGTTTGGTATCTTGTCTTGCATTTTACGCCTCCAAAAGGTAGCTTGGAGGATTGTAAAATCACTTGTGTGCAGCTTCAGGGAGGCCGAGGGAAAATGTGTGAGTGGATGTCGACTTGAGCTACCCTTAATGTTTCATAATTCGTTTAGGTGTTTTTCTTAGGAAAAAAGTGTGAAAACATTAATTTCACAGACATTTCATAGGCAGTGGCAGTGGATTCTTGTGGGATAGATAACTCTGGAATATACACAAGTCATGTAGTGTATCACACCATTTAGTTTTGCAAAGCTGTATTTTTCATTCCCACTTCCAGGGTTCATACTTGTTAACAGGGACAAGGAAAGAAATTATCTTCTTTCAGAAGCTTTAAGAAACGCCCTGATGTTTAGCCCTTCTAGATGACTGGTGGATTAAACCAGACTAAGATACTGCTCTTTTATCAAGTTTCTCGACTGAGCAGAGCCAGGGTTCTGCAGGAGCCCGGTCTAAGGATGGCAGGAACACCCTTAGTTCCCTGCGAGTCACAGCTTGTATAACAGATGCGGGTTGCTGTGCAACAACCTGAAAAGAAGTGGAGTACCAGGAACAAATACCTGGTGTGCTGGTTTGTTTTCAAAGCCTCAGTGTTAAGTTAAAAGGTTTAGTGTTTGTTTTTTGGTGTTGAGTTTTGGTGCGATTCATAGAAGGGCTCATGTAGTACGTCTTTATTATTGTTTGTGTTCCCATCCAATTTAGGGCGGACAAAAGAGCATTGGGTGAAAATCCCAAAACTCTTTGTAGGTTTTTTAAGCAGTCAGTGGCTCACAAATGATTGATTGCAGTAGCTGCATCAGAACTTTCTCAAAAGCACTTGTGTATCTGTTCCAGTCAAGCTGAGGGAATTTATTAAAAGATTTCTTAATTTGTATTCATATTTGCTTTTGGATGGTTGCTCGAGCATTCTACCAGTGTCTTGGTTCATTGTGTTATTGCCATTATTCTGTGCTTACTAACTGTGGAAGAAAGCTTCCAGTTTTCTTTGTGACCCTTAAGCATGCCCTGCTCCTCCAAGTTAGCTACATACTTGCTGTGGTGGTCTGTTTCAGCATTGGTTTTAAATCAGAAGTGAAATGATCGAGTGTTGGGCTCTGCTGAAGCTTTGCTTGTGCAGTTTGAACTGTGAGGAGATTAATAACCCGTCAAAATTACACGACTTTTATTTGAAATTTTAATCTTTTCAGTTTTCGAGTTCTGTGACTTTAATTGCTGAAGACTGTTTTAATCTTCTCACTTACTGATCAGAAACTAATGTCAGCTTGGCATCAGTTGCTTTTCGCTAATGTCGCCTCTTGAAGTGTCTTAATCATCATCAGTACCATGTGGACAAACTGTCTGAAGAAGCACCACCTTTGAAGGAATTTAATAAGGAAGCTCATTTTTAAAGGGCGTGTTGCTGGGCTTTCAATTGATTGGTGAATTTCATGAGTAGTATTGAAATTGACAGGTTGCAAAAAGCATGAATGAAAATATTTGCAGGGGGGAAATACTTGACGTTTTGCTGGGAGGGAAGCTGCATTGCAGGAGTGCCTTGTGGGTTGAGTTCAGCCTCATTCCAAAGGCTGTAGTTTTCCTCTCAGAAGGAGACAATGCGAAGTGACAAGTTTAAAACAGGAATGTACATTTTATGGCTGTTAAAAGTATTTGCTGAAGGAGCTACACTCTACAGCTTGTAGAATAAGATTAAGTCCTGTTTTACTGTTTGTGACTAGAAAGAAAAGGAGGAACTTGGTGTTTATTGGTATGGTGGGTATATCCTCCTATATCCTCCCTATATAGGAAAATGTAATTGTTGACAGGTTGATATTTGTTATGCATGGTTTGAATCAAAATGAAATCTGCATTCACAAAGAGGGACTGAAACTTTGGTGTCATTGGTTTTCCAGGATGCCATGGTTTGAGGATTGGTAAACTTTCAAAGCATAATTATTTTATTAGGGGAATGTGAATGATTTTCTTCCATGCTGTATTACAGTAACCATAACTAACTGATGGTTACTTTTAATTATCTTGAAATAATGTTCCTCAGCAATAGCAGTTTTTTCCCTGTATTCCTGCTAGCAAGTGTAGGCATTTGAGGTGTCCCACCTCCCTAGAGTCTTCTAAACAGCACTACTGAAGATGTTGTGTTGGTGTCTGGCAGAATGACTTTTTAATTCTGAATAATGCAACTATGCCTAATTTTTTTGTATGCGCTCTGTAGCAATGAAGACCAAAACCTGAGACTATGACTATGCTTCCTTTCAAAGGAAATTTGGATGCTGTTTATGAGATGCAGCTTGTGTTCTCAAGTCAGTGAAACTGTGGAGGATATTGCTCATGTCCTCAAGGCTCTTGAATTGCCTTGTAATTGAATAGCCCCTTCTGCTTCATAAATTGAACTGTGGAGGAAGTAGAAGGGGGAAGAGCTGAAATTCACTGGGTGACTTACTGGTGTTCTTAGTATCTCCAACAAGCCAAGGTCCTGGCCAAGACTCATTATTTGTTCTGGATCTGTGGAAGATGAGTCAATTTTGCTGAATGTAACAAAAACCCAACACAGGTGTGACTGATGGACTACCCTAGTTTACTTCCTGACGTGTGTGTATGAAGCAAATTGTAACTGAACCTACTTTAAAATATTGTATGCAGGTGTTTAAATGTGAAATACCTGCCCTGCTGTGAATGTAGTGGAGCTGTGAAGAGCTCAGCAGCTACTGCTTCATGCCAGTGCTCAGCTTCGGTTGCTGCAGGGAAATCATTGGTGTAGTGTTAGCCTTCAAATACTTTTATTCCCCCTGTATGTATTCTTCTCAGCTCTAGTTATTCTGAGTCAAGTGTGCCTCCTACTGTTGTCATTAGCACATCTCATTAATTGACTAAAATAGTAGTTAGGGTTACTAATTAAAGGGTTTTTAAATAAGTAGAAGTTGACAAAAGTGGTCTTTGTAAATTATGTTTGAGCAGTGAGTTTGTCACCTCTGTACAGCTCAGGTAATGTTGTGGCTAAAATGTGATGCCTTCCCCTGATGCTCTAAGTTTGCAAAGTAATACTCTGATGCCAGAAGTAGCAAGTCACATAGTTGGCTGTAAAAGCCAAATCTTAGTGCTGTTGTGTCATCCCTCTGAGTCCCTGTGTGAGTGGTTTTAAATCAAAACTGTAATTTAACTGCTGATTTACAGAACAGTACAGAGTAGTGCAGTTGTTTGCTGGACTGCAAAATCTTCTGTCTAGAATTATTGCTGTGGGTTATTCAAATCAGTGACTTTTCAAATGTGAACGTGCTTGATGATGTGGAGGTAAATTGGGCTCTTCTGAACGGTGTGTTTGCCAGGCATTTGAAGACTTACTGTTCATTTGGGCAGTGTGTTCTCTCAAAGGAAGCAGGATTTATAAGCTGTTATTATGGGGGTGTTTGCACTGGTTGGAAATGCGTTGCTGGTGAGCTGCATGCACTGGAGAACAGCTGCATGCCTGGTGTGAGCTGTATCCCTCCTGTCCCTTGTGTTCTCTGACAGGAAGGGTGGGCTGGGCAGCCAGCGCCCGCAGTTCATGGATGCACCCTCTTGCTGATGTGCTCCTTTGCCATTCTCACTCTGCCTTCACTGCGGTGGCAGTCAGGTTATTCTGCTTGACACGTGAGCTCCAGAAGGATGACAAAGGAACTGGGGGGCTCTCCCTAAGCAACAGAGTCTCCAGGGGTGAGAAATGAGTTGGACAGGTGAAAGTGGTGCACAAAGTTTGTTGTACTCATTACTGCTTTGAGGGAAAGCTGACTGTGAATTTGGTTACCTTCAGTTATAAATCGTCTGAGTGATAGATTGGTGTAGGTTACACGTGTGCAGTTCTGTGGCAGATGTCTAACTACAAACCAAGTGTAATGTACAAGCACTCCAGCTTACAAATGGATTTTTCTTACATAGGCAGTAGCAATGAAAAACCAGCTGGGAACAAGCATAATGCCAGAACTGGATGTGAACCATGAGATTCTTTAGTGCACTCTGGTAGAAATGATAATGCAGCTGACACTTTGTAGCAGGAAGCAGTGAGGTGCTAAATAATATTTCCATCTGTCAGAACTTTTCTGAGTCTAACAATGTTAACTTAAAACTCAGAGTGCAGGAAGTAGCTTGGATGTGATGTATAGCTTCACTTTTAGTGACACTTCAGATTTAACGATGCCTATCTTTATCTCGCAGTCTTAAAGCTATATTTAATGGTGATTTTTAGGTCAGCAGACAACAATGGAATGCAGTTTCTATACTCTGGAGTATAGACTCCACTGCAGACTCACCATGATAAATATCAGCTTGCTGAAGTCAATGTATAATTCTTAAAATTCTCTTTTCTGTCTGGCCTGGCTGAGCTGAGAATGTTTCAGAAGTTGCACATTCGAATCTGACAACCAAAAAAGGTCTTGTATCACATAACTGTGGCATCCTGTAGTCTTTTTTTTTTTTTTCCTTTTTAAAAAGCTGGTTGCATATTGCTCACTAGGAGTCCTGACTGCAAAGATGCTGGCTCTGATGCACAACCTTGTAGCTACATTAAAGCAAAATGGAAAACCAGATCTAGACCTTTCTGCAGTGAGAGGAAGCTGAGGAGCGTGGACCTGCAATTCATCTGTCAAGCACTGTTGGAAAACGATTACATTCTGTTTCTTCTGGAGAAGTAGTCAATATCCTGAAACAAATATGCATTCTTTGAGAGCTCTGACTGTGGTTCAATTCTGATTATTTAAAAATACATTTTCTGAAACTTTTACTGGAAGTTCAAGTCCCAATCTAATGCAGTATGCTGGCTCCCCTGCCTACCCTGTACCTCACATCAGTGTTTATAGTGCTTTACTAGTTGGTGAGCATAGTTACATGTGGCTGCAGCAGCAGTGTGCCTCCTGTTTGTGACTGCTTCTGGGCCAGCTATGTCATTGTCACAAATGTGGATTAATCAAGGTATGTGACAATCTGTCAACATCATGCTGTCCTTATTATCTCTTCTGTTTTCAGCTCTACAAATTCCAAAATACTGCAAGTAAAATCTGTAGAGCTGTAGGTGTGCAATGGCCTTATAGCACTTTAAGGATGCTGGATTTCCAAGTGTGCCTACGCATGGAACTTGAAATTTTGTGCAGTAAAGTCTAAATTTTTGCTGATTTTCTGTGTCATAGGGCAGAACAAATTACTCGTGCTTACTGGCTTCAAATCTCTGATGTGAAAGTTTCTCCGTTAGCTAAAGATGAAAACCCAGCCATATTCTTGAGTGTTTGTGCTGTAATTGATACAATTGACAACTTGATAAATGACATGGGAAAGGAGCCAGACTAATTACCTGCAGAAGTATAAACAGTGGTCAGGCTCCCTCAGACTTGACAAAGGTGACCCTGAAAGAGAGAAGGGAGCTTTTGAAGTACATTCTGGAGCTGCAGCTGTTAGGAGACCTCTACTTAGGAAAATAATCTTACCTCAAAGGGATATCACTTTTGGGAGATGGCTGTGGTTCAGTTTGTAACTGGCTGGTTGTGAGGCAATAAATATAATCGGATAAGTACGTTCTGAGAATGCAGCATTTCTTATGGAAATAAACAGGCTCTTATTTGTCAGTTTGCATGGGTTTGAGAGGTGCAGAATTAAATCTCTTAAATGAGATTTGTTTTGGGCTCTTGTGATTTAAAACACTTAGCTTCATAACAAAACTTTTGAGGGCTGAGGAAAAGTACCAGGTCTATAATCTTTCTTTGAAAGGGAAAAAAACCCCACCTGATAAAAGCTCCCTGGAGACATCCTGTATAGAGTCCTTTGAGAGCTGTCTAGCAGAGTCATAAATAAAACAAGCAGTAATAGATCTGTGGTATCTCCATGGATGCAGCGCGCCGTACAGTGCAGTTTTCAATACCTTTTGGTTAGCAACATCCCTCAGGGCCACATGTTCTTTTTCTTTTTCTGTCTTTGTTGGTTTTGTTTCATGCAGCAGCTTGTTAAACGTCACAGCTCTGACTGACACCCAGGTTCTCCATACTGCATGTGACAAAGCTGGTGCTAAGCAGTGGCAGTCTTGATGCTTCCTGTCGTGCATTTCCTGTAAAGATTACCAACCTTTTTTTGAGATTACTTATTGGTTCTTTCGAATCATGGCTGAGTTGAAATAAAAGTTGAGTGTTTTTCTGTTAATTTGTCAGTCTACGTAATGTATGTAACATTTGAGTTATAAGGAAGATAATAAATATCGTGTAAGTTTGCAGTGCTCCTGCAGCTGGGCATAGGACTTTCTCTTGACTTAGCATGTGTTTGTGGTTTTTGTTGTTTTTGTTGGTGGTGGTGTTAATTTTTAATAGCAGATGGAAGGAAGTTACTGGTTTTGACTGTTGAAACTTCAGATGATGATACCGTGGTTTTAACTTGATCATGATGTGTGTACACCACACTTGGAAAAACACTCTTCCAGTACACTTGGAACAGTTTGTATTCTAAATAGCAGGATTTGTCGTGCTGAAAATTGATTTCTTGGAGTCGTTGAAGGCTTTTATCTAACACGAGCCATCTGCATATCTTTTAAAATCTGTTATTTAAATTCTTGTCCAAAGGAACAAGACTTGGTTTTTATACTGGCTTCATAAGTATTTTTGTGGAAGCTGCTTAAACATTCCCTAGGACTGTCTTGTAGCTCATTTTGGGAGTAGTTTAGGGTGTGTATTGAACCTTAAATAACATTAGAATGTTTTTGGTCAAGATACTACAGATATCCTTCTTTCTACTCTATTTCCAGCTTCCTCAGTATATTTACAAATTGTCATACCAACACTTCTCAATGTGTGGTTTTAGTTGCCCTCATTCCCTTTGGGAGAGCTTGGGGAAGTGGAGAGGTGATGAGGATTGAATCTGTGTCTCACTTGAGGTCATATTTGGGAGAGGGAGCTTGCTCATGTCTTGTCTTGTGGGCACAACCTGCAGAATACCCCTTAACTCTATGCTGCAGAGGATAAACTTTGTGTTAATAATGTTTTGTGGTATTCTTAACCCAAAAGGGGATCCATGCAGCCAGTTCATCACAGGTGTTGGCAAATCTTTTTTTCCAAAAAGTCAGAATAAAGTAATGGGTGGAATGCAGTGACCAAAATTCAGGTTCAGTTCTTAGGCGTATTTCTGGACTTCATCCCACTTGTCATTTTCACCTGGTGATGGCAGGTGCATTGCACATATCTGGATTATTCTGAAGCACTTCAAGACTTGCTTGGGGAATTCCAAGCAGCACTGTGTTACTTTGCCTGGGTCACAAATAATTTAACATGCTCTAGGTGATTTTTTGGCAAAGGAAATGGCAGCCTGATAAAAATTGGACTGGTAGTGTTATGTTGTTATATCATAGCCTTCCAGAAGCTATGTGAGTATTAATAAGGTATCTGTAGCAGTAAGAAGTTTTTACAAGGATAGCTCATTCTGAGTCACTCAGAGACAAATGGCTAAGTTTGAATTTGTCATTTTAAGTCTAAGCAGAATGTCTGGGAATGCTGCATATACACTTAGACTCTAGAAATCCTGTAGAAAGGATGTTGTATACTTGATGGCCTCGTAACTAAAATATCTGTGAGCTTTCAAAGTATGTCAGTGTGTCAATGACACCAGCATAAATGTGTTTTAAAGTAGGTGGTGCTGTTTTGTTTTTTTCACGATCTGTGTGCCCCAGAACGTGGTTCTGAAGTCACTGGTTCATCTGTTGGGAATCTATGGGCAGCAGTTCTCTGCAGTCCCTGTTCTCAGAACAGGATCACTGTGGTGCATTTCGAGTCTTCTAATTCTGTAGGTGTGGAGCAGGACTCCTCACATGTTACCAGTAAGATTAAAACAAAGAGTAAGCTTTGGAGCCTCTGGCAGCATCCACATCACAGGTTGTGTTCAGAGCTGTAGCCCGGAGTGGTTCTGATCCTGTTGCCTTTGTTTAACGAGCAGTCCCTGGTAGAACCTTTCAATAGGTCTCCCCTGAACTGCTCCCATCCTGCTGTAGGAAGATAGCAGACAATGTGGGAAATGAGCTTTGTTAGACCTCTTACATGAGGTAGGAGTTTATTGTTCAGTTTAGCTGTTCTGGATCGCCCCTTTCATCTGCATGTTTCAGCCATTTCTAGTTTCGTTGCATCAGGGGTTGAAGATAGTGGGTTCTGATAGCAGCTTTGGGGCCGGCAGCAGAAAGCAGAAAGGTCGAGACGGAAAAACCCAATTACGCAATTGTGAGTTTAATGCCACCGTTTAGTAGAATTTGAAAAGAATAGGAATACCAGTCTCTTTGTATGAAATTGGGGCAAATCTGAAACAGCCTTGCTGAGCTAAGCGGAAGATAGTACAAAGCTGATACCAGCAGCCGTGTACATTTTGTCTGGTTTGGGCCAGTTATCGTAGTCTCGTGATGGTTTAAAACTACCCACTTGATGGGGTTACCCAGCTTTCCTTGGGCATTTTCCTCTCCTAGGGTAACCTGCGACTTGCTCCTCCTATGCTCATTGTTGGTGGCAAGTTTGTGATCCCAGTCTGAATGTACTTTGACTGCTTCTATCCTGGGATAGACTAATGACATGCAAACAATAACCCACAAATATTACTATTAAAAGCTTCAGCAATCCAGGCTGATTATCTTAAGGATCTGCAAATCTGTGTGAGCTTATGTAATATGCATCTGTTAATGGCAATTTCTGAACCGTTAGCAGGTTTTGCTTAAATGTTGCAAAATGTTACCATGTCTGTTTTCAAATCTGCCTCTTTTAAATGAGACTTTTATTCTATCAAGTATTTTCCAACGTAGAACTATTTTTGGTTTGTCTTGATCATTATTCAGCTGCTTATGGTATGCTTTCATTTGGGAAATGTAGGTTATCTATCTGTGTAAAAATGCAAGATGCTAAGTTAATGTGCCTGGTTATAGCTAATTTGGACTTGGTCTATGAGTCCTCCTTAAGTTAAAAATGTCCTGAGTGAGGCTGAATGTGAGTTAGAGAGTTCTTGAAGCAGTCTATTCGTATAAATATCCTACTGTAAGAAATACTGTCTGAGAAGTGATTGATTTTTTTCTTTTTTTTTTTTTAATATTGCCCCCCTGGATGTAGACAAGTAGAGATTGACAGTATGGCTTTTGAGGGCAGGCTTTTTATTTGCATTTATCATGATTTGGGGCTTAGTCTGTTGTTTGGTTTGCCAGGAAGAGTATGCTGAGAAGGGAGAAACAAGACAAATGTCTGAGACAAAAATAAGACTTGAAGTTTAGTTTTAGAATTTTTTTTTTTCTTCTTGTGGCTTTCTCTACTTCCTTTATGTGCAGCTTGAGCTTCCTTTTGCAGAGTCAAAAGCAGAAATGTATTTTAGGTTATTTGTGCCAGGAGGAGTGGTGGTGAATTACACTGGGTGGTTGAATTTGAAATGTTTTGCCTCTTGATGGCAACTGTGAGCCAGTTAAGGTGATGGTGTGATTTCTTTTGCTGATCTTTTTATACAAGCTTGGACATATCTGAGAGGTTCAGTATTTACCCTCAGGAGCAAAAGAAAAAAAGAAGGTGAAGAGCCTCAAGGTTGCTGCTGAAGACTTAAATGCTGCAGCACCCCAGTGTATTGTGTGTATATGTTCTGTACCTGAAGGTCTGTCACAAATTATCTTTAATACTCAGGTTTCCTTCAAGCGTTTCAGTGCAACTGAACGTGACTAACTGTGTATGATAACGCTTTGGATGGGAAAAATAGCCAGGTGCCTTGGTTTTTATCTTTGGGCTGTGGTTCAAAAACAGCAGTGTTCTTCCTCCCATCCAGTATGGAGTCTGATTTCTGAAAGTTGGGCGAATCACAGAAAACCTAGCAGAATTGAAGTTTGATTTATTGGTGTTGGAGAGTCTGAAATCTGTTTTTATTGTTGACCTAAGTGGTTTTTTCCCTAACAAACTCTGAGAGTTGAAAAGCATTTACAAGACAAAGGTGAGGAGCTGCAGAAACCCTTGTTTCTTAGGAGGTACGTGACATTTCAAAGTTTTAGGACCAGGCGTTTAAAACTATGAATTGATTCTGAAAGTTCCTATTGCTATGAATGGCTAGTTCATGAAAGTATCAATTTTAGACTTGTACCGAAGTGTGTGGATTTCTTGCCTGCTTTTTGCCGAAATGCTTCCCTTTGTAGTCTTAGATCAGTAATCTCTTATTGAATAAGCTACCTACTGTAGACATGCATCAGTTTGTGTTTTCTTTACAGATTAAATATTTGTGTAACTTTCATGAACATGTGAAATAATTTGATGGATGCATTCAGACTTTGAGCTGCATAAGGCCAGCAGCCTGTAAGGTTGAGCATTTTGTTGCTGTTTGTTGTGGGTTTTTTAGTATTTTGTAATAGACTGTGACTGTGCACATTTTGTCTTTGTAATACTTTGTGACCATAACTTAAGTGTTGGAAAGAATTTTTTTGGAACTGGAGAGGCATCTACCCCAAACCAGCATCTGTGGCCTAGTTAGTGGGTAGATGACTGACTGCTCCAGAAGGTTTTCTGGGTCAGTTTTCTGAGATACGTGGTTGGATTGGTCTGAAGTGTGGAGCTGAACAAGAGTGAGAAAAACTTTATAGTCTTGCTGCTCCAAATGTAGAGATTTTGTGAAAATTCCCAATGTACCCAAGCTATAAATGATTTCTGCTTGATAAACCTGTACTGTAAAAATCCATTATTTGTTGGCCTCTGGGAGAAGGCATCCCTAGATTCTAAACCATGTGAGTGATAGGGTTGTGAATGGGAAATGGGTGATAAACTGATTTGGAAGAATCTTTTCATACAGGAAAACTAACACTAGTGCAAACAGTGATTGTGTCAAATGGTGAAGCAAAGAAGTGGTTCAGTTTTGTGAAGAAAGCTTAAGTAGCTTTAGATTAGGTTGGGCTAACCAAAGGAAGTAAGCCAGGATCAGCTGTGCTAAAGCAGCTGGCTGTACTTTCAACATCAGCAAAATAATTCCCAAAATTCTTTTGTGGAATGCTCTGTTATTTACTATTACTGCAAATTGCTGGTTTGTGTTCTGAATAGTTCAGCTGAAGGTTTGCTCCGCTGCAGTTCTGCAGTGGTTTGACCTCTGTCAGAAAACAGTTGTGGCTTCTAATGTGGCAGCTTATAAGATAATGCAGAATTTCTGAAGTATGCTTGTGATGTGTGATTGTGTTGTTGCAGCATGCCCAAAATTGTATTGCTCAACTTCTGGTCTTGATAGCTTTTTGCAACAAACCACATGGTTTGGGTAACAGTGTAAAATTTGAAGGAGTGCAACTACGTCAAATAAAGAGCTGATAACTACCAGGTAATGACGCAACTGATAAGCGTTAACTAAGTTGGTGTGGATGACTGCAGTTAAAAAGCAGCAGGCTGTGAGTGTAGCGATGTTTTAAGCATAATTTGTCACTTAAGAGGGGTATGAAATCTGAGGAAGTTGGCATTGGAATTTAGAATGGAAAGAATGAGTTGGTTGGTGATGTAGAGAACTATTTTCCACTTTCCCTTTGACTTCTGTCCTTATCTTCTCTGGCAGTAAGATTCAGGGAAATGGTATCTTTTGTTTCTCTTGTTCCTGTGTGGGAATGGTAATTGTTCTTGCTTCTTACCTGTTCAGGAAATATTCTCATTCCTCCCCCCTCCAACAAAACAGTGTATCAGTCATTGCCAATGTCATTTTTTGCTTTATTTTCTAACCTTGGCCTTCCTGAATCCTCCTGTGGTCCCAGTATAAGCCATCTGGCAAAACAAGGATTTTATTTTCTCCCTCTGCCCCCTCTTGCACTCTGGAATGAAGCAGATTTTGTATCTGTGTTCAGCTACCCGATGTAAAAGAAGAATGGGCATGTTTAAAACCTGCATCTAAGCTTTGACTCCTGGAACTGCCTCATCCAAACTTAGATTTTCCAGCTGGTAAGTCAATCTTATCCATGGAAATGTGCTTACTGTTCTCTTGGGAATTTGCTTTATACTCTTGCCTTCTCCCTTCCCCCTTCTCAAGCCAAATTTCTTTCCAGGAAGGGAAAAAAATCCATGGACTAGATTGAGCTTCAGCTGAATAGGGTGTCTCATTTCAGATATACTTTCTGCAGCTACTCAAATGACCAAAACATAAGTGACAGCTGAGTTGTCTGTTTGTCATGGGTCAAGGGCAGTCCAGCTCAGCAGTTTCCCTTTCCTCTTCCCCAAGTTTTGTTTGGAAGCAGTAGTGATTTGCCATTTTATATAGTCATCCTCTTGTCATAAAGACCAGATGGAAATACATCAGTTGTTTCATGTATAAATACTCAGTCCAGCAGCTGTGAGTTTATCAGGAGTCACTGGGATCACAAGGTGGTGACCAAATTGTTTGTTTAGAGGGCCATGAGCATTACTCCAACTTGAAATAAAGCTGTCCCATGAAAATGTTAGAAATAGTCCAAGACCCTATTAAAGAAGAACAAAGGTGAACCATTAAATGCAAAATCCTTTTTTTCAGATGAAGTTATAGTTTTTTTCTAGAGTATTACAGAAGTCCTCTGTAAGATCCACTGATCTTGCATTCTACTGATGCTGTTTCTAAAGTAGCTAAAGGATTGCTCAGAATTCTAAGTCTCCTTTCCTTTTGTAGTTTTACTAGGTTAAAACATTTACCCAGAATATCAACCCCTGGTCTTTTGGCCAGTTGATAATCCTCAGTCTGTGTTTCGATATGTATTTCTGGCAAAAAAGCTGAGGTGCCTGTGTGATTCTGGCTAGCAATGAATTGAGTGTAATGAGAGTTGTAATAAATCTGCTTGGCACTGATTATTAAGGGGGTTAACTTGATTTTGCAGGTTGCAGAGGGTTTTTTGTGCAAATAAGGCTATTTATTCCAATAATATTGAGAAAGGGAGGGGTGGGGAAGTCTGCCAATGGCCATTGGCTATTTAGTTACAGAATGTCATGTGTTGTATGGGCTGCTGAGTATAATGTGAAACAAAGTGCCATAAAAAAATGTTGAGTGCGGAGTCCATGACTGAAAAAACACTTTGATGGGAGAATGGGCATGGTCATTAACTTAAAATAGCTTCTGTGCAGAAAAGTATTGTAAAGCAAGATTGTAGTTCTTGACTGATGAAGACTGAAGTGTATAGGACTGAAACTGAATTAGAAAGGAAACAAAAATTTGCAATAACTACAGACTGTTAAAAACCATAAACAAATGGAGAAATTGACCACGATTTAGTGAAACCACCTGTTTCTCAAACCTTGAGAGGAATTGTGCCTGTTGCTCTGAAAAGCCTTCTTGTTCAAAGGGGTAGCTAAGACATTTTTCATGTCTATGATTGATGCTTTTAGACACCAGAACAATAAATGCAATTGACCACACTGCTAGCTCCTAGTCTCTGCAGGGCTTCAAAAAATAACCCCTTGAAACAACCCACCAAGAAAAAAACTAAAAGAAAACCCCAAAACATTGACTGGTTGAGTTGCTGCGTAGATCTCACTTTTGCTTCCCAGTACATTGTGTTTTAGAGATGGTCTCCAGCTTGAATAATTCACTAGTGCAGTGCTCCTGCAATAGAAGCCCATGCAGCCACTCTAAAACAAGTGATTGCAGCTCTACAGGTTTGGGGAGTCTGGTGGGAGTTAGGGAGGCTGAAGCTGTCCTGGAGTCTTTTCATGAGGACTTTGTGGCCTTTGAAGCACATGCCTTCTTCAGTGGAAAACTCTTGTGTTTGAATCCATGCTGTTGGCCTAGATGCCAGCAACAGAGAGCATGCTTTCCTTTGACATATTGGTGGTGTTTGTGGAGATAAATAACACTTTTTAAAAAGTGTGGGACTTTGCTTCAGAATCATGAGGGACTTCAGTTTACCCTGTTTTCTGACTTTCGATAAAATAACTTGTCTGGGATCGTTCATGTTCTGATAAATGTTGGTGTTTTTTCAGCTGTATGTTGGCATGTGATCTCTTGCTTTGGTGACAGCAGGCTAGGAAATCTTTCATCTGGAACCTCATGTGAGTGGTCATTTTGTGGTTTAGTGTCAGGTTTACAGTTTGAGGATCTGGGAGTCATCAGTGTGCTCTCAAAACCAGCAAGTACAGCAGTTGGCCTGGCTGTGTTCTGTGGGGTTTGAACAAGTCTGTTAAACACACTGAGATAGCAAAGTATCTCGAGCCCTGAATGATGACTTGTGTCAAGCAGAGATCAAGGGTCGTGGTGCTGTGCACTTTGGCACATCCTGGGACACATTCATCAAAGATAAGAGGGGTTGGCTGTCTTATTGGGGAAACAGAGCTGAATTAATTTCCCCTTTTATCAGTTTAGTTTCACTTTATTGTAGGCATCTGTGGCTGTTACACTGTTAGATTTTTAGTTCTTCCTGAATGGTGGCAGTACAGAGGTTGTTCATACCCAGCCCTGTGCCCCACATTAGCCCAGAGTATCTGATAGGACCGTGACTGGTGATGGTGTAACTTGGAGACTCCAAATAATTGCACTTTGGTGTTGGTGGGGGTTTGTTTGTTTGGTTTTTTTTATCTTTTTCCTATTGAAATCCTTGTCATGATTTTTGGTTTTTTCGTGTTTTCCTAGTGATTCCTGCTGTAGCATCTGTGGGGAAAAAAAGTTTAATGGGATGAGGAATCTTGGTTTATCTGTTTTGTAACTTTGTTTCTAATTCAGTGTCTGACTAGCACTAATGGTATTGTGTAAGTTAACTATAGGGAACCAGCTGATTATTCCATTACAAGTATGCCAGTTTCCCTGAAAAAAGGGATGCATAGTAAACTTTGGGACAGAAGGCGGTTTCCCAGTAGACTTGAGAGGCACTGCAGCCGCTTTGCATAGTTATTACTGATTTGGGACAACATTAGGCTGTTATGTCTTACAGGTTGTGGACATCAAGTGTGGTTTTCTTTGATTCTGAGGGTAAAGGAGATGGTGGGGTATTGTCGAGTCTCCTGCCTTGCTGTTTCCTCTTGTCTTCTCCTAAGCAGTGTATTTTTCCCTCTGGATCACCTGTGGATCCAATTTGGATATTGCAGCTGTGGAGCTTTGGATAGAAAACACCTTTTAGAGTTACTGAATGGTAGTTCTAAGCACAGAGCTTCACAAGTTGTGTTTGGAGTGTTGGGCTTTAGAAAGGGCAAGCTTAGTGCATCAATAGTTTTCTGTTTTCATTCAGAAAAGGGTCTGCAAGTGAAGCAATGGTCGCTGTTAGGTCTTTTCAGTAACTCGGTTCTAAAATCCTTAGAGGGGGGTACTCTCATGCTGAGTAACTGCAGATCCAGGCATTGGATGCACTGAGATGAGGCTGCCAAAGGGAAGTTGTTCTGGGGACTTCCTTGGCTGAAGTGATATGAAGAGACCTCTTGCTTACCTTTGCAGCCCCTCTGTGTGTGGCTGTCAAAAATCCTGCTACAACAATTTAATATTTGAATGTTTGGTCTGAGACTTGGTGACAATGCCTAAAATGTTGGTTAAAATTATTGATAAGCTCCATATAACTGAATTTCTTTGCGTTACCACCCATCAGTTGGCATAATGTGTCAGTTGATACTTACTTTGCTTCTTCTGAAAGTATGAAAATCGGCATATTTTTTTTTCATGTTCCTTCTGGAGCTTAGCTCTGTAATGGTCTGTAATTTTACAAGCTATCTTTGGAAGAAGTGTGTTGGTAATGCTCTATATTTACATAGTGGTCACCTGCTTTTAAATTCTTTATTGGTACACATGGGACTAATACATTAGGCAGCACCACTTCAGACTGAGTCCTGTCACAAGAGCCTGTTCTCAGTTGCCCAGCTGGTGTGTACCTTAACTACCTGGGCTGCAAATTTTCAAGCCAAGTCTGTCTTGAGCTTAATTGTTTAAGAAGCTTCAGCCAAGCTGTTACAGGTGCTTTAGAGAAAAATGCTTGCTTTATTGCATCCAGTGACACCTTAACTTTTTATACTTGAGAGCTGTGAAGAAGGGACCTAAAAGCAGTGTCGAGATAGGTGTGTTGTCTCTATGCTTAGGAAGTATTTCCAAGTGAAGAGTTTCCAGCTAAAAACTTTAAAAGAAGTGACATTTTCTAGATTAGACTTACTTGGAAACTACCTTTTTTTAAACTCTGAAGACTCGATCCGTGTTCTAGCCTGTGAATAGTCTGTGTCAGCATCTATATGAAGCTGTATGAAGCAGTTTGTTGAACTTACTCAATGAGTGTTGGCTTTGTTTTACAAATATATAATTACCTTTTGTACTGCATGTGCCAGTCAAACCCTCAGGATGGGAAATGCAGGGTACAAAGCTGTACAATGTTATTCAGTTCACTTGTTTGTGTTGCAACTGTTTAATCAAGGAAATTTTAATATCCTCAGAAATGGCTTGCTTCATCATGTTGTAATTTTCTCTGGAGAAATAGGAACTGAAGTTTTCAAGCAGAAAGTCTTTTGTGGAACAGCAGCCTCTCTATTTGTACAAGCAGCAGACTTTGCAGCTGTTAATCTCAGTAGTCAGATATGGAGAAGCAGCTTTGGTACCAATATGTTGTAATTTGTCTGAAGGAAGCATCTGTGAAAATACACTGCTCAAATGACTTTAGCTGTAGTAAATTCAGATTTTGAAAGGTGAATTTTGTATTATTTTAAAAGCAAATGCCCTGATCAAAATATCTGCTTTCCCATGAACTTTGAGGGGAAAATGATACAGAAAGAATGGAATATATAACTTGGATTTTTACCAGATTTGGTAAAGATGCTTTTTAAAAATCCTTTTTGATCCTTTTTTTGTTTAATGTATTCTAAAATATAGAAGTTTGTATATTTAGAGTTTGTTCTTTTAAATACTCTTTGGACTCTTGATGTTCAGGGTTTAAGTAACATAGGGCTACCAGCAAACAGTGTTGTTACGCAGCAGGCTGAGTTAGAGAAATGTTTGAGGTGTGTTACTTTTTCCTTTTTTATGATAGAAGTCATGATTGTACAGAAGGAGGGGAAGATAAAAGTCCAAAGAAATGTATATAAATGAAACAACTGCAAAAAATCTATTAACAATCTGATTATTAGCTATAATCAGAGTAGTACTTGACTGCTTTTAGTTTTGTTTTAGTGTTTAGTGTCTAAAACATTGGATGGGAATTCCTTTTTAATTAGCTCATAGCCTGGTCTGTGCTATGTCTAATGTTGTTTGCCTTTCCTGGGAAGTGAAAACTTGAAAGTGTTCTAGAAGGAAGGAGTGGCAGGAGCTCATAATAGGAAAAGGCAGTCATCCCTTGGATTGCCTGAATATTGTTGTCTTCAATTTTAAAAATGAAAACTGGGTTATAACTGTGACAATTCTGGTATGTAGCTACAGTCTCTTCTATGGTCTTAAGATTTCGCCATGTTCTTACAGTACCATCCCATTGCACTGCCTGTCTTGGAGAAGCATCCTGTTTCTACAAGCCTGATCACTGCCAGGAGATCTCTTGTGAAATCCTTATTTAGGCACAAGCATGCTGAAGTCGTTGAGATAAGAAGAGTTCATAGTGGCATAAATTTCAGTTTCCACCTCACATACTCACATGTGTGACTAATTCTGAAATGGAGTCATTTGCACTGAGTCAGCAGTTCAGTATGGTGGATGTGCTCAAGCTATCTCGGTTTGGTCTGCGCTGAGCATTAATTTGCTCTGCAGACATACAGCCAAACCAATTGGTCGTGGCAACCTTCAGCAGAAGGTGCCTGAAGTATGGACCAGGTCTCTCTGAGAGAGTGTGCTTTGAAATAGGAAATTACAAGAAAGGTCTGTGAGATCCAACATGTGTTGGAAGCATAGGAGAGATTAAAATAGCATCCAAACCCTCTCAGCCTCTGCAGCCAAGAGTGCTCAGGGCAAGAGCAGGCGAGGGGGGAACTGCAGTTCTTTGTTTGCAGTGCAGTCTGGATTTTATTACTTGCAGAGTGAAATCACAAGGGGGAATGTCTGCCTCTGATGGACAGATATGTTGCAACTCATTCTGAAGATGCCTGTTCATAAATTTTTCAGCCTGCTAACAGCTTTGAAGATAGGACTGTAACTCTGAGACTGTGATTCATCTATCCAGCTCCTGCTTATTGGATGGTCTGTTGGTTTTGTCCCTCTTTCACAATTCTAGGCTGTTAAGTATTGACGCTGGTGCAGTTAATTATAAATTTTAACACTTGCTGCTCTGTACTGTAATAATATTTGCTGGCCACTGAAGCCTCTTTCCAATATTTCTGAGGTGCTGCAACAGCAGGTGCTTACACTTGGCCCTCATTATTAGTAAACAATTAGAGAACAAGGATTAAAGTCCTTGTCTTCCCTCTGTTTCCTTTGAAACAGTTCAGTTTCAGGGGCCCAAACAAAGAAACTTGAAGATATAAACAAAACCCCCTGTGGTAATAACAAGAAAATGACCTTAGAAATGTTCTTATGTTTTGAGGATTTTAAAACTACTTAATGACACTTCCACCTTTTGATCCCCTCGGAAAAGAGGTCTCAGAATTGAGCTCTCAAGAGATTTTCACACAGCTGTCCCTCGAAAGTACTGAGATCTGTGTTTGGATCATAGCCATTTTGTGGAAAAATGATTTTATGTTGTAGTGATGGGGTCTTCAAGAGGAAACAACTAAAAAGCTACCTGATAGGCTTTAAAAGGAATTGGTGAGGTTCTCATCAATATTTCTAATTATAAGCATTCAAGCATTAGAATTTTGATTGGAAAGTCTGTTTTGGCACTAGGATTGTTTTTGAGTTAATTGAAGAAAACATTGGAGTAGTAACAGAACTGCAAAAGAACTAGTTCTCAGGTGCTTGCAGATTGCTGCTGATGTGGGCTTGTCCTGCACTACTCACATCCTGTTCGCTGGTAGTTGGGCAGGAGGCTCTTATTCTGAAAATGAATGTGGCTGCTCCGTCAGACATCTGCTCCAAGATCTGTCTGTGACCTGTCTCTGCCTGTGAAAAAGGGGGCTTGTGTGGCCTTCCTTATCTCAAGAGTGGGCAAAGATAATTCTTTACTGACTCTTTGTAGCAAGAGCAAGCCTGTGCACTTGTTAAAGTACTATTTAGCGGGTTTCAGGCTAAAACCAGATCCAAGTGTCTATTATCTGTATGATACTGTCTTTAGCTTAATTAAAATGGTTTTACTAGGATGTTGTTTGGGGTTGTGTGGCAGGGCAAGGAATTTAAATTAAACAGAAATATGGAATGTCTCAAATCTCCTTACCCACTCTTATCCACACAGAAATGTAGTTGTTGCCAGTGAAGCAAAGGATGCAGTACCAGAACAGCTTTTCTGACAAACTGCTTTCGTTTGAATTCCAGCTTCTGTGGCTTTTTGTGTATGCATGCTTGCTGAACACATTGAGCGTGTTTCAGACAGAGCCATTTTGCTACAAAAGTTTCCAGGTATCTTTTTGGCTAAGGGAACTTGTTCAATGTTAAACATGATCACTAGTTGGTAGTTTTTGTATATGATGCGCAGAATACCAGATATTTCACTGTATAGATACATTATTTGAATATTTTAAATGGGTTTTGTGTTGTTTTTTTTCATAAAGCATTTTAGTTCACAACTAAACTGAATTTTGAACTGCATGTACAATTCTTCAGCAGGACAAAGTAGGAAGTAAATTGGAAACAAAGAAGCCTGTTTACAGGTTGTGATGACCCATTTAAGGCAGGCCCCTTGGACCATGACATGCGCAGGCATTATAGTTTGTCTTCAAGAAATTCCTTCCAGTGTTCCTGTTCAAACAATTGAAATGAAGTGGCACCAGACCAAGGACAGACAGTGTGTGACTAAAGCACAATGTAACGAGAAACAGACTTTTTGGATAAGCTGTAGCAGTTTGAATAGCTGATTCATAGATAACGTGTTGAGTATCTGAGGCCTTCTAGGTCATGGTTGGTCTTCTGGCAGTGTGGGATACTCCCAGTAGTATTCTTTGGAAAAAACCCTTGGATTAATACAGGATAGCCTTGCCAAGGGGACTACTACCTATGTAGTTCCCAAATTCCAAGGGAAAAAAGGTCTTGAAAGTTCATCTTAAACTTCCAAGAGTGCTTTTTCCTGGCTGTGTGCTTTGTCTCCCTTTGGAGATTACTCGCTTGATACTTTCATCTCACCTGTTTGGCAGCACTGAATTTTAGTTGTCAAAGGCTTTTCTTGCAGGTCAATCCAATGCTTAAAGGGTTTGTGTGGGTTTGGGTTTTTTCCTCTTTCATCCTCTGTAAAAATAGTACTTCTGTGTCCGAGGAGTGTGTGTTATTACTTTGATGTACAATACAGCAAACCCTGGCTGTTTTTATGTATTGTGTCCCGTGTTGCATTAGATAATAGGAGCTGAGCGGTCCCTTCATCTGCATTTCAATTACAGCAATTACAGAGAAAACAATTTGTTTTCTCTTATATTTTAATGTATTTTAAAACTATTCAGGATTGAATTGCAAAGCCAGTTAAGCTTCTGGATGCAGAGTATGCTTCATCATGCCAGTTTTCTTAGTTGTTGATCCTACCACTTGTCCACTGTTAAAAATATGAGTGTTTTCTCTCTCCTGACTCAACTGTACTCGGTTTCCTTGCTCTGTGGAAGATAATATGCATATTTTTAAATTTACATGTTAGTAAATTAAAATATGAGTGGTTCATTTGGTAGCGTGTGAAATATTTGTGACTTTGTGAGTAACTTCTTAGATGCAGATCATGCATGGTGTTAGCCAAGAAACATGTGTACAGTGTGTTGGTGGAATAAGTGTCTCTGTATATGGTATTATTGTGAAAGCCTATAGTAAACATGCAAGTGATGCAAGTAACTGATTTCATAAGTCAACCTTTTGGGTAAGCATGGAAGAATTATTAATGCTTCCCTTTATGAGAACCCTGAGGTGAAGACGGGCGTTCTGTAGATCACAGGAAAATTACACTGGTTATGCTTAAAAGATTTTAAAAGTGCTTCTCCAGTGAGTTTTAGTACTTTCATGTTTGTGAAATGCTAGTACTAATACTGGTATTTATGGAAAATATTTCTGAGTCCTCCTCTAGAACACAAATTTTGGTCACCCCATAAAACTCATTGTTTCTGGATCTCTTTAGTCTTTCCCTACAGGAGATCCCTTTTTTGATTTCTTTTATCTTGCAAGAACAGGCAGAACACCTGGCAATTATTTGCAGTTTTTTTCATGGATCCCTGAAGGATCTCTGAATGAGAGGTCTGTCTCTGAATGAGAGATGTCTGGCATGGAGTTCTCTAGTGATTATTGTAGGATTTTCTCTTGGCTGCCAGTACTTGGCCTACACTTCATATGTCATCCTGTCATAACTGATAGTAATCCACAGTTTTGTAAATTAAATGAAGTACTTTTTTTGGATGTGTTTGCAGGAAAAGAAGGGAAGCTGGGAAGAGCAACTCCTGTAGTGTAACCAGGCTGCAAACACGATGTGTATAGCAGTGTTGAAGCCAATGTGTACTGTAGGCTGATGTGAGTTTATTTTACAACTGGAGGAGCGTGGGGGGCAGGGAAGGCTGATCCGATACTTGTCTCTAGGCTTTATGCTGAGGGTTTTGCGAGGGAGCTGCTCAGAGGCACAAGAACATTCCTAGTTCTTCTGTACCTTTACTGTGCCCATTATTGGTGAATCCGTGCAGTGATCTTGACCCTTCTGTGTGTTTTCCACCCAGCTTATTGATGCAACTTTCCAGCGTGCTGAGAAGTGGCTATAGCTAACTCTTCCTGTTTGCAGTTAGCTTTGTGAAGAATGTGAGGTGAAGAATTGTAATATGTGTTTGATTCTCTAAATTGTTTTGCCTTTTTCAGAATTGGTTAAGGGTTTAATGTTCTAGACATGCAGCTGCTCATGAAGGGACTCTGAGTCATACAGAAATACATGAAACAAAAAGCTACGATTGCACTTCTAATACATTGAATTAATAAATCTGTGAGGTAACCAGAATGGATTGTGAAGAAGGCTTTTTTCCTGAAGTATTGTCACCCCTGAGTGGAGAACTGGGTTTTCATAGTAAAATGAAACTGAGGTGATTGGATGTACCTTCCCTCTCACTGACAAAACCATCAATTTAGTGCAAGATGAGATCTGACACGCACTTCAAAACTTTTAATGAGGCTTCTGAGCCAAGTGACAAGATGGTCCAGCTGGTTAATAGCTCATTAAGAATTCCGTTCAGCCAACACTTCAATTCTCTAATAAGCTGTATGTAATAAACATAAGCCTTACTGAGAACTGCTATCAGAAAGCAAACTTACCCATTTATCTTCCATAGATCAAATAACAATTTTAAAGTGAAAATAAATAGATGAGCTCTCTGTTCTTTTACTGATTATTTTTGTATAGCCCAGCATTTTGATTACTGTCCCTTAATGTTCAGCCTCTCAGGATGGATAAATTGAATAAAACTTTTAGCCATCTTTTTTTTTCCCCCCTCCATGACTTCTACGTAAGGAAACACAAATGCTGCCTAGAGCAACCCTAGAATAGAAATGACTGAAGCCTAAACAGTTGCTTGCCATTCTTAGTCCAGATTCCTGAGGACCTGGAAGATTCCAGAGGAGGTCATGTCTAAGCTTTAGGTTTCATATCTACTGTTTAAAGGTTTTTGCTTGCTGGTTTCTTGGAGAGCAAAGGAAAACATGTAATTGGTTTGGTAAAGTATGAATATGGTATTTAATTTACTCCGATTAGACGATGTACTGATTAGTCTTAGTTACTGTTTTCTTTGGAAGTGGCATTTGGTTCAGGTTTGAGTTCAGCCTGCTTGCTTTGCCTTTGGATGTTGCTGCTGATGTGAGAGAGTGGAGAGAGGAGTAGTACAGATGTGTATTAGTGTGTGCATTCACACATAACACAGCTCTGGGAAACGAGCATCCAGTAGAGACTTAGTTTGTACAGATTATTAATGCTGCTTAAAATTTTAGTGGTAACCTAAACATCTACACTGGTTGAATTTTTTGGAAGCCATGTGCTTGCACCTGTCTGTCTCTGCTGAGCACTGGCCATGAGCCTTCCATCTAATATTGCCCATGGTATCCAAGCACAATATCCCAGCAGTGTGGTCACCTTTGGCATTGCTGAAAATAAAAATTCCCACACTGCTACTGTAACGAAAGATAAACTTTGTTGTTGGGACGCATACTTTTAAGACTCTTGTGACCTTATAGAAAGAAGAAACATTCTCATCTACTGTTACAGTGTTTTTCTGCTGTTGTGCTCATGACGGAGATTGTATTTGCAGTGGTGCCAGAACTTGGTGCAAGCAGGCAGATATATCAGTTCTGATACCTTTTCTGCTACCAGGAGACTCTCGCTGAGGATGTCTCTTCAAGTGTAGGTTAAAAGTCTGTGACATTACTGCCACCAGGTGTCTTAGACGCTGCTACTGCTCCTGTTGGCACAGGTGCTACTGCAAATGTAAAAGCAGGAAAAGGAGCACATCAGAGGAATAGAATTCTTGGTGGTGTTCTGCCCCCTTGCCCTGTGGTGGTGAGTCACAGCTTCATCAAAACGGAGACAATCACAGGATAAGATGGGCAGTGGTGCTGGAATCTTTTGGTCACATACGTGGGCTGTAGTTTGCAGATATTTCCCCTTCAGTGTTGAGCCAAAGATGTATTTCTTATTTGCTGAAGCTTACTCAAGTAAAAATTCTTTCAGGATATGTATAATTGACTTACTCAGACTAAATGGTGACTGATGAAGACTTCTCTCCTCCTTTTGTTTGATCATTTAGAGTTTCATTTCCCTCTTTTCCTTCCTCCTACCATTAGTTATCTGTCAGGTTATGTATAATTTGTTTCTTAATTTCTAAGATTTGAGCAGCATAAGTTGTGTACATTTGCTGTATCATTTAACTGCAACAATCCTAAGAGAAAGGACAAGAAGCACTTGTATTTTTTGTGTTTTTAACAAATTGGCTTCATCTTCCAATGAATTTTCTATTTAGTTACTGTTATAGTGCATTGACATGCCAGAAATGAAAACACAGAATAGAATTATCAAATCAGTTACCCATTTTCCTTTGCCCCCCACATAAACAGTGGTGAAAAATTTTGAAGGCAGGTGCTTTTCACCAGGAAACGGACAAGTTATGGGAACAATCCCTCAGTGTTTTGCTCAGGTTGACTACTTGTGTACTTTCCTGAAACTGAAAGCATTTTTAATACCTTGTGTAAGAGGAAGCCTACAGCAAATATTTACCCTTAATCAGGAACCTTAGAACGTGTAACTGTTTCAAGCCTTTTCTGTTATGTTAGATATGTATTTTATACTTCAGTGTTGTCTTTCTTAAGGTTATTTGCATACTCCATGAAGATCATCTGTAGCTTATATAAAATTGATTCTTCCTGTGGAGACCTGGCAAGGAGCAATGTGAAATTGTTCTTTTGATAAGTAAGCCTTAACTTGGCCTTGCATCGCATTTTGCTACCTGTCAGAAGCTTTGTCTTCCATCTTTAAACTAAGATGAGGGGGAAAATGGCTGGAAAGTTGTGGGCCTCCCACTAAGAGAAGAACATTGAGGTGCTGGAGCATATCAAATGAAGAGCAACAAAGCTGGCAGAGGGTCCAGAGCACAAGCCTTTTGAGGAATGGCTGGGGGGGCTGGCGTTTCTTAGCCTGGATATGTACTTTTGGAACAGCAACTGTTCAGCTCTGTTTAATCGGGGTTTTGTGTTCAATGGTTTGTAGAACGTAGAGTGGTGGAAGGATCTGTGCAGATCTTTGATCAATTTTTGTGTCTGTTGCTGTACAGGGATGCATTTTCAACAGTCTCTTTCCCATCCCTTTTATCTCTCTACGTAGTCTTTAGCGCTGGAAAGTATTAAGTGGTTTATGTATTGACACAGAGGACTAGATGTGGTGCTTGTGCACTGAGACTTCCATTTCTAGGCACCAACTGTATAATGCTGGATGATTTTTAAGCTCAGTGGACTCTTTGTTGATATTTTGTTAATCTGGCTCAATGGTTACTGTGCTCTTTTTTCCTCTTAACTGCTGGATTTTTTCAGGATGAGAACACTGTAGCCCACAAAGCCTCAGTTCCATTAACAGTGCCGAATATCAGAGCGCAGTCTTGCTAGCTTCTCCTCTGATGACCCCTCATTAACCTTGCTTGAAGGCTTGCAAAGCCTTTCTCATATGCTGCAGAAATGCACACAGAAGAACATTTGTCTGTTCTGTATGCTACTTCTTCCTCCAAATAATAGGCTGGGAGCTGCAGTGTCTTCACTCAAATTTTCAGACGTTTGGAACGCTTTGATAAAATGCTGCTCAGTGTAACCTCAGCACAGATAGTCTGAATCACAACCAAGGTAAATTATCTATCTATAATTCAACAGCACTTTGAAGTCTCTCATGGCTGTGCATTTACAGATCACATCACTTGAAGACAGTTCATTGCTACTAATTTTTCTAGTGCATGTCTGGATGAAAACTACATGCTGTTGCTGTAGTCTAGTTAACCCCCCGTCAAAACAACAACTCACTAACTTTCCCTGCACTATAGCTGTGTATCATTTCTGGATCTAGTGGTAGGATATGCAGAAAGCTAGTAAAACCTGTCTGTAATATAGGAAGTGTCCAGTCTTTCTCTGTTTCCTCTTTACTGCTTATCTTCCTAATATTGTGGAAGATGGAGTAGCTCTAAATTGTGTAGCAGCTCATCCACTGATGAGTGGATGAGCTGCTACACAATTTACTGTTAAAAAACAAGACCCAAACAGCTTAAAGTTGATTTATATCGCTTATGAGTCTACTTATTTGTAGATGGAGATCACGGGAAGTTTTCTGAGTCTGGTTCGTTCCGCTGTGCATGAAGGTTCCCCAGCATTTCAGCGATGTAATTTGTACTTGATGTTAAGGAAGTGAAAATCACCTTGGAGGATGTATAGCAGGAGTTGGCAGATGTAGTTCCTTCCATGGAGAGTATTTCTCTCGTATTTCTCTCAAGCCACTGGCTTGGTGTCCTGTAGTATGTGTTTGGGGGTGAAGTGCACTGTGCCACCAGTGCAGAACTGTGTCTGTTTAATGGCAGCTGAATTGTCCCAGACTTTAGCTCGGGCCTTTTGGTGTCAGTCAGTGAAAACGGTGGGGCTCTTGGCTGAGCTTGGGCTGGCTGAAGAGCAGACTCAGGATGTGAGCGGCATGTGGTGCCTTGCTGAGGAGCTCCCCTGCCGCCTCTGCTGTCCGGGCTGGGCTCTGCCACCGCTCTGGGCACTGGGACGTGTTCTGCAGAGGTGGGATTTCTTGTCGGGATGTTAACAGGGCAGAACTCAGAAGGACTGTGGAAAGATAGAAAGGAAAGCACTGAGGAATTACTCAGTAGGCTCGGTGACTGTGTGAGTCTCCCAGTTGAAATTTAAGATTAATTTAGGTGCCAGAAATGTGTTTTCTTTCCTCATTAAGGATGTTGAGTAGATAGTAAGTCTTGGCTGAAACAAATCACCAGAGGAATATGGGCATTTTTTGCTGATGAGCTTTGTTTTTTGTGGCTCGGTACAATAGCTAATCTTAGGGGGAGAAGGGAGTTGTTTTGGTTTTGGGTTGGTTTGTTTTTCATTTATATAAGGCATGTAGATTCAGGGGCAGGAAGAGGGTAGTAACAATGCTGCATGTAATTCATGCTCCTGTCCATTGAGGACATTAGGGGAAGGGTAAACCTGTACCTGGTTTATCATGAATGCCCAAGATCCCTGTTTTACATTGAAAAATGTAAACACCTCTGATAGCTCTTTCCTGACCAAAACAAATCAGATGGGAAGGACCTGGATAAGTGGAAACAGCCAGGAAAAAGCTCATTGAATCGCTCGGGGCTGAACAATCGTTTCATTTGCTGCTTGTCTCCTTTCAGGCCCCTGGCACTGCAGCACCGCCAGTCACGTGCTGGGAAGCCTTGCTGTTTGTCCTGGCTTGTCAAAACAGTTTAATGTAGGTGGAAAGGAATGAATGAAATGAACAGGGTAGGCTTGATGCATCTGTTTCAGTTTGTTCAAAGGGCAGCCCAGTGATGGGGATGTGACACTTAGGTCCTCCAGGGAAGCTATCAGTTTAGGAAGAACAATGCTGTCCATTTTATAAGGTAGTTAAGTCCATTTTAGGAAGCCAGCTCTCCTACAGTTTGACAGCTTTGTATATTTTTAAAAATATTTGGGCTATATCTGCTCAGCATGTGCTAACTGAGCTACTACAAGAATGTGATTTGCTAACTTCTAGATTTAGGACTTTGTCTTGCCTGCCTAAGGTTGCTTCATTATGGTAAAAAAAGACCAGGAGAGGAGAGAGTGTGTCCATTTTAAAATTTTATTAGTGGGAATTCCAAAATTATTTGATCTTTGAAGGATAGGATATCAAGCTGTATATTATTAACTGTTCTTAAAGTGCTGGCTTCTTTATAAAATTGTTCAAGTTTCCTAGGCTTATGGAAAACTATTTGTGAGTCTTTCTACTTTGTTTAGTTTGTGGCTGTTTGATTTAAATATAAAAGTAAAAAAATCAACAAAAACATTAAAATTGTCTAACTAATCTTGTACTTGGTGAATGTTCGTCTGTGAAACCTGTATTTTTTCTTTCAAATGAAAACAGCAAATACATGTGGAAATGATCCATCTATGTATGTACCTGTTTAGACTGTGAGTTACAGGAAGAAGGCTGCAGGGGATAAATCTGCTTGTCTGATTCACACTTACAACAGTTTAATCAAAAGGAAGGCATATTTTGAGTGCTAGGCCACGGGCTTCATTACATCTTTATTAGTGGAGATAGAGCTGAGGGTCTTGCACTTCTGCAGACTCCTGCTCAGAGGCCACAGTGGATTCTGAGTACTGTCCCCAGTAGCTGCCTTGTTGGGAAGAAACATCTGGGCTTTTGAGTCTTCTAGAATATGCAGTTATAACTGAGAATGGTGAAAACCTTCCTTCCCAAAGTCTTGCAAAACACTCTTTTAAATTCTCACTAGGTGATGATGGCTTCTTTCTCTCTGCCACAGCTATGCTGTGCAGCCACTTTGTGGATTCCACATGATGCCAAGATACTCTCATTCCCCTGCTTTTCCTGAACTATTTATACCTAACATGGCTGGTAACATCAGATCTCAGTCTCCCAAATTACATACAGTGCTCTATTTTACTTGCTTATTTCAGTATTTTCGTAGCTGCAGCTGCTTAAGTTGCATTTTTGTACAAGAACAAGCAAGAGGTGAGGTTGTCACTTCTGCCCATACTGGCAGCTCAAAGGATGCCAACATGTATTTGGGATGGGCTCTATTCTAGTCTGTCTCTATGCAGCCTGGGAGATCTTGCTGTCTAGTATTTTTAATTACTCAGGTTTTGAAAGTGGACTTGTCATTTTAAGCTGTATGTTGACCTGCAGGCCAACTATTTGCAAGTTGCATTAGAATGTAATTCGTACAGCTATAACCAGTCATTGTGTATTCAGATTTTGTTGGTGTAATTGTACAGGAGATCCAGTATTTTCCTGACTGTTGGGGTTATGGGTTCTTTTAAAGTATATTGACAGTCTTCTGTAACCTAGCATTAGTATTCCTTTAGGAGAAGAATATAAAAACCTGTTACGGATGAGGGTGTGGGTTGTGTGTCCAAGGAAATGAGGCTAGTAAAAGGTAGTATGCACTGCCGGGCTTAGGAGACAAGTGGCCTCTCTGTCTTTTTCTTCCAGCTCTGTTTAATGTTCCCTTTTGCTGCTGCAGTTATGTACTGAAGGGTGCAGGGTTGCCTTGGTTGCAAAAACATAGCTGTGTTCCTGGGCGAAAGTTTTTGGCCTGTGTTTTGTCCAAACTTGTCCCAGATCACTGGGGCACTGTGACTTTCAAAGCAGCGTTGTTTTACTTAGTGTATTGCACGGTCTTGGTGGGTTTTTAATTCCAGCACTGAAGTGTTGAGTGTCTGTGCTGAACGTCACAGCTGTGTTTGCAGGAACACGATGCTGCCATGGATGTGACCAGAGAGAGAAATGAGTCCAAATGTGGGTGCCTCTTAGGAGTCTGTTCCTTGATAAGAGTGATTAGCACTTGTTAGTTTCTATTTGGGGACAGCAGCACAGGGGCAGGGAAAACTGAATAAAGCCCTTAAGGGAGATTCGGTTACGTGGATTAAAATGAGAATGAAACGGAATACACCTGACTTGTTGTTAAGTGTAGGTCTAAAAGTGGTTAATAGTGTTTGTGGTAGATAACTTGTTAGTTTGCACACAATAAAGGAAATGTAATCCAAATGTGTATCTAAAATCTTGGGTTTGGACAAAAATGAATGCAGGTGTTCATATTCACCATTTTAAAGTGATAGAAAAGTAATTATTGCAGCCTTTTTTGTAAAATGACCATATGTAACAGCTGAAAACAGTGGTTTAAAAAAGTGAATTAAATGGGTCAAGTGCAGAGGCTGAGAATACTGCTTTATTTTCCTGTAAGAAAGATGATACTGTGATTGTGTTGTTTGAAGCTCTGTTCCTTAGAAGTGTGTGTGTATGGTCAGCTGTACCTCTTGCAGCTCACAGCTTTTCTGTCTCACAGCTGTTAAGATCGAGGTTCGGAGCAGAGCTTGTGCTGCCCTGTTCATTACAATGAAAGGAAAGCTATTAGATGGGTAAGACAGCTCAAATGGGAGTACTAATTGCATATTAAAACCCCTTCAACGCCTAAGCAGACATGAGGGCTCAGTTGTTGGTGGAGTGTTTCTGCAAATGTGTTATATCAAAACTTGTGCAAGTGTGCTTCTGGAAGAATGGGAAGAGGTGTTGATTTCTGCAGAGTGAAGCAGTTGTAGGATTGAATGCTTTTTGATGTCTGTAGATTAAATTAGTCATGCTTAAGGATTTTTCATTTTCCTAAGAATTGTAAAAGTGAGTGACACACATAGACACCAGTAGGAAACTGGTCCATGAGGCGATTTCAAACCTGTTTTCAGACTTTCACCCGGGGAAATTGTACACTTCTGAAAATTGGAGCTTCATCTGAAAAAGAAATTTGTCCATGCCTGAAGATACTCTGTGAACCTTTTAGAAAAAGTTGATGGTCTAAGTGAATGTAGGATGGTTTAGATATTATATGGCTGAATTGTATTGAGAAAACACATGACCTGTAAACAAAGGAAGAGGAATTACTGTCTGGAGGACAATGAGAGTATAAGTAAATACTACGTTTTTTACTGCCTCCTTTTAATGGAAAAGACAATGTGAAATCAAGTGACTTAAAATTATTACTCAGATCTGACAAATAGGTCTTTGGTTATTCCTAAATAACTGTTAGAAACAATGCTTCTGAAATTCTTGGCTTTAAGTATATCCTGAAATATTGTATGTTTTTTTAATGCAGACTGCATCTGGACCCAATTTGTGCCAGTCAGTCAGTCTGACTGGTGTGAGCAGTGCATTGGTCATGCGTTGGTGAGCTGAGAACACTGCATGGCACAAGGAGACTGTCCTCTCTTTGAGATGTGCTTGTTCTGGCAATAGCTGCTCAGAGTCTCAGTGATAGCTGATAGCCAGTTGTTGTTGGTAACACAACAGTATTGTCCAGGAATGCTTTTTCGTGTTCTGTCTCTGGCCAAAAGATTGCTTTCTGTCTCTAGTGGGAGTTACATTTTTGTTTTTGTTGACGTGAGATATCAGGAAAGTTGCTCAATCGTGAGGTTCTGCTTTTAATCAAAGAAAATCCAATTCATTCACTTGATGGTCTGCAGCCACAAGAACATACTGTATGGTAACGGAGGTTTGATGCTTAACCCCCTCTGTGGGTGGCTAATCCCATCTGTCACCGGTGGTCTGGACTGACATCTAGGAATAAGGAAAGGTTGTTGTAATGTACAACATGAGAGGGAGATGCTTTAAATGATCTGATTTCATTCTCAAACGCTGAAGTGTTCAAGACATTATGTCCCCTTTCCACCCCAAGTTGGGCAACAGCTAAATTTATTAAGAGTGAAGCAGGAGGAAGCAGAAAGAGGAGTTAATCTATAGACTTGCAGTTCTTAACCCTGACAGCAGGAGAATTATAAAGAACAACATATTATAAAATGACTGTAATAGAATGTGTTCAAACCAGAATACTTAAAGGTAATTGCAAGCCAAATGGCATGTAAAACACCTGATTCTTGTGTGTACCTAACTGTTTTCAAGTTGCTGCCTCTCTCTAAGAAAATAAAGCAAAACATTCTGATGTACTTTTTCTTTTTTGTTAGGATCGGAAGCTGTCCAAGTCAGAGCGACAAAGATTTAAAGAGGAAGCTGGGATGCTGAAAGGGCTTCAGCATCCCAATATTGTCAGGTTCTATGATTCCTGGGAGTCTACAGTCAAAGGAAAAAAGTGTATTGTTCTTGTGACGGAACTCATGACGTCTGGAACATTAAAAACGTAAGTAAATTAAGACATGTCAAGGCGTTTCAGTTTCATTAGCGCAGCACCAGAGCATTAGAAATAAATGATATTTAGAATAGATGAGAACAGAGCCCTTTTGCTGAGGGATAACGTGCTGTAGGAGCATTCTTGTTTGAGAGGAGCATTACTAGCATTGCAGGGTATGTTAGAACATCTTTTGAGTTAGCAAGCTTGTCAGTTCTTATTTGTGATGTCCTAGTGAGCACATGCAGAAAACTTTTGGATTTTAAGAGCTCAGGAAGGCAATACTCAGTTTTCACTTCTCAGAATTTCTTTTTTTCCGCAGCTGCTTTCCATTTAGGATGAGCTGCTTTGTAAAGTTCAAAGCTCAGATTAATTCACCTCTCTCAGGAGGGTTTTGGGTGTTACCACAATACAAAAAACATGTAAAAAGAGAAAAATTTCACCACCTATTGGTTTATCTGAAGCTTGCTGAAGTAGTACCTACCAAAAATCCTGCAGCTCGGCCCTGTGAGGCAGCTGAGTGCACCTCGGGGTGTGCTGGAGGCTGAGATAAAAGCAGAGTGCAGGAGCTGCAGCTGCTGCAAGGGCCCTGGTGGTGTGCGGCCGGTGCTGCGGGCGTGTCCGGGCTGCAGCCACCATCCCTCTGCTGGGAGTGAAGCTGCCAGTCTGGAATAAAGGGGCTTTGCTCAGTGCCCGTTTCACTCTTGGAGAGGCATTCACACCCTACACGTGTAAGCAGGCTGCAGGAGCTGGAAACAGTTTGCCGTCTCTTTGGTTGAAATAGCCTGTGAATGCCTTGTGTTTTTTACCATGCTTATTGATAGCCACAAATGGACATTCTGAAGAAGAAAAATGGCTCTTTGGGAGCCGGGGCTGCAATTACAGGGAGGTGTTTGTCTTTTGCAATAGTACTGGATGGCTAAGGATACCACAACATTCTTTAGCTGTACGTTCACTGGGGACGTTTCTCAGGTTGTTTAAGGTATTTCAGATAAAATAATAGATCTGCTGCTTCATGTGCTGTTTTCAGACAAGTAATAAGTTAAAGGGTTTGCAGCTCTGTACAGATGCCTTTAAATAAATTTTACCTAATTTTCTGCTAAATGCATAGTGCTAGATTTGTTTTCTTTTCTCCCTTTTTTACTCCTTTATTCCTCTCACAGATTTTAATATTTGGATTGGCTTATGTGGTGTCATAAGCAAGATGATGAAGTAATAATAGACAATTATAAAGTAGGGTGTTGTTAGGAAGAAATACCTCAGATTTCCTGTCTGTGGGATTATTTTGTACCTTGAAATAAGAAAGTATTTTTATTTAATCCAGAAAAAAGTAATAGGCTCTTTAATTGAAGATCTTTTAAACTGCAGAGTTCTGGATGGGATTTTTCCCCATTCTTGTATAGCTTATGTTACAATTACAATTTAGTTTATTCTAGTCCACTTCACTTGAGACTTGACAGGTAAACTATATGGGAAATTTCAGGTGTGCCTTAAGTATTTCATGTGCTTGTGGCATATTCCTGGATTTACACTATACACTTGTGTTTGCATATATTTGATTATTACTTCCATATCTTTTTTCAGTATGTTTACATTACCTGCATTTAATAAAAGTGATGCCTTTCTTGTTTTGGTGCTTGGGACATAGAGGTTGTTATCACTGGATGTAAAAAAGCGAACAGAATACAAGCGTGATGATATCTTAAAGGAAATTTTCTCTTGTGTTTTTTTTGTATTTGTATACACATACAAATATGTGTATGATTGTATACACATTAGATTCACATACCCAGAAATAGTGTTAAATTTTTGTGGTGTCATTCTTTCCAAATCCCGTTCAGGCAATTTTATAATTTTGTACAAGGAAAAGTTCCCGAACTCCTGTACATCAATAGGAAAGTTTTACAACTGACTTTTTGTGAAGGATAAGACTCCTTTCTGATAAGGAATGCTATCATGGAATTAAAATATTGGGGGAAAATGGAGTTGTCTATTTTAAATTTTAATTATACTATTAATGTAGACAACAGTGTTTAGTCTGACATAGGTATCAGCCACTGGTTTTGTCTAAAGCTTAGCTAAAAGTATGTGTCTAGTGTGTGTTCCTGATCCACTTTAAATGAGTGTGTCAGCTGTCTGGTGGGGCACATCCCTTCATAATTACCTCTGCTAGTTTAGTAAGGATTCCTGGAGCTCCTTGAGCTCTGTGTAATTGTAATTACAGAAACTTAGGCTGGAAACCTCCTGAGGTTATCCTGTGGTACTAGGAAAAGTGAAGACATACTGGCTAGTATGCTCGTCTGTTTTTATGTATCTATATGTGCTTCCATTTTAGATTGCTTTCTGCGTGAAGTGACGTGTGGCTTAATTCAGGACAGTGTCGTGGAACAGTGGCAGCCACACTGCAGGGTGCTGGGTGAGGGCTGGACCCAGGTCCTTTAGCAGTGAGAAGCTGGCAGTGGACTGGCATGCTTGGAACCAAGAATGTAATTAGGGATTCCAGATGCTGAACTGGAGTGCCCCTACCATGTGATCTTTGGAACAGGCTCAAGAGAGATGAATGAGGGTTGTGTCAATAGCCAGAATTCAAGTGGTAGCTGATGTGATTCAGAACCTCTTTCAGTTTGTCTCCTTCCTTGGCTTGGCTTTTCCCCTGCCTTTCTTTGCGTTTGGAGACCTGATTTCCTCTGGAATTGTGTCTCAATTGCTTTTAAAAGTTTGTTTTCACAGCAGGATCATTGCTAGCAACTTGATTTTCCAGATCTTGTTTTGAGCTGGAGAAATTAAAGTAAAAGGGATGAATACACTGCATTTCTGTGTTGGAGCAGATTGAAGTGATTTCATCAGGACTGTATCTCCTGACTAAGTGGATCTGCAGAACCACTACCATGGAATACTTGAACACAACTTGCTATCAGTTTAAGGTTGTAGTTGCTAGACTCCATGCTGGTCACAGAATTTACTGGCAGTCTTCCTGTAGTGTGAAACTGGTCTTTATCTGAGACTCTGACTAACATTGCCCAAACAAGAATAAAGTCCTTGCTCTACAGAGCATGCTAGGTCCTTTCTCTACATGTATTCCAGCCCATGCTTTTTCAGAAGGATCAAACAGCTCTTCACTTCAAACTGTGTTAGCCAAAGAGAGGTTGAGAGAAAGCCCTGCTGGAAGGCACTCGAAAACTGTCAGAGGTTGTTCACCTTGTGGCATCTCTAATCTGCTGAAGTTAAGTAATAGAATAAGATCTTAGTCCTAGGTCATGGACATTGAAAAATTATTTCGGTATGAAATTTGACTCTTCTGACATGGGATTTCAAGGAGTGGCAAAGACAGAACAGTTAAGGTTGCATTGCATTCTACCTGCAAAGGAATACAGACTTTTATGTATGAAGTCTTCCACCTCCGTTATTTGACCGAGCCTTTTAAAGATTTCTCTGTCCTGTCCGTACCTTTCCATAGTTTGGAAGTGATGAGTAGTACCAGTTGGATTCAGGTGATTAAACCCTGTCCTGCACCAGGGAGGGGATCTCTAAGGATTTCCAGTTAGCTTGACAACTCCAGGTAAATTTGAAGCAGATCTAAAATGTAATGTGGAAACCTTGAACAGAGTGCTTGGACTACTCTTGAAAATGAGGGAGTAATGACTTCAGAGCTCTTGCAGCCTTCCACAGCTCTGTACTTTGTTGGTTATTAACATTCAGGATCTAGTGACCCACCTCCCCACCCAGTTATAATTAATCAAGGTAAAGGCTGTAAATGTTTAAGTTAAATAGATAAAGAACTGTAATTCATGAGCCTTGAATTATTTGTCATTGAAGCAGTGCCTTGAAATTTAGCAATCCAACTGTCTAATTACTGTAGAGTTATTTCGTATGCAGATGAGTATACCAGGCTTTTCACATTTTTGTTTCATCAATATAGTCCCCTGGCTAGAAGAAAGGGAGTAGGTTTTGTAAAGGGTAATCATCTTTAGCTCCTCTGAAGTCTTGAAATGCCCGGGTAGATTTTAAAATAGAAGGTGAAGTTTAAATTTATACATATCTTTAATTACTGTTTCTTTGCTTCCAAACAGCAAATGATATAGTTTAATCTGCTATTTGTTAGAAGAATCTGTTTAACTTATTGTTACTTTTTTCATCAGGTATTTGAAAAGATTTAAAGTGATGAAAATTAAAGTACTACGAAGCTGGTGCCGTCAGATACTGAAAGGCTTACAATTTCTACACACACGCACTCCTCCCATCATTCATAGAGACTTAAAATGTGACAACATCTTCATTACTGGCCCCACTGGATCGGTCAAGATTGGAGACCTCGGTCTGGCAACCCTGAAACGAGCTTCTTTTGCCAAAAGTGTGATAGGTAAGCCTCTCCTGTTTTGGAGGCTGCTGAGCCGCTCCACCTCTTTGGAGACTTGAGTGTTTTAAGAACTTTCCCAAAAAATATGCTTACAAAGGCACATGGTCAAAGCCTGGAGATATGTAGGCTTTGTCTCTTGGTTGCTGAGGTCATTCCTAATGCAATGACATGTTGAAATTCTGGTTGTGCTTTTGATATTTGTATATTAACATGAGCTATTTCGTAATATCAAGTTCTTGTCCTGCCCAACAATCTAGTGCAACATTGTTGATAAAACCACTCTTGACTATGTATAAATCTTACCTTTGATGTGCTGCTGCTTCAAGAAATGTACAAAAGCATTTTGGTGACCAAACAACATTTTGATATTTAGTGTAGCATTAGTTCATACAGCCAAAATTTTTTTTATTGTCACCAGGGGTTAATATTGAATCTCTTGCAGCTTGTGAGTAATCAGAGACTGAGGTATACCAAAGAAAGTCAATATTATATATATATTTAAATAATAACACAGACTGCGGTATAATGCCTTACTCAGGGAGTCTATGGAATGTGTGTTTGTGTAAGTTAGGAGAGTGCATTGGGAAATATTTCTTTATTCTGGCTCTGTCCCTGTGTGTCCATTCATAACCTTTTTCAGAAATTGGTTTGATGGAACTAGTGTAATCTTTCTTGTGAATTCTTGAAAGAATTGGTTTTATCAGCTTTGTTTTTATAGTTGGGTGGATAGACTGCAGGGAATGAAGTTTCTTTCACTCTCAGTATTTAGAGCTTGCTAAAATTCAGCATTACTCAACAGTCCTGTGCCAGATTCCTAGCTGGGATCAATGGTGTATACCTGTAAATTTTCTTGCAAGCTATCGCTGAAATATTTCCTGCTTCTTAACCAGGTCAAAGTATTAATAAGGAAGAAAAGAGTGGTGTTAAAAACCATAATTTCTTAAGCATATTTGTCACATCTTCAAATTTATCACTGGAAAATTACCATCTGTTACATAGTTATCTGTTAATGATTAGCCATTGGATAAATGACTGCAATTACTTTCTTTTCTGTTTAACGTGGTGAAAACAAGCAATGGGCTGTGGAATGATTTGTAAATTGTCTGGAATCTGGTGTCTGCAGGAAATAATTCTGTGCTTAAGTTTACAAAAAGCAAACTTGCATCTCTGGCTTAAAGTAAATCTGATCATACAATGCAGTCCCTTTGTTTGCAGAGGGAATCTGTGATGCTTCACTGGGCAATAATTTTCTGCACACTATTTAAATGGGACTTGTTGAATCTCACGCTCTATGCCTGTAACTCAATCTCTCTGTATTTCTGAGTATTTTTGACTGTAGGATGTCCCTCACTAATGCCTGTATCTGCAGTAGGCCTATAAATATACTGCAGGTGGGGAGGTAAGTATATGAAGAAAAGGGCTCTGGTGAGTGGCCTTTGCAGAAAATTACCTTTTATCCTCTTTTCACGGAGATTTATATTTGTAACAACAGAGCTTTTCATTGCAAGGCCTTACCCGAACCATTCTACTTCAGCAAGTAGATGGAGAGCACCAGTCAGAGACTAGCTGTGGGCTCTTACCAGTACTACTTCTTTTGCAGCAGAGGGCAGTCAGGTGATTTATGAATCAAGGTTTAATGTGCCTCTTTTCTTACAGGGAGAAAAGGTAAGTGCCTTAACTCTCCTTAGTATTTGGTTTGGAGCCTATGGCTAGTCTACAGTGTTTCCCTCTTCTCATCCCCTCCCGTCCCATTTGATTTCAGGCTAATCCAGTCTGTTCTGATATTTCTATCAACTAACATACCCAAACCAGGAGTGGCACCAGATCTTACATGCCATTGTTGTTCACAAAGGCCTTGCAATGGAAGACTCACAAAGTACATTGGTGCAACAGAGTCACTAAGGGTTTCCTCCCTCTTCTTTTTGCCTCCACTTTCTCTTGTCTCACAGGTCTGCCCAGCCGCTTCCCCCTGCGGTGAGTAACGCCAGCAGCCTCTGCTCGCTTTGAGACATTTAGAGTCTGAATCGTTCTTTTAATTTAAGGTACCCCAGAGTTCATGGCCCCCGAGATGTATGAGGAGAAATATGATGAGTCCGTTGATGTATATGCTTTTGGGATGTGTATGCTAGAGATGGCCACGTCTGAATATCCTTATTCCGAGTGCCAAAACGCTGCGCAGATCTACCGTCGAGTGACCAGTGTAAGTCCCTCCTCACTACCCAGCCTAAGGCTACTACTGTTAGCAGCAAAGGAGTACAGCTGGGTGGCACCAGTGCTGTGCAAGTGTGTGCGGGGAAAAAAGCTGAAAAGAGGTTATTTTGGGATGAGTGCAAAGTTACAGGGTGGTTGAACTCACAGAACATCTGTCAGAAGCTTGTAAATATGTGAATGGAAATAAAATTTTGCATGTGTTCATACTCTTCTTTCAGTATATAAGTAGGTATTACATAGGTTTAAAAAAAAATATGAAAAACCAACCCCCCAGACCAAACAAGAAGATGTACTAGAATAATACCAGATTATTTTCTAAGCCACTTGGGGGATGGTGGAAATAGTTCTGTCTTGAAGAGGAGCTGGTAACCTTGTTCTCTGCAATAAAGCTGGATAACAGATTCGAGCACTGGCTTAGCTGCCTGCCACTTACCTAGAGTGATTTTAGTAGTTTATTGAATTCTGAGTGGCCCTTAGCTACTGCGTGTTGGGGGCACTTCTTACAATGATGAAGTGGAAGCACTTGATAAATGGCAGGAAGCTATTCCACCCTGGTAAGTACTGGGCAAGTGTAGTGGTGGAGGTGGAGGCGTTGTGGGAGAAAACAAATACGGCTGAGAAGGCAATCAAGAGATTAGAGCTGGCCCATCTGACCAGACAGAGGGGAACGTACAGACCCTGAGTGCAGGAAGCAGAACTGTGGTGCTAGAAATGTGCAGTATGGTGTGGTGAGATTTAATCTGTGATATCTAGGGTGGTGTTGGGAAGACTCTACCAGGGCAGTGAAACAAACATGTCCAACCTTGTGACCTAAGCATTCAGAAGGAATAGTGAGGTGGCTGCTTGGGGAAGTGAAAACTTGCATTGGATTTCTCAGAATACCTGTGCACATGTGCAAAGGAGAGCAAAAACCCAGACACACTTCTTTGTCCATAGACAAATGAGTTCCTGTTAATCTTTTTTGTGCGTGTTATCTTGGAGAAATTGCAGATTTAATAAACAGCTTACTTAGCTTTGGAAAAATAAAATGCTCTCTTATTCCTGATGCCTTACACTGCAAAAGGCAGCTGCAGTTCCTGACTGAGAGTTGGAGAAGGGTCTTCATGTCAGAAGCAATGAATTCTGAAAGAAGGTTTGGTGAAATAAGACTATCCCTTTTTCAGGGAAATATTAGAGGGGCACAGAAGGAAAGAAAAAGGCATAAGTGATCATTTGGGTTTTTTGCACAGATGGTACAATAAGTTTTTATATACGTGTATATATACACACAGAGTTGTTTTTTTGGTTTGGTTTTTTTTTGCATGTTGGCGAACTTACCTGTGATTTTCTAAATAGCGTTTAAGAACTAGGCTGAAGTCTAGTCCTTACTCTGTGTACAGCATAATCTAATCTGGAAGCAGTTGGGATCAGTGAAAGAAAGCTGTGTATCTTAGTAGAACAGTCTCAGTGGTACTTTTTACTGTGCTTATGGATGTGTCTTGGACAGAGCCAAAGCAGCAAAATTTGGATGGCCATTTTTCTTAGAACAGATGCCTAATGTAACTGTCCTGCCTGTTCCTTAAGAAGTGCTAGGAACTGGGCTGTTGGTGAGAATCAGCTGTTGAGACAGTCTCAGGCTTGGTCTTACAGACCTGTTTTTCCCTGCTCTTTAAAGTATGTAACAGCTGGAAAGCTTTGTAGAGGCTTGTAGCAGAGAAAGTTACCCAGAGGCTTACCAGGGTTCCACTTACCACTTGTTTATTGTGTGTGGTGCTCCTTTCTCCCCATTGTTTTTGGCTGACGCTGGAATTTCCAAGTGGATGAGAAACACTGTCAATTTTTTGGTCTGTCCAACACCGCCTTCTATTCTACTCTGCTGATGGTTCACAAATCATATTTATGGGTTGATTTTTCCCCCTACTATTTAATTTACTGCTTGAGAGCTCTTAAGATACACTTTGATATGAAGTCCAGCCAATCTTGTTTTCTTTCAGAAGGAGCAAAGGACAGGAAGGTAAAGAAAATGGAATGTACATTTGTCTACTTCAAAAGGCTGTGTGCTTTGGTATGTTTGAGGTTGTTTATTCCAGTGTAGTTGCGAAGCAGTTTGTTCAAAACAAAACCAACCAGAAACAAAATGTGAAACATTTTCAGGGCAGGCTTTCAATGAAGGCAAGACAATGTTATCTGGAAATAAAGCACAATCCTGTCTTCACTGATAATGGAGGATTTGGTGATTTAGAATGTGGAAAGAGACCTCTGTTATGAAAGTGAATTAAAATACTCCTGGCATTCTTTTTCCCACTCCATGAAAGCTCTGTGAAGCTATGTGAAAAAGAGCCAGATAGTTTTCTGCCGTTGTCCTTTGCTCCCTGTTCAGGAGTATAAGATCTTCTTTGGTTTCAAAGGAGATTTTAGAAGTTTTAGACCATGTGTGCAGTTGTGAGTGAGGGGTGAACCATTTGCCAGATTCAGTACTTGAAAGGACAAGTCTGTGAACTATCAGTAACAGAGTGGAGGCAGGAAACACCCTCCTGCAAAGGTGACTGCAGCAGTACTTATCAACACATCTCCTTCTAGTGTCTGTTGGAAGGTGGGTGTGTTTTGTGGAAGATGTTCAGCGTCTCCATTTCAACCCCTTCATTGCTACCTCCCTGGACACGTTTAGGGGGATGTTTTGAGATTGCAGCTACAGTCCTGCTGTGCCTTAAATTGAAAGGATTATTTTATCTAGGTGCATACACAGAGCAGAAGGAAGGACAGTAGGAATGGTCTGCTATCGAAAGTCGTGAAAGGTCATACTATGTTGGCACTTAGAAACCACTGAAACCCCAAAGGCAACAAGATCCAAATGTGCAGCCACTCACTGCAGGCCATATGTATTTAAATTAATTCATTTCCCTCACCCTCTTTGCAGGAACTATTAGGCTTAGTAAAAAGCAAAGTTGCTCCATTATCTTAAATCCTTGCTATTGCTTAGGACAGAATCCTGTAAGAGGTGTCCTCTTTAGAACCTCTTGGTAATACCAGCTTATGTTCTTTTCTCCCTTTTTGGCTGTGCACTGCTCTCTTTTTTAGGGTGGCCTTTGGCTGCATTGCGTTTTGACCTGACACCTTTTGTGAGAAGGATTGCTCTAGCTGATGCCCAGATACTGCAGCTTGGGGTTGGGGTGTTTGCCAAGATAGCTCAGAGTACTCGGTCCTATTCTACTTCTTCGGTTCAGGGTCTTCCCTCATGGTTGGAAGCAGCTTGTTGTTAAATAATACACCTTGGCAAGCAAAGATCTAGAATTTGGATCTGAAGGCTGAAGCTGCTCTCACAGATGAGACATTTTTTGGCCCAGGCAGTAATTGTTGCTTCACATCTTGGACAACAGCATTGCTGCATGAGTCTGCTGTTCCTAAGATGCTTGTTTATACTGTCTACATTGTCTCACTGGGAAGTTCCTGTATTTCCTTAAAACAGTCCTAGGATAAAGTTTGTGAATTTTCTCTGGCCTAAGAAACACAAGTGCAATTAAATTGGTATTCTGGCTTGCTTCATCTAGAATAATTCTTTTAACAGAATAATCTGGGTATATACCTGGTTTAAAAAACACAACTGTACCTAATTTGTAGGGCTCAAGGTGTTATGCTGAACGTTGTTTTGCCATTCTGCTAAGGAAATCAGCAGTTTGACACAGAATATTGCCCTCTGTTTGTACTTGCACCCTTTAGCATACTCAGTCCAGACCCTTGCACTAGCAGTTTCTTCAGAAAGGAAAAACATCTGCGTAGCTTGTCACTCAAGCATAAAGGAGCCTAGCCTTGCTCTTTGTTTTCAGTAAATTGTAGTGTTGCAATTTTGTCTCAAAACCCTATTTTCTTTATTGAAGCCATCCTCTGCTGTTCTTTGGAAATGGTTCCAAATAAATTAGTAGTCAGTGCTTAAAGAAATTGCATCTTTTTGGATTTTTACCTTCCTATGGGATGGGGGAATCTCTGACTTTAAGCAGTGTGTCGTCTCAGCTGGGACTGAATGCATCCTGTGAGCACTTACTGATGCTTGCTTGGCCTCAGAAAAGAAATAATCTGAGCCTGCAATGAATGGATAACGAGCTGCACTATTGTAAAGTACTGTTTCCTGCTCCTTTGGTTTATTTTTTCTCCTCTGCCCTCTTGTGCAGGCACACCTGTCTGTGTGGTATGCTACTAGATTAGGGAATGGATCCCCCCTTTTTTTTTTTGTCTTTTACAATTCTGCTCTGTATCCAAATAATGCAGAGAGTTCCAATGCAAAATGTAATCAAGATACATAATTTTGTTATGTACTTGCTTGCATAAAAAAAAAGAGGAGTGTAAGATCTTGGTCAAATTTAGTAAGGTTTCCCTGTCTGACTTTGTTCCTCTCAGGAGACTGGTATGTTTTCCTTGACCTGTTCCATGCATGTTGCAATTAAACAGTTTGTCACAGGAGATATTTAAAATGGGCTACACGTGCATTTAAATGGAAAAAGATATATTTATAGTACAGACATCTTAAGTATGATTTCTTAATTTAGTCTGTTTGGGAATCAATGCAGTGAAGGCATAACTAGCTGCAGTAACTTCAGTTGCTTTGCCTCAGCCTCTGGTAGGACCACGGAAACCCAAGCTATTGCCTCAAAATCCAGATCTCTAAATGTGGATGTGCCAAGGCTTATATTTTCTAGGTAATTGACTAGTCCCAGGACTAGTAAAAAGACGATTAATATGTTTGTTAGACAGATTTTTCCTCCTTGTTGCATATCTACCACTAACATAAAAATCCAAAAATGTTAATTGCGAAAAAGTTAATAAAACCATTCTCAGTTTCGAATGTACTAATCGTTTGAGTGTGAGCAGAAAACTCCCTTTTTCTTTCTCCCCCTCCCATCATATAGACTTACCTTTTAAGTTCTCCTGATGGACTTGTGCTCTGTACTTGATTTTGTCCACGCTTACTTCGACAAAGTGAAGTTTTGCATTTGTCCTTTCTTTCACCAAAAGTCCAGTCTCTTCTCTCTAAACAAACCTCTGCTGAGCTGGCCTTAAGATGAGAAGGAAAAAAAAAAAGGCATTTTGCATTTTGACTTTTAAAAAAAAAAAAAAGGTTGTCCTGTACTAAAATGTTCCACAGTGGGAATAACATTTTTCTCCTGTTCTCCAGAGCTTAAAAAAGGGCCTAAGGGAACAAGGTACATAATGAGTAACCTGGCTAGGCAGTGTCTAACTGGTTTAAAACTCCTTAATTTCCCTAACTGGTGGGAACTGGAACTCACTGGTTGGGGTGAAGGTCATTCTCTTTGCTGGAAACAAGGCAGTTACAAAGTGCTGTGGTTTGGTCAGTTGAGATAAAATGAATCTTTTCTTTAGTGTCTTAAAAGTTAGGCATGATAACTGTCCAGACCAGTCATCTGCTTCATTTTCACTAGAGATGCAGTGGGCAAAGTATTCCAGCTCTTAGTTTCTTCTTCTTTCTGAGGGGTCTTAAGCAGCAAACAAAAAATGCTAAACCTTTAGACATATGATTGATTTTACTTGCAGTGCTTCATGAGTGGTGATTAATTTCCTCTTCTACTTCCTGGAAGCAATATCTAGCATTTTTTAGGCATGAATAAAACTGTTTTCTTTACCTTGAATGATTTGGTTTCTTTACTTGTTTTAGATAGATACAGAGATATCTTTCCTATCAGCCTTTCTAGTGAAAAAAGCATAGGAAAAAAAATCAGTGGAAGAGTAGGGGAGGAAACCCTCCAACAGGGAAGGTGGTCTTTTGTCAAAGCAGGTATTGAAAGGCCACAAACCTTCAACCAAGCACAGGAAACAGATTAATTGTAAGAAAGGGCGAACTCTTGTATTCATTTAAAGAAACTTCTGGTAGTAAAGTATGAAATGTAAAAAAAAAAAATTGTACATCATGTGCGATTCCTTTGCATCACACTGACTGAACTAAAGAATACTTAAACTTCTAGTACTTGCTTCTTGTAGCCATTCAGCTCAGTCCTGACCCATTCTGTGATTCTGTGTGGTTTGCACAGCTAGGTCAGATGATGCCTGAGTTTGGAAGGGAAAAGCCTTATTCAACTGAATTATTTTCTAAAAGTAGCTCACTGTTGGGTATCAAAAGCTTTAAGATTGCAGCTAAAAATTTTTTTGTCAATATTGATGTGAAACAAACTTGGTTTGAAGTCAAGGGAGCTATTTCTTTCTTGTGTTGCTCACTTATGAGCCTGGATTAAGCCTGAACAGGATGTGATTTTAAGATCAGGAATTAAAAGGAGTAGAGGATTGTGAGCATTGGTTGAGTTGCATAATATCAAGATGTAATTTTAAGTTCTGAAATGTAGTAGTAGTAATGCGGAGTTTCTAAATGTATTTTAGAAACCCAAATAAGTTCACAGAATATGGGCTGAACAATGTACGTTGAAAAATTTTAACAGTTTCAAAAGTATCTTTTAAGGAGCAGGTCTCTTAAAACTGTGATCCTAGTATTTAATGTTCTGTCCTGTACTGACATCCATTTAGCTCTTACATTACCTGAGGTTAATTTAACGGGAGATGGGAAGGGGGCTCTTAGGAACAGGGAGGTGATAAGTGTTTTTAAAATGCCTGGCTCTGCAGTGCCTGCAGAACCATTACAATTCTGTGATGGGTGAACCACTGAAGCATTCCTGTGGGGAGACCGATGGTTCAATGTTATTTGTCGTAGAGTGCCACTAGTTAAAAATACTGACACTAAGAATGCATAGGCTGCTATTTCTTGTCCTGCCAGCTGTGCTGCTATAGTTGCAAGGGGTGGGAATGGGATAACTCCAGGAAAGTCTTCACTCCTATTAGAATAAGTCTGAAAATAAAAGGCATGGTGACTTCTGGTGCGTTGTTGGAATTGTGCACTATTTTTGATGTTTGCAACACGGCCTTTTAAGTAGATAATCCTTTCTAAAGGCTAGTTCTGGTACCAAATGGGTTTTGTGGCCCCATTATATATAATTTTTTTAAATTCAGTTCGAAGTGCAGTGGAGCTAATCTGTGGCTTTTGAGTTGCTGTACATGAACTTAAAAATCAGTGAAAAATGATGATTTTCTACCAGAGTGGGAGCAGATTAAAGCAGAGAATGCAACTAATACAATTTTATTTTTCAAAAACAGGTTTTCCATACTGAAAATAGAAGACAGACACTTCTAGTATTGTGTCACTGTGGCATTTCTAAATTTATAGAACTGAAATGTGTGTCTAGGCATGTCTGGTTTTGGTTTTTTCTGAAAGCCGTTTTCAAGCTGAAGTTCCAGTAAAGCAAAGGGTCATTGAGCTAGCTGAAGGTGTTCACGTTTTAGAGGCAGCATCCCTGCTTCTAAGGGTGAGGTTAGAGAGCTGTGCATGATAGATGCAGCTGATCTTACCTTTGTGCTTTCGTGCAAGAGTAAAACTGTTAATACCTGATCTACTTGTCCAATCAGACTTCACTGTTGTTTCAGAAGAACCTCTGTCCTCACACTGCGTGTTTCTAAACAAGACCCTTTTCACTGTTACATGCACCACTATGCTAATTGTTTGCCAGCTGTACACTAAGAAGCTGTGTCCTGGTTACAAAATTTCCTGTTTTGGAGCTTGATTAATTTCTTCTATACATTAGAGTTGCTGCAATTGCAGTAGCTGTTGTGATTAATTCATGATTTGTTTTTTAACTGAAACAATGTTCTTATCTTCAGATTCTTTGCACTTCTGAAATAAGCTGATAATTTATTTACCAGGTGATTCTGAAGTACGGTGGACTTTCACGTCTAAAGTAAAAACTTAAAATGTGTGCTGGGCTAGATCACTTGTCAGTGGGGTAGCTCTGAGCCCTAGTGTATATTCTGCAGTAGTACACAGCATTTCAGTATTATCACAAATACAGTGGGTTTTGACTTTAGCTACTGCCTTTTACTTGAGAGTGCGGGAAAGGATCGCAGCCAGTGATTTCTAGGACGAGTTATGACTAGTTCCCGTTCAAACTTAGGTGTGTGGGAGCAAAGCAACAGAGCTGTAGCCTACTCTAGCAGTCTGGTAAGGCTTTGAATGCTGTGAGATCTCTGGCTTTAGTGGGTGAGAGTACAGTATTGAGGCACTGGCAGAGAAGTTGGTGGAGCTGGCAGTGTCAGTATTCTCCAGCTCTTGGGCTTGGAGATCACCTGTAGGATATGTTTGTGAAGGTGATAGTGAGCAATGATTGCTGATGGAATGAGGAGTCTGTTCTATTCTTTTCACCAAAGCTTCTCTCATACAAATTTAACTTTAGGAAGAAGCAATTAGTTTGAGTATGTCAATCAAAATACAGATACACCTTGTGTGTATAACAACTTTAATCCTGTACATCTGGCAATTTGTTGTTGTGATTGACCTCTAATTTTATTATTAATGCCTCAAAATTGTTTGAGGTTAGGTGGTAAATGGAAGAGGAAGGGTTTCTAAACTGTGATCAGTGAGGTAGCAGCCAGCAGGCCTGTGTAAATTCTGCAGCGTTGCCATTGTCTTCGCAGTGTGATTCTGAGCTCTGGGCACACGTGCTTACCTGTTGGTTTGGAAAAAGTAAAGGGTCATGAGACTTAAGTAGCTTACATACCTATACTGCAGAGGGTGAAGGCCAGTTGGTTAAGGTGTTTCAGTGGCATCGAGCTCCCAAATAGCTGAGATGGGAAATTTTGATCTGGATGATTGTAGATCCGTCAAGTACAAAAGGTGTTGGGTTTAAAATGTGCAGTCGTTGTTTTTGGTCAGTAGAGGAGACAGTGAGGCCTGTCCTGGTCTGAACAGTGCCTCATGAGCTGGCTCTGGCTCACTGAAGCTTTCATCTGCTTCCACTGCTTGTATTGCAGTAATGCTGTTTATTCTGTTGGGATACTGATCTGGTACAGAGCTTATTCTGCAGGATTTACCAATTTAATTCTTGGCAGAATTATCAATTGTCCAGAATTAATTGCTATGAAAATACTGACATCAGTGAAGCTAAGTTTTTATTTCTGTTTAGTATGTTGCATTTCAATCTTTTAAAAAAACCTGCTCTAGTTTGCTTTTTAACCAGAGCAAGAAAATCAATCCTCTGCAGGCAAACCATGTCTCTCTGACATGAACTGGGTAAATCTTAAGATGAAGTCTTTCTTTTCACAGTATGTGTTCAGCTGAACTGGGGTGAGAATTAATCAAACAGTGTCAGGTGTACGCTGTGTGAAATAAGGAAAGAACTAAATCTGAAAGATTGTTCCTAGAACAGGCAGCAAGTTTAAGATGAAGGATTAGAGGTGGTGAAATGGTTAAACATGCAGATTTTGAGGGCTGGGTAAGTAACTAATTGCAGGTACTGAAATTTAGGAGATCACGGGGTAAACCAATTTAAATGCTATATATACCATTGCCTGAGGGCTTCTTTGGGACTGGGGGAAAGAGGTCAGATCTTTTTTTCCACTGCAATCATTCTCTCTCTCTAAATTCCTGAATTAATGGTTTGTGGCAGCCTGGGACTGGCTCAAACTAGAATGGCAACAACTTAGCAGATAGGAAATATAGACACTTTAATTACTTTGTTTGTGTGATTTGACTTTGCTGCTGGTGCTGTTGGCTTCTGGACTGCAATGTTAGAACATTTTGTTTGAGAAGATTAATCAGTTACTGTAGAGTTCTTTTTAGGCTCTTAAAGTTACAGCATCTTTGAAAAGAGCCAAGCAGGAGTTGTGGTTAGTCTGGGACAGGTAGACTTGGCTTGTGAAAAGCTGAAATGTTTAATGTTCTTTGCAGGTCGTGCTGTGCACCTCAGAGAAGTGTAGCCTTGAGTGTGCAAAATGTTGCTTTTGCAACACTGATGGTATATACTATAAAAACACTACTGTTATAACTGTGATATACTTGCCGAACTGAGTATGCTATTTTGGGGTGAAAAGTGATCTTGATAATTCTATATTGAATTTTATCACAGTTTATTACCACTAGTTTGTTGAAATTAGTTTGCTAACTTCATCTTTAAAGCGGTGTATGCGATCTTTCTTAGTGTTGCTCCTCCTGTCCTTACAATAAAAAACCCCAAACCCTGAAGCTACAGGCAGGTCGTTTTATTAATAAACAGGTTTTACAATGGTTGCTTGGAACTAGATATCAGAAGGAAAAAAAAATCGAACTTTGGGTTGAGGTCTGAAGTCTAGGAAGAGGTACTAGAAAATAGAACTCTGGATTATTTGTGTGCATGTGGTGTAAAACAAGCAACAATGCAGCTTTCTAACCTTGTGCAGCAGTTTAAAAATCACCTTCGAATCTCTGTGCCCTTACATTAATGAAAAAGGAAAAGGAAAATAGGTGGTGTTGCCACTGGTAGCAAAATGCATTAAATTATCTTAGTGCTGACTGGCGTTCAGTTAGGACTGAGTTGCAGTGAGCTGTGTGCACTGCTGTAGCTGCACGGAGAGGAGAGGAGAGGGGACCCAGCAGCTGCCTGCAGCAGCCTCCTCCATCCCCTGCACAGCGCAGGTGTGGCAGCCTTGCACCTGAGCAGCACACCCACCGACCTGCCTGCCCTGGGCAGAGCAGTGCTGCTGCGGGACAGCACGGAGCTGCTGCTGCTCGCACCCACAGCTTCCACTCCTGCGGAAAACCTGGGTGGAGAGTGGGCAGAGCAGCCGAGTGGGAGGGCGGGGACATGCAGGAAGTAAAGGATCCCTCGGCTGTCGCTCCTTCCTCCTCTTGCAGCTGCCTGGGCAGGCAGAAAGGGACACGCTTACCTCTTGCTTGTATTGATTCTTTCTGTTCGGTATTAGAGTGACAAAAGCAGCAGATATTGAGCTCAAATCTCTGCAGCCTCATGCACTGGACTTGGAAAATAACAAGAGATGTCAAAGAGAAAACAATGCTCCCTTCTAACCTTGATGTCTGCTTTCCTTCTGCTGTGCGTTAAGTCCGCAGCCCAGGGGAGTCCCGTCGGAAAATAGCACCTCTCTAACTCTGTGGTGTGTGTGCCTCTCTTTTCCTGATGGATTTCACAAAAAGAGAGATCTGTCCCATATTTGTAATTGTTAATTCCCACTGTTGCTGCTCTCACAAGGATTGTGCTAAAGAGGTAAGTAAGAATTTGAGCTCTGACAAATGCGCGTAGCCACAGGAAAGTATTTTGGAGGTGAATTAGAGTTCTCCACAAATCCACTGAACTGCTTTGCATTTGCATAGCTTGGGTCTTTAGCTTTTAAACTTGACTTTACTTTTTCCCCTGTAGTTTTTTTAAATGTAGTTTAAAATCCTGACCAGCAAGGCTGGAACATTAATTGATTCTGCTATTTTCTATCTGTGGTTTTGTTCTAAATCTTTTTTCTTAAATTTAGGATGTCTGAGGGTATGTAATGCTTCATCTGCCTTCATTTTGATTTGTTGTAGAAGTTATACAGCATTTATGATACCTTCTCTAATGAAGTAAATTATATTTTCAGTATCTCTTGCATTAGAACAACATGTTAAACTACCGACTCAGTAATCTGGTGATCTAACTAATGCAAAATACTGTGTGTTTCTAGGCAAAAATTGTGAAGAAGTATTTGGGATAGCTTATACTTTGGGGTTTAAAAGTTTCCTGGAAATTTAGTGTTTCTAAGAAAACCTAACTTGCCTTTAGTTGATAAAATGACCGTATATGTTGAATTTTGGAACGTGCTTTTTTCACCTGGTTAAAATCTGATAAAATCACAAACTTTATTGCATCTAAGATAAGTAAAATATGAAATCCTTCTTACACTTAACATGGAAACTATGAGGTTTTAGTTTTGTATCTGTGGCTACCTGCATAAATATCCATATTTTAGAGGTATTCTCAAAATCTAAGTGTTCAGTGGGTTTTATTTGAAGTTGGTGCTTCTTTCGAGATGAGCAGTTCTGCCCTGACTGTCCTCTGAGCCTGAGAGCTCGTGCAGCAGTGTAGGGAGCTTCAGCTCACTGGAAGCTGCTGCAGCCTTTTTTGGTTGGATTTGTTTCACATCTGATACACGCTGTGATTTGGTTCATTATGCAACTGTATAAATGTGTTTGCTGGCAAAAGAAAGGAAATTACACGGGAGTGGGAATGGGAAATGGAGAAAAGGAGGCTGTTCCTTTCAGCAGCACTGCCAGTTTGTGCAATTTTAGATGGTAGCTTGAGAAAATGTTGATTTTCATGTGTGCCTGTTGTACCCGTCTACGCTTTTTTTTCCTTTGTGAGAGCTCTTCCTGCTGTTTCTCTAGCAAACTTGGAAATAATGCTACTGGGATTTGGCTGTTTAGTTCTTAATGAACTGCCACTGAGAAGTAGGACTAGTAGATTAAGATTTGAGTTGTCCTGTGGTTCTAAGGAGTTTGGGGACCAAGAGAGGCACGTAGCAATGTGACCATCTTAAGTGTGGTAAAACCAGGAAACGCTGGCTGAACATTTCCATGAGTGCCTTTGGGTTCAGAAACTGCTGAAGGTGTGCTTGGCTGCCCAGCTTGTGCACTCTTAAGGACACATCAAGGTGATGTGAATTTCAGGGCTTGGCCTCCCCTGGATTTCTGTGCGATGGCAGATTAGGGTGTGTAGGCAGCTCTGGGTAGAAAAGGGTTCACTGATTTATTTATTTTTAATCGTTTATAGTGCCCCTGTCTTGTTGTATAATATAGTTTGACACTTCCATTGGTGCCTGGAGGAGGGAAAAAAAGGGTTTGAAAAGCTGATGAACTTCTGTATCTGGGTGGTGCTTGTCCAGAACCAGAGAGGAGGCTTAGGCAGCCCTGCTCATGGGCTGTGGAGCAAAGTGAGAAATAGGGAGCTGCTTGAACAGGGAATCCTGGGCTGGTTTTAGGCCCTAGTGTGACGTTCTCCCAGATTTCCCGAGGAGCAGTTAGGAACATGGAAGCTCTGCTGGAGGAAGCTGGCAGGAGCTTCACTTTTTAACTGATCTCTTGGTTAGGAATTCACAAAATGGGGTATTGTAAAATGGTCCTCATGGAAGGGCCTGAAGATTTTGGACAGGTATTTAATTTCTTTCAGGAGTGAGAAAGGCAGGGTGGCAGACTGAATTACTGATTTTAAAATCTATCCTTAGCTTTAACTTTTCAGGCTCTGTGCAAGAACAGAGCATGTGGTACAATAATTAACAAGAAAAATCATATCCTGGCTTCATTATGCTGATATTTTTCTGTACCAGTTGTCTTCCTCATGTTAGCTTTCAGTTTTCTGAGATGAGACTGTCACAGATCTGACATCATCCTTCTGCTGCCACAGTGTAAATGAATGTCAATGCAGGCTGCCATGTCTGAGGCTTGAGCTGGTTAGGAGAATTACATGTGTTAAACTTGGGCAAATGTAGATAGGAATATATGCAGTAAGGAGTTTAGTAATTATTGCATAGGTTATGTATGTATGCTATACAGGAGAGCATTTAATTATATATAGAAATATCTATACTCCATATATGAACCTGAACTTCTGGGACCATTTTAAGAGTGGTCATGATGAAGGGTGGGCATCTTTGACAAGTCGACTGTATGAGCAGAGTTATATAAATCCTTTTAGAGTGGAGAGCTCTGTGTCCTGCGTGGAAGCTGGAGGTTTATGATAAGGCCTGGTTACTGTCTTAAACTTATCCATCCAAACTTGGGTCTGATGTTTTATCACCTGAGGCATTGATTTTCTTAAGGTTTAATAGTCAGCAAAGCTTCTAAAAGCATTCAGCTAATGTTCACTGACAGCCTGTGTTTCAGTGCTTATTCTAGTCCCAGTATAGTCTGCAGTTCTGTGAATTTCAACTGCTGGAGTTTCACAAGGGCAAATTTTAAACCAAAGAAATAGATAACCTTCCTGTTATAAGAGCATACTGCTTTTTATCAAATAAATTGTTTCCCTTCTGTGGTGTGGGCTGTTTGTGTTGGCTTTTTTTTTTTCCTTTTAAGAACTCTGAGTACTGTGTATTGATTTCACCAGTATTTTGTGGGATATTGGGAGAAGTACTTTCTGTTTAGGGCATGAATCTCAATGCTTGTACTGCTACTTCATTTATTTCTGTACTTCAGAGCTATGGTTTTCACTTGGTGTTTAGTTGCCATTTACCAGTGACACAGGGTCAGATGTATCAGGTGTATAATTTCAGGATTGTTCAGCTTGAAAACACCGGCTCTGTTCAAACATTTGAACAGCATGTCTTCATCCTCTTTCATTCTGCTGTCTTAAATACAGAGTTTGAAACTAAAGGCTGGGTCAAGAAACACTGGGTGCCAGATTTTGTTGTTGTGGATGATTGGCCCCAAAATACAGCTTTTGGCCATGATTAAGTGATGGAGCTTGGCTCTCTGCCTGAAATGTTTTCCAGAATTCCCAGATGGTCATATCTCATGGCATGTTTGTTTTACTGCTTTGGGTGGTTGATCTTATTTAGATTTTGTTTTGCTTTCCCCCTGTGGCTTTCGCGCGTATTGGAAAAAGGGTTGCTGTGTATTGTGAAGGCCTTTTGTACAGGCCTGTATTGCTAAGCTCATTTCCCTGAACTCACAACAGCAGTGAGGCAGGAGTGTGGTTTGGATATAATAGGTCTTTGGGGGGGAGCTAAAATATAGGAAGGTTTTAGGTTTTTTATTGTTGTGTTGTTTTTTTTTTTTTAACATTGGCCAAGTTATTTAATGATCCAGTCAGATCATCCTGGGCTAAGGTTTTTCCTGTAAAAAAGTTACTTCATATAATGGCAGGTTGGAAACATTCTGGGAAGCAACAGAATGCTTTGAAGACTGTTAAATTAATCCTGTGGTTTCCTGCATTAGTGTTACATAGGAACCATTTCCTTCCATTCTCAGGCCAGTCTGTGTACTTCCCTCTAGCCAGCACAACTTCCATGGAAACTAAACAGTTCTCCTGTCATAACTTGAGGGCCCAAGTGCCAGTGCCTTCTGTTACAGAAATGTAGCTGGGCAATGGGAAGGAGTGTGTGGAACGTTTGCAAAAGTCACTGACAAACAAATGAGCAGTAGTACCGGGGTCAGACTTTGCCATAATTTGCACTAGTTATTTAGGTCAGTTATCTGGAGAGTAAAAGCAGGTGGTCTGTAAACACAGTCAAAACTTAAATCAAATGGGCCTTGCAGTTTTTCACTTGTTACTTGTGTGTTTCAGGGTGTCAAGCCAGCCAGCTTCGATAAAGTAGCAATCCCTGAAGTGAAGGAGATTATTGAGGGATGCATTCGGCAAAACAAAGGCGAAAGGTAAGTACTTGCTTTGCAGATGAGGTATTAACTTCTGTCTGAGTCCTTTGTCTGTGACGATATCAGATCCACTTAGTTCCTGGGGTCTTCTTTGTCCTGATGAAAGTTGGGAAGCCAGTATTACTTCTGCAGCTTCTGTTCTTTGGTGGATTCCTATTCAGTGATTGTTTTAGAGAATTGGCAGTGTCAGGAAAAGTGCAAATGCCATAGTAACCGTCCATGTCAGTTTATTCAGAAATTCTTTTGCTTTTATTAAAACTTTGACCCAGTCAGCAAAGTAGTGGAGGACAATCCTTCCGGGTTTCCAGGTATTTGGGTTGGTTTGTTCTGTAATCCTTTGGGATTTTTTTGTCCTTTTGATTCTGTTGGTATGATTGATCGTTTTGAGGACTCTAAGTTTTAAATTCTTGCTGCTTATTTTTATCTACATTTTCTGCAAGATGACATCTACTTCAAGTGGTTAACTGATACATTGCACGAAATCTGTAACTGCTCTGATGGCTTATTTGTGGGATTTGTTTTGTTTTCTGCTTTTACGTGGTTGTTGCTTACTGAATGTCTGATTTCAGGCTGCTTCAGCTTTTGTCCACCCTCTAGCTGCCCTCAATTCTGTTCAGAACTAGTTTTGTTCATGGATGTTTATTCATCCTCTTTTACTAACTCTTGAAGTTTTACATCTGATGGTGTTGCTGTGTATTTTCAGTTTAAGCTCTTTTTCTTGTTTTTAAATGATTTAGTATTTTTTTCTCATTTGAAGTTAATTTTGTTGCTGCACATCACTTATTTCTTGCCATTTAGCTTAAGCTGTTAACTACTATTGTTAATGATGTGCTTGTAAATCTCTTTTGTACCTTCAGAACAAAGCTTCTAATTATGCCAAACAGTGCACGTGAGGTGGTTCAAAACAGCATAAAACTTAGAGAATAAATCAAGGGATCATCTGGCGACGTTATTCCTTAATATTTTATGTAAGCCTGAAAACTGAATGTGCTTTCTGCATTCTTTCCCAATATCTAGATATGCTATTAAGGACCTTTTGAATCATGCTTTCTTCCAAGAAGAGACTGGAGTACGGGTAGAACTTGCAGAGGAAGATGATGGAGAAAAAATCGCCATTAAACTCTGGCTGCGAATTGAAGACATCAAAAAGCTCAAGGGCAAATACAAAGATAATGAGGCAATAGAGTTTTCATTTGATTTGGAAAGAGATGTCCCAGAGGATGTAGCACAGGAAATGGTAAGTGCGTGTGGTCTGCCAAAGCTGTGGAAGTAGTGCTGTTCTCTGACAGTGAAACAGACAGTGGTCTGTCAGCCTCTGCTTTTGCTGTCTAGAAACGAAGGGGTTCAGCAGTGTGCAGATGAGAAGTTAGTGCCAGAAAGCGGTAGCTTTGTCGTAGCACTCGGACAGGGGCTGTCTGTGGCAGTGTGAATTCTGTGAATGTATCCCCCTTCAGGTGGAGTCTGGCTATGTCTGTGAAGGCGATCACAAGACAATGGCGAAGGCTATCAAGGACAGGGTATCTTTGATTAAGCGCAAGCGAGAGCAGCGCCAGTCGGTGCAAGAAGAACAGGAGAACATACTTCAGGAAGAAGGTAGTCAGAAGCAGCAGCTGGAGCAACAGCAGCCATCAAGTGCTTCCCATGCAGGGTCCAAGCATCCTCAGTCTGTCACTGGTATTACTCCTGTCCCCACGGCTTCAGCATCGGTTTCTACACAAGTGGAGCCTGAAGAGCCGGAAGCTGATCAACACCAACAGCTGCAGTTCCAGCAACCCAGTATATCTGTTCTTTGTAAGTGCCTCAGTTGGTTTCTTTAGGAACTCTCGCACTTACACAGTTCCTCCCATTAGTCTTACGCTTTTGGTGGGTGTAGCAGAGAATATCTTGAGATGGTGCTGTCTGCCATTGCTGTCTGCTGAAGAACAATAGGCCACTAGGAAGCACAGCAGCATAGGATGGGTTCCTGTGGCTTAGCTGAGCCAAGGCTTGGCACAGTTCACAGCCCAGTGTCTCAGCACAAAATGATTTCTCTTTGTTTGGAGGTAATACACCAGATGAACTGGGGCACCTGGAGCATGACCACGTGCCCTTGGTTTTGCTGCCCTCCTACAGGCACAGTATATTCTGGCCCTGCAGAAGGCTGTATGCTCTTGCACCAGTGCAGATCAGGCTATTCAAACCACTTATCTGAATCCTTGTTAACTTACATTTAAAGTGGAAATGAGATTAATCTACAAGTAGTTCAGCTCATAATTTGCTTTCTGAAAAGTCTTAATTTTCTGTTTCACATACTGTACATGAAAAGATGAACTAATAATCCTGTCTTTTCTTCTTCTGCCATCTCAGCATTTGAACCAGTATTTGACTAATGATGGAAGATGACAACTTCCATATTAGAATGATGAAGTTAAAAGCAAATTATTGTCTACTCTTTAGATAACAGGGATTTTAAGTTTACTGTTACGCCTACATGGTGCATCTGCCAGCCAGCACAACACACCTGTTTTAAATGTCTGTGTAAAAGTAAATAAAAATAATGAATAAACCTTGAAAGATCATTCATAACAATGTGGAATTTAGGTTTATGTTTCTAGTCTAGCCTTTTGCAGGAAATAGAGTTTATTCTTAAATATCATCCCAAAGAACTCCTGAAATAGACTAACTTTTTCAGGGTTTTAGGGGAAGGCATAATGATAATAAATTACTTTACCAAGGAGGAAAGAAAGATTTTGAAATCAGCTTAAATATTACAAGAGGTAAAATGCTAATAAAGGTCCACGTGACATGGCACAAAAATCAATTTAATATTTGATCAATTACAGGGTCTTTCCAATTTTGAATTCAGACCACAGTTCTTGAAATGCAGGTTTTTATCCTTACCTTTTGCAGCTGATGGAACAGTTGACAGTGGCCAGGGGTCGTCTGTGTACACTGAATCTGCGAGCAGTCAGCAGACTGTGTCCTATGGTTCCCAGCATGACCAGCCAGTCTCGAGCACTGGAGTCCAGGGATACCCAGCTTCAGTTGGCCAGGTGCAGCCCCAGCAGCATGGAGGATACCAGCCCCCTGCAGCGGTAAGCCAGGCCTTACAGCTCTGCAGATGCATGGAATTACTTGGTTGTGGGTGTCTGTTGAAAGGCGAGAGGAAAGCCTGCCAGGCCCTCTTCATGTGTGTTTTGTTCTGCATAGGATACAAATTCTGCATGGGAGGAGTTCAGGGGCTTTTTTTTGCAAGATGACTGCTTTTAGTGGGGGAGGGAAAAGTGCAAGAGCATCTTTGTCTTCAAAGCTTTTATTTAATCTTGGCTGCCATTGAGCAGAATGATGGGTTAGTTGTTTTTGTGGATGGAAGTAACATCCTCAGAACAAGACTATCTCATGAAAATAAGCATTTAATCTCGCTTGGGGAGGTGGTGTGTGTATGTGTATATGAAGTTACCAGGGATCAGGCTGCTGGTTTAGTTTGAAGAAGGGGTTAGAATAATTGAAGCCACTGTATGAAATTGCTGTGTGTGTTCTGTGAGGCTTTGATTACAGATTTTGCAGGTAAGACTTTTTTAACTGTTACAGAATGTTGCATGTGAGAACTCCAGACTGAAAAGACCCCACATCCTTGTTCCCAGTTTTATTTCTAGCTTGTGTTGATTTGCTCATCATGCGTATTCCTTTTCCCTGGAAAGTCTGCACTGGGCACAAATACTTTTCCTACTATGTTCATTTGTGTTGCCCTTTTATTTTGGTATGTTTTTTCCTTGGTATGTTTTTAGATCTGAGTAAGAGAGTACGCAGAAATCTATTCTAACTCTGGAGTAGAACTTCTGCTACTTTTATATTGTCTTCAGTGGTTCCCTTGTCTGTTGTTTTTTACACAAATAAAAGTCCAAGGTTGAGGCAGACATTATGGTATAATGTAGTAATACCGTAAGGGAGAAGATGTGACACTTAAGATTGAGGGTCCTCACTTCTTCTGGTACCTGTGGTTGTAGGCTTTATTACAGGATCACTGGTGTAACTAGGGTTTTGGCAAACACCTGGTATCACCCACAATCAAAGCATCTCCATCTTTTTCAAAGACACTTAACCTGAGGTGTGTGGTACTGTTAGTCCTTGGCGATGAGTTCTTAATCCCTCTAAACAAGCTGCTCTTGTGGGTAAGCCATATTTTGGTGTGTGGGCACGTACTGGACCAGAAGCCGTGTCACTCTCCTGGGGTGGCTGGCTTCCAGGTTGAAAGACCATAATCTTTGGAGAGGGGGAGGGAGAGCAAGCATGTGATAGAGGTACAGCTAAGCTGCTGAGATTGCTGCAAAAACGTGCTCATGCTGTTTGATCACAACAGTGGACAGCCAGGAGGCTGACAGAGCTAGAGGAACAACCCTTTGTTGGGAAGGGGCTGACAGGTCGAAATTATATTGAAAACTGAAGAAATGGCCTTAAAAAGAATCATAGAATGCAATTTGATCAGGACAAGAACAAGGTTTGTGCTTAAACTGGAATAATCAGCTACACAAGTAAATAATGAGTACCTACTGGCTAGGCAGCCATTTTGCAAAATAAATTTAAGAAAAAGTCAGGGATTACATTGGACCACAAGCTGGACATGGTCAAAAACATCATGCTGTCATGAAAAAGGCAAACATCCCATTATATGAAATAGTAGTTCTGCTCTTGGCTATTGGTAAGTCTATCCTGGACACCTTGGTTGAGTGAGTTGGGGGGTGGCTTGAGAGAAAATCCAGAGGAGAGTGTTCAAAAAAACCTGGGAGAAATATAAAAAATGTGGTTTATGTGGGAAGACTGAAATAATGGAGTCCATAAAAGATAAGCTTGAGGAGAGAGAAGGCTGTAAAAGGCTGCTATGAAGTAAGAGGAGGCTAATCAGATCACAGCATTGTTGTTAGATAGAATAAGGAATGATAAGCCTAAATCGCAGCATGGAATTATTGTTTGGGAAGGGTTTTTTTTAATACTCAGCAAAGATAAATTAATATTGTAGTCTCCATCAGTGGAGATGTTCCTGAACTATTCAGCTAAATTAGAGTCAGGAATGATGTGTAACTACTCCTGCCTTGAAATAGATGAAGATGTATTTAGTTAACAATGTGAGTTCTTTTCTACCTCTCTCCCAAGTTTTTAGTCAGTCTAGCAAGATTTCTCACAACAGAAATCTTGAAAGTCAGATCTCCACTGAATGTCTTGATGTTTTCTCTCTGGAGGTCTGTATCTGATTTTAATTAGTTTAAGATATTGTGGATTACATCCGTAAGAAGCATATACTGCTTTTTTAAGAATATCATGTTTCCATTCACTTAAAAAACCCACAGCAGAACACACTGGAACACCCTCCCTCCCCCACAAAAAAAGGCAGTAACAAGACCCCCCAAACCAAAAAATGCAAATCCCACCTCAAAACTTTATTCTGTTTCTTCTGATTTGGTTGGATTTTGGCCTGTGGCCTTCTGGATTGTGGCAAGATTACAAAATCCGGATGTTTTTATTGGCCCAGCGTGTGGAAGATGCTTGTCTAAAACTAATTTTACAGAATTTTCCACACATTAAACTGACTTTTTTCCACAATTCATGTTGTAGAGGGTGTAAGGTTTAAATTTTTATGGTAATGTTTCAGTTAATAAAGAGCCAGCTGCATACATTTAGTTCACGTAATTCAGGCAGAGGGGCTGCCCCAGTAGAGGAGCTGGGTGGGGTGATACCTGTAAACACACATTCACTCTAAAAACTAATGAATGTTTGAAAGCTCATTAGTATCTAAGTTTTTATTTGTCAGACTAGCAGCTGCTTTGAGTGCACGCAGCATGGGCTGTGTCTGTGGCCCCAGAGACAACGTTCTCTGATCTGCCTCCCCCATGTTTCTCGTAAGGGTGCTAGGGAGTTCTCCACACTGCTCAGCAGCCCAGGGCAAGCTTGGGTCCTCAGAGGTGCACACAGCCTGTTCCCAGTGTGTGTCGGCATTCATTCAGCGTTCTCATATCATGTGGTACCACATATTAGCCAATTTTGGGCCTCTCATTGTGTGTCTTCATTTCTTTTCTACCTCATTATAGTTTTTGCTGGTTTTGTTGTTACTTTTTTTTTTTTGAAGTGTTCAATTCTTAACTTTTGTTTTCCTCCTTTAGCCTCAGCGTGGTCGTAGCATGTCAGTTTGTGTCCCCCACCTTCCTGCTCTTCCCTGTATGTCCTGCATCCCTCTCAGTGCTCCTTGCACCCCACCACCAGCGCTGTCTGCACCTCTTTCTCCTTTCTACCTTCGGACTGTCCCTGAAGAAACCTTTGCAGAAAAGCTTTCTAAAGCCCTGGAAAGTGTCCTGCCCATGCACTCTGCCTCTCCACGCAAGCATCGACGCTCCAGCCTGCCCTCCCTCTCTGTCAGTCCTGTATGTGTTACCATTTGCCTCCTGGCACAGTAAGATAAGTTATCATTAAATACATCCTGGGCTCTGGGCATTTTTAAGAGGAGAAATTGAGGAGTCAATTCCTTATACTGTGCTGCTGTAATGTTGATTTTCTTATTTTAATTAATATCTATGAAGCAGTACATATAAACATTATCAAACAGTGGCTGACTGCTTGTTTCTTGTCTTTTAGGATAGTATAAATGTAAATTACCCAGTTGTATCACAGAAGGTGAAGGGAAGACTAGTCCTTATTATCCAAAGTCAGAAGACTTTATTTTTCAACTTCTAAGTAAACACTGAATGTTAATTAAGCCCGGCACAAAACAACCAGCTTTTAAAGCCTGATTTCTGTGGCTGGTTATTCTTAAAGCTTTGGCTAGCTGTGAGAGTGATATTACATATTTAGAGTATGAATACTTCTGAGGCTTTTTCTGTAAATTCTTATCAGAAATGCCGCTTCAACCGCTTCTTAGTGGGAAGAAGCCATAATTTCATGTTTCTCAGAAAGTCGAATGCAAAGATAACGTGCACTAGAGGAGGTAGCTGCTTTTCAATTTTGAGCTTCAGTTTACACAAAATAAGTTTTGAGAAGCATTTTTGTGTGAATGAAATAAGTGGAACCAGGTTTAGAACATAGGAAAGGTACTTCATCTGTAGGACCTTCTCATTAGCATCGGTCAATATGGAAATTTGCTGCTGCTTTTCCGGACAAAAGAGGCTGGGGAGAAAGTAAACAATGTGGAAACAGCAACTTGAAAAAGTCATAAATGCCATTTGTCATGGACAGTATATTTGCTACTGACTCCTACAATTTTTTTTTCCATTAGGGAAGAGAATACATTGTCTCTGGGCATAATGCAGGCAGAGTTGAAAAGATGCTAAATTACTAAATTGTTTTATATTCTTACACAGAACTCTCTCTAGTGAAATATTCTCTACAACTCTTAAATAAGATGAGCCTCGTCTGAAGTAGTATATCAGATGGGGTGGAATTGCCTGAGAACTCTGCTGTTATTAAACCTGTGAATGTCTTATTGTCCAGGCAATAATTAAATTTATTTCAATGAGTGCTAATTTTCTATGTGAAAAGGTATGATCATAAGGGATTAAATGTATCAAGAGATGTGATCAACTTGGGCAGAACCCAGAGGTTCTTCAGTTTTATCACAGGGGTTTTTTACCTCTGTGCTGGAATGGATCAATTTTGTCCTACAAAAGGTTTCTTTTTAGCTTTTTGGATAGCATACTGGACACTAGCACTGTGGTTTTTGTACTGGAAAATACTAAGATCTAATGTCATCTTCTAAGTGCAGATTAAAGGCTCTGCATTGTTACTGCTCTCAAGTTCTGAATTTCATATTCCACAAATGGCAGTGACCTCAGGGATTTGATTGGATTTCAAGCGCTGATCACAATGGATAGGCCATGACAATAAGTCTCATTCATTGTCAGGAGCAAAATCTAAAAATTCACAAAAAAGTTAGAAAGCGTAAAAATTCACAAAAATTCTTTTTGTGAACTATTGGGCTTGAACTGGAAAAGCAGCTCTAACACCAGCAAATGTTCCCAATCGTAGCTATGCCTGCCATGGATGTATTTAATGGATATTTACAACTCACCTAAATTTCCTAAGTACTGTATGTTTTTGACCATGAATTGAGTATGAATTCTATAAAGTTACTTCACAGAACTGCCTAGTGAACTGTGCATGTTGATGTGCTTTCACTTTTAATGTATGAATTACCTGTCTTGTTCATGTCAATACAGCCTCAGCATCCTCGTGGGGGAACACCACCGTTCCCAGATTCACAGATATTTTTCCCAACCGTTCATGAACGGCCGGTGTCTTTCTCACCACCACCTGTCTGCCCGCCGAAGGTGGCAATTGCTCAGCGGCGCAAGAGCACTTCATTTTTGGAAGCCCAAACTTGCCACTTCCAGCCATTGCTGAAGACTGGCCAGAGTTTAGTTCCACCTGGTGGTAGTCCCACCAATTGGACTCCAGAGGCGTTTGTTATGCTGGGCACAGCAGCTCAGAGAGTCGCTGGAGAGCCTCTGCATGTGCAAGTTAATCCCGTGTTCGAGCAAGCTCCTGTCCACAATGACTATAGATCTGGACCAACACCTCCAGAGGATGCTCACTACAGGATGCATCCGGAAGCTGTGTATTTGGTGGGCATGCACTATCCATCACAGGTATCGGAGCACTATGATCAAGTAGCTTATAACTCTCACGCGACCGAGCAGCGTTTGAAGCAGGTCTCTGAGTCAAACCATGGGCAAGGTGGTCCTCCACAAAGCTCTGTGTTCGACTTCCAGTCGGGGCAGACGTACCTGGCACGACACGTTCAGAACCTGAGGCTGGATTCTGGGATGGGGCCCCTCTCTCCATTATCCAGCGTGTCAGCTCCCCTGAGCGCAGAGCCGGCTCAGATGACGTTCCACCAGGTGTTTGTTCCGCACTCTGCCCCGGCTGTGCTCTCCCACAGCGCTGACGGCAGAGCGAGCCGTGTCTTTGAGTTCCATGTGCACGCGCAGGGCTCTGCTGCGGCAGACGGCGCCGCGCTGCCCCCGCGCGCCTACCGAAGTCGCCGGGGCTCTATGGAGACCAGCCAAGAGGAGTCCTCCCAAGGCATGGGCTCGCATGGTCGGCTCCAGCCTGTGACAGAGGAGCAGTCTAACTATCTTGGTGCTGGGCTGGCGGGTCCCAGAGGGGGCTCTGCCAGGCGCAGCTGGCCAGAAGGAAGCCCAGAGTACTCCAGTGATTCCTCACAGCTGACTTCCTCTGACACTGGTGATTTCCAGTCTCCTCCCCCTACAGGGGGATCATCTTCTGCTTTTGGTTCAGACTTCTCATTGCCCATTGTTCAGCTGCCTCAGAAGGTGTTGCAGGAGTCGCAGCTCTTCATCTGCTTCCCCCAGGGAGCCTCAACTCAGCAGGCCTTGTCCACCTCGCTTTCATCAGGACCACCTGCATCCTATCCTCAGGTTACAGGAGCAAACCCTTCCGCAATTTCACTGCTTTTTATAAGTCATACTGAAAGGGAAACCTTGCTTTTAGACCTGCTCCGTGTGGTTCTAGGAATTAGCATTCCTGGGGGTGTCTTTCACCAAGTCTGTACTAGGATCTCTTTAACTTAACCAGGTTGCTATGAAATAACGAGGCATTAGCAACCATTTGGTCTGTGCTCAGATTTGGCTGAAATATTGGTAAGGCGTTTGTGTTAAAAGTAAAAAATGGTCCGTGTTCCTCCTGGGACTAGCTGTTCTTTTGGTGAGAGATAGCTGGAGTACCAAATTGGCTTTTAAACAGTGCTTTTAATGAAATGTATCTTCTCCACAGTTAGAATCAGCAGTGATAGTAAAACTTGCTTTGTGTTTCTGTTGCTGCTCTTTAGCTATTTTAATGTGTTACTTGAAGTTGAACTTTCATACAAATAATGTTTCATTAGACAAAAAGGTTATTTTGGTGACTGTCCAAAATGCAAGAGCTTTTTCTAGACTTGGGGAAAGAAAGTGGGAAGAGAGGAATGGAAGGAGCTGTGTTATGTATGTTTACATGGATTTGGAAATGTATTTGTTGAAGAAGTATTTGAAGAAGTTAAACAGGCTAAGTAGTTAATGGCACGAGCAACTCTTGCTAATTGGTATTGCCACCTTATAGGCCTTATATGGTGTCCTTTTAAATAGCAAAATCTGAGGCCTGAAGCTTAGCTTGGAGATGTGTGTTTAATCAGCATATGTGGTATTTGCATTTGCAATGGTCGCTTTTCTGTACTCTGTGACTGTGAGGTGTGTGTTTATATACATTGTGTCTGCACTCCGAGTCTGAAAAGTCTCATAACTTTCTGTGAAAAGAGAGGATTTACTTTAAGTAGACTTCTCTCTTACCTCTTTTGTCCTTGGAATTAGGGGCGTTGGCATTTTAGTTACTGGAGTATTAGCAACTTTTGGATTTGTGTGAAGGAGAATAATTTTGCTCTCTGTGTTAAGATGAAGAACTAAGTATTTAAGGCTTTCTGTAAGGGATAATAAAGGTGTATTAGTAAAGCTGGAACAGCTTTCATCACTAGTCTAATAGATAGCAAGTGCTGTGCTGTAGAAGTTGTAGAATGAATCTCCTAGTCAAGAACTTTGAAAACTATGTGGAGATTTTTTCTCCGTAAACCTTTGTTAAGGTTAGGAGGTGAATTCTGATGGATATAAAATACATCTGGAAAACAAAAAAAGAGGTCACTTTTTTTTCAGAATATAAGTTCTGGGATCTTTTACCTAATACATTAAAAGATTAGAATTTGAAACCCAAACTGAGTCAATGGAACACATATTGCAGCAGTGGGATGTAGCACACGTGTAGATCCTGGCCAGTAAGGGCCTCAAGCTTCTGAAACAGCAAAGAAAAAAATGGTTCTCTTCATTGGCAGTCTGCTTTCTCCAAAGTTTCCATAATTAGAAAACTATGTGATTTTAACAGACTTCTTCCTAACGAGCTTCTGCAAGCTGAATGATCACAGCATTAAGGAATTTTTGTAGATATTTCTGATATGATACATATGCACCAGATATGCTTCTTACAGAGGTGGTTCACCCAAGTGGTGCATACTCAGGGAGCTCATCTGGAGGTCTTTGTCTAGTTCTCTCCCAGGAGCTGATAAAGAAATGCAGTTGTCACAAAAACAGTAATGCAGATCCTGGGATCTGATAAAAAAAATTCAGCCAAAAAAATAATAATGAAAGTCCATTCCATTTTCCTGTGCATCTTCCACATTCATTTGTATGCCACTCATCCATTTTTTTCGTTGCTTACTCAAATTCTGTCTTAGCTGGAACGTGAACCCCCGTTTTCCTCCATATGCAATTCTTGGTAGCCTTTGAATGGTAGTGACTCTGGAAATGATTATTAGCCTGTGTTTTGACATGCCTCTCAAAGGAAACTCATGGCATCTATGTGTACTGGGTGCTTTGTAATTGGTCTAGGATTCTGTATGTCTTTGTGCTTGGTTTTTTTATGGATAGTTTTATTTCCATGTAGCCTCCTTTTATTGCCCCGTCTGGCTGTGTTTAGAACACATGTAAAGGTAGAACTTAATGCATCTGTTTCCAGTTACCATGCCAAGGCATCCTGCTCTTAAAGCATCAGCAGTGGAAGAAGAAGCTGGTAGGCTGATCTGTCTCCTGTTGAGGGGCATGTGGGTTGCAGAGTCTTTCTGTATTGGTTATTTTGGAAGACTTAAAATGAAGTTCAGAACTCCTCCAGACTGCTCTGCCTTGTTCTGGTTATTGTAATGGAATTTGTCCAAAAGGACAAGCTAGAAACCTATTCCAACCAGATCATTCCAGGCAGAAATGATTTTAACTGCCTGCAGCAGAAACCATAGGGTTTTTCTCAGCTGATTCTCTTTTCTTTTTCCTCCAGACACAGGTGCAAGGCCAGCCAGCCTCAAGCAATGCATCAGTGCCATCCCAGCCTACTCAGCACACTCAGCAGGTAAGACCATGGTTCCTAAACTCAGGACTAAAGTACTCATAGTATAGGATTTTGATGACTCTTTGAAGAGCAATTGACTACCTCTGTCACCATTTGACCTTTTAGTTCTGCAGCAAAGGAGTCCTCTGGTTCTCACCCAGTCTAACATGCTGTGAGATACACACTGACTTTCTGAAATTCATTTTAAAAATCATGTTAATGCTTGTTTTCCCATGCCTGTCTTCCCCAGCTTCCACCTGAGGTTGCAGTGGTGGTCCTGTTCAAGGGGAGACATGTCAGGATTTGCAAATTAGACTGTCTAGGCAGGCAGACTTCATTCTCATGATTTCTTCTAACTGGAAATCTGGTCTGCAACATTCTCTTCTCTTAACTGCCTTGTCTTCCTTTATAGAATCTTCATTCTTGGTTTCACAGGTGGAAGAATTCTGTTGCAAGATTTGGTGCCAAGAATGGAATTGTATTAGTAACGCTAAGAAGTAATTCCTAAAGCTTAACTGACTTGGCAAATTCTGATGAACCACTGGTATCACTTAGGAGAGAGTAAAAAGCAGAATTTAAGTAGGATATGCTTTTAAAAATCTCTGCTGGGAGGTAATACAGCTTCTGCCTCTCTTTCCTGCCACAGAGTTCACAGCAGCCAGCCTCTTCCCAACAGCCTGGACAGTACCAGCTGCAGCAGCCCTCAGTTTCTGCCAGCACCACTCCTGCACAAACCGTCTCTCAAACTCAAACTTCACAGATCATGCCAATGCCTCAGGCAGCAGCTGGGACACAGGTAAACAAAATTCTTTCTAGCAGAAGATTTTTTTTCTTCTTCTTCACAGCTGGTAAAGTCAATATGCTGCTGCCTTCACTTTTTTCATCTTTTCTAATGGTTTCACAACATTCATCCAAGCCAGAGTATTCTTAGTGTACTACAGCTGTCAATTTTGTTGGAAAATGTGTTGGAAACCCTTTCACACCTGGCAGTCATGAGTAATTTCAGGGAAGGAGAGCACTTCCACGCACAAAGATCTTTAAATTGTCAAAAATATCAGGAGGCGTATTGATAAATGGTTTATTGTGAACGGATTTTCAGGAACTTGTCATTTCTCTGTTTCCCATCCACTGTCTATCTCTGCACCATTACCTGTGTAAGACACATTCGCTTATTTAGGTAGTGAACTCTAGGACTCCTTTCTTCATTCTCTCATCTTTCTTACTCAGCTCTTCTCCTTTACTTCCTGATCAAGAAGCTTCTGTTACTGAATATTGCTTCATTTTGGCTCATTTCTCTGTTGAATGTGTGAGCCGCAATTTTGTTTTTAAAATTATTGTTTTGTTGCTTGTTCATCTAAACTGCCTTTCCAGTTGCATCGTTTGCTGGCTTTAATTGACATATCCCCTGCCATTCTCTGAATGCTGGCACAGTGGATTTTGATTCTCCTTTGCTTTAGTCCCCATACTCACAGCTGAGAGATTTGTTGTGAGATTTGCACTTCTTTGCTGTAAGAAGGCAGGCTTGGGTCTGGGGACAGAGTTGAGGGGAAATTGATTCTGTTTATGCACAAATCAGTGCTTCAGGGTATTCAAATGTTGCTCTTTCACCCTCTGTGGGTGTCTGTTTCAAGAGTTTGAGCTCTTCAAGGGAAGTGTTGCAAAGTGAGGACTGTTTGGAGCTCCAGCCAGCTTCCCAGCCACTCTGCCAACTGTGCTCCCCAGCCACTTTAACAGAGTGCTGTAACTTGAATAATGCTTTCTTTGACTAATGTGTAAAACTCTGCTTTCTGCAACCCTGCTTTAAAAAAATCTATCTCTATTTTCTTTACCTCCCCAGCTTCCTGTTTCCCAACCAGTGTCGATCATCCAAGGCGAGCCTCAATTACCTGTTGCAGCATCTTCTCTCCCTCAGCCTTCAGTTGCCCCATCAGTCCCCATTGGCTCTCATTTCCTACCCATGGGACAGGCCTTGCCAACTTCCGTGGTTCCCCAGTTCCCAGTGTCTCAGTTGCCTGTAGCAGCTCCCCATGTGACAGTGGCTCAGCCAGGTTTCCAGTCGCTGCCCATTTCCCTGGCAGCTGGCATGAGCCAGCCGCTGCTCACGCTGGCCACGTCCGCTGCGGCCAGCGCTGTTCCGGTGGCACCGAGCGCTGGCCCTAGCCAGCTTCCCACCCTGATGCAGCCTGTGCCTCAGCTGCCCAGCCAGGTTCTCCCACAGCTCCTGCAGCCGGCTGTCCAGGCCGTGGGATTGCCAGTCAGCATTGGACAAGCTGCTGAAGCTTCACTTCCTGCTGGAGATGCTCTTTACCAGGTATTGTTGCAAGCCAGCAGACCTCTTCTCCACGTTTTTTGCCCGTTCCTCTAAGGTACCAGATCTGAGCCGTCTGCCCTGGCCAGCTCACTTCTCATATGAGAGCCGTTAAGCCACTAAAATAAATTCTATTGTGCGGTAAAGAACCATTTTAAGGAGGAGAGAAGAAAAAAAGTCCTTGGACAACCATGTGTTTTGAATTTTTCATATTTGGCACTGGAATTTGTCAAAAATGACAGAATCATAGTGCAGGGTTTTGTTCAACCGCTGTGTGAGAGAGGACAGCTATATATTCAAGAGATCTGCCAGCTTGGGGAAAAAGAAAATAAGAAATTATAACTTTAAAAATATGAGATGTGTGTTGGAAAGAAAATCAATGGCAGCATATTCAACAATGTTGGCATTTCATTCCAAGTCTGGGAAGGGGTGGGACAGGGAATTCCTAGAAATCAGTCAGGCAGCATGGACCTCGGATGGGACGTAAGTACCTGTGCTGGTTGTGAACTGCTAGACTGGTGGGCACAGACTGCTTCGGCGACTTTGTGTGATCACTCACTGTAAAAGTGGCAACCTCAATAGTGATAAAAGTGTTCCTTGTTTTTGGGTCCGCTCATTACAAGAGGACGGGAAGAACACAAGAGTGTTTTTGCTATTTAATCTCAGGAATCAGCAGCAGTTGTGTAACATCTGAGCTGTAGTTGTTCAGCCTGAAAATTCTTCAAGCTCATTTCTAATCTCAGGCTTTAAAATCTTAAGCTATATAAGCAGCTGCGAGAGTTGGGAGATGAAGATTGTTTTGCCTAAAACTTGGGACTATGAGTGGGAATTTGCTTGTTCAGGCATGGTGACTTGCATGCTGGCTGCATGAGCAGTTTGCTCCGCTTCTTTGGGTAGATTTTGGGAGTGCTTGAACAAGTACAGAAGGTTGGAACGTGCCCCTGGAACTGATAACTTTTTTTTATTACTGTCTTGTTTCCTGGTTAGCTCTGCCGTTCACTGACTGGATTGCCTCGTTTCTGTTCTAGGGCTTCCCATCTCGGCTGACACCGCAGTACCCAGGGGACTCCAATGTCGCACCTTCCTCGGCCGTGGCCTCTGCCAGCCTTCCTTCTGCCGTGCTGTCCCCTCCCTTGCCCGCAGATGCAGTGGCCCAGTCAGGCTACCTTGCTCCTGTCGTGCAGCCCTACGGGGAGCAGAGCGTTTTAGTGTCCGTGGGCAGCCTGGGAGGACAGGTTCAGGTGCCCCAGCCTCCTGTGAGTCTAGCACAACAGGCCTCATCTGCCTCCTCGCAGCAGGCGGCTGTGGAGGTAAATATATGGAATATAATGTAGCAGTAGACTTTGGATGTTTGATTCATGCAACAGTGTATCTCTGTGGGGAACTAATCCCTTCTGTGCTTGTCTTCAGTTGGAAGTTAATATTTCGAATTACCTTTTCCCTTACAGCAGAATGTCATGCCAATGTGGGGACCTTGTTGCCACTGGTTGTTCTGTTGGGAAGTGAGTGTGCATCCTGCAGGCAAAAAGCAGTAAAACACTTCACTTCTTGCTAGTACTGTAGAACATTTTTGCCATATCAAAGACAAGCTGCAATCGATAGCCTTTGAGAATCTGTCATTATGCTTATTCTCTGCAGCGTGGTTCTTGCAGGGAGAATTTGAATTGTCTTTGTGTTCTGCATTGGCTTGCCTTTTGCACATTCTGTTAGTAAGACTGTGACTGCATGGCAAACTGTAGTGACATGTGGCAGTAGGAAGGACATGTGGCTGGTTTCCTCTCCTCACCCCTCCTCAGATGACGTTTTGCTTCACTGCAGTTTGCTCTAGAGTATTTTGTAAACTAAAGCTGTCCTAGATGCCAGCTGTTTAAACTCCTAAAAATGCAGAGCTTTCAGCTTTATGACTGGTTTGGGAGGAAACACTGAAGACTACTGGGTTGCTTGAAGAGGAACTGTGCTCTTTTGGGGGGGTTCTTGATTGTAGGTTTCTATCCATAGGGTACTCAGGGAGCCTCACAGACTGCTTCTTCAGAGACTCTTCCAGTGACACAGCCTGCCCAGTCTACCCCTTTGGCTTCTTCTATGGACAGGTGAGCACTGCTTCTTTTCACCAAACTCAGTTTCAATGTCATGATTATAGATTATACTTCTGTGAATAATCTTTAGATATGTTTTTTCACCAGGGATATATTTTTTTTCACTGAGGGTGTTCTTGGGGAACTCAACTTCCTAGAGGAAAAATAGGGTCATGAAGGGTGGAGTAGGTTGTGATTTTTGGAGGGAATAAGTAAGGTTGTGTATAGCGATTAACTTTTTTATTTGTTGCATCAAATGGATCATAAGTGACAGGTTTTTTGTCCTTTTGGCACTTAAGCAGAATTCAAACTCCAAATAGCTTGAAAACATAAGATAGATTTGTACAAGTCAGCTTGCAAGAGATGTAGCAAAGTAATTACAGCTAGAATTGCTATTTAAGCAACCCAAAGTGTTGACAGGACTCTCTTCCTCTGCTCGGCCATTAACACACATCTACCCAGAACATCTCCTTCCCAGAACAGAATATCGTGTGGTAGGTTAAAGAGTATTGTTGCAGTTGTGGAATGGATGGATACTAACAGGAAGATGCCTTTTGTTTCTAGTGCACATTCTGATGTTGCCTCAGGATTGAGTGATGGCAACGAGAATGTCCCAGCTTCCAGTGGGAGGCACGAAGGGAGGACAGCGAAACGCCACATGCGGAGGTCTGTGCGCAGTCGCTCTCGCCATGAGAAGACTTCTAGGCCGAAACTGAGAATTCTAAATGTGAGTATTTTTCATTCTGGAGACAATTCAGTAGTAATGATGTCTTTTGAGCCTCTACAAGCATTCCAAATATCATCTATTAAGAGCTTGTTGGAGCATTAGATGCAGCAAAATCGGCTTGCTTAGCTACCAGTGGTTCCACAGACTATTCCAGAATATTCCATGTATCCTCAGACAAAACCATGCCCTACATGGCATCATTTATTACACTGGAAAGATAGAACATGTTTGTATTGTACCAGTACTGTTAGTTTGTCTCAGTGAACTTTAAAGCAAAAAGTCTTAGATTCTTGTGCTTTTGTTTTGAAGTATTATTTTCTTTGCTTTAGGTTTCAAACAAAGGTGATCGGGTAGTGGAATGCCAGCTAGAGACACACAATCGGAAAATGGTTACTTTCAAATTTGATTTGGATGGTGATAACCCTGAGGAAATAGCTACAATTATGGTAAGATATATTTTAGAGATGAAGAATCCAGTCAGTTGTATTTTTTTGTTTATGGTTCAGAATTGGTCTCCCATGTAGCATGGTGTGTGTTCACCTTATTGGTACACAACTGCAACTAGAAATTTGGCACAGAGTGGTTTAGCACTCTGATTATTAATTAATGTTGCACGCACAAGTCACGTGAAAATTTGTGTCAGTTTTTACCTTAGCACTGAGGTTTTTATCAAGTAAAAGCACTTCTGGTTTTTTGGTTGTTTTTTTTTGTTTGTTTTTTTTTCAATCTGAAATTTTTAAAACTGCAAGCAACCTTCTGAAAGTGCCAGGTTAAAAAAATTCTGTTTGCTTTTCTAAGAGCAGGCATTGCTAGATCTTCTTATTCTTCAAGTGTTTTGCCATTGCTGTCAATTAAAATGGGAAGTTTCTGCCTTTTAAGTAAGAAAGGGGAATTACATTTTGGTTTTTGAAAGTACATAGGGACTGCTGCTGCTTTTGACTTTATCAAAAGAAAAAACTTCATTCCATGTATGATCGCCAGGCATAGGAAAGAATTTGCCTGGTGGAGATACCTTTAAATGAGAGTACTGAGTAGCATAGAATAGAATCCCCATTTCTTTTTTTAAATTTAAACTTGTGTCTTTGGTCTGGTACAGTCTAAATGAGCCTGAGATGGTTTTAGTGTTGCTGGAGTGAGGGGGGATGACACAACACAGTGTCTTTTGCCAGCTTCTTGGGCACCTGTTAGGTGTTCATCTTTTGCTGAGAGAGGTGGCAGAGTCTGAGTTGGTGTGTGCTGGATTTGTACTTGTCAAAAGGAACCAGACCAGTGATATGGGAGAAATTCTCTGCCACTAATGGCTTTCTGAGAAAGAGGCAGAAGTTGGTTCTTGGCTAAATACATGTATTAGCACAATAAAGAAGTCAATAACATGAGGACACATGCCAGGAAATATGGAGAGTGCACAGATGTCTTTCTTCACTTCTACCTAAAGTGATCCTATGGAGAAATAAAAGAGTATGTTTGATTCATAGAAACTAAACGAGCAAAAGCAAAACTAACACACAAACACTCTCCAAGCAACGAAAAACGCCAATATTTTATGAGTAGAAGTGAAATAAGTGAACTTTGCATCCAAAATACAGTCACATAGTTAAAAGTGTGCAACCTAATTTAAACATCTGAATCTGGGACGTTGTACTCATTGGTTCCTTGTTGAATATTAAGCAAACTTTTGATTGCAAGACTTTCTTGTTTCCTTTTGATCATGATACTACTAGGCATACCCCATATAGGTGCCTGTTGTTCCTAAACTGAAAGTACTGAAGGTTTCTTTAATTAGTAGAGTATTCTGCATTGCAAAGGCTGATACAAGGACATCACGCCTGACTTGGCTTTTCTTGAACCAGCATCCCAGGAATTTGATGTAAAAGCAGTGTCTCAAGCTTTTAGCTCTAAGGCACTTTCTCTTTTCCAGCAGAGAGTCTGTGACTGACAGCTTTACTTCTGTTTCATAGACTGTCTCTGTGAGTTTTGCCATGCGTAATTTCAGGAGACAGAATAGTCTCGTGGGTTAGACCATATCAAAAATACCTTTCTAACTACCAAGTATACTTGTTTAAACTAGTTTTGTCCAACACAAGCAAGAGAAGGTATTTTCATAAAGCAATACGATGTATTGGAGCTAGGCAGGCTGAGCAATCTTCCTCTCCCTGTATTTGGAACATAATTCATACTGGCTTTTGTGTAGCACAGCCAGACTTTAAATCAGTGATGTGCAACCTGCATAGAGGAGAAGTTGTATGTGGCACGGAAAGAGAGAAGCGCAGAAGACATCTTGCAGAACAGAATTTTCAGTTTCTTTCATGTTACAGTTCTCTTTAAGTGTATCTCTTAATGCACATTGCATTCATTAGACAGGAGCAATTGCAGTAAGATAAGGCTGCTAATTGTAAATTTCCCTGTGCTAAGCAATGATTGAGGTGACAGTTTGATGTAGAAGTGAGATTGAATGTTATTCCACAGGAAAGATTAAACCAGGGCACACACTTCTGTGCTGGAGATAATTTGAGAAACGATTGTTTTTCTCTAAGGTGTCACCACCTTCATCTTGTTCAGAAGAACAGCAAAGGGAAGACAAATATTAGCACCAAGAGTAAATTGTAGTTATTCAGTATATTTTTTTGAAATTGTGGAAAATGAATGTTGCTTTGTTTTCTTTGCAGGTGCAGAATGAGTTTATTTTAGCAACAGAGCGAGACTCATTTGTAGAACAGGTACGAGAGATTATTGAGAAAGCAGATGAAATGCTAAGTGAGGATGCAAGTGTGGAGCCAGAAGGGGATCAGGGGCTGGAGAGTATGCGGACAAAAGACGACGGCTTCTTCCCAGGGTCGCAGGTATGTGCAGGACAGACAGCCTCAGCTGTTGGTATCTTCCATTTTGGGTGGTATGGTTTTGTGAGTAGAGCTAGCTAGAAATAGAAAGTTCCTGTCATGAGAGATATCAAAGATCGATAATTAAAAGACAAAAAGAGAAAGCTTCATATCAGAGTGAGTGCCTAAAATTAAGTTAGAAAGCTAAATAACAGACCTCTTACTTTTTGATGTGTTTGAAGACTTCCGAAGCTGCTGAATCTCCTAACAGTCCACTAAACAGACAGTCTTAAATGCTGATGCTTCTTGGATTTGAGATTATTGTGAGGTAGGACAGTAAAACCCCAACCCTGTGCTGCTCACTAAACACTGAGAGCCTGGTCTCAGGCCCTCCACCCAGTGAAGTACTAAGAGCTCAGTTAGGAAACACAGGTTTTTAAAATGTTTCCTGAAAGGGGTGATATTTCCTGAATCTCTGCCTTAATTACACCCAGAACTAGTTTGGAACATCCATTTATCTGTAGGATGTTTAAGGAAATCAGTTGGATTTCCAAAAGAATTTTCAGATCAATTTGTTACATTGACTGTCACTAAGCTGAGAGTCTCTAAAAACACCGTTGCTGACATTTATCTGGGCAGAATTCCTCTAGTTTGGTGATGTTGCTTGGGTCCCAGGTACTGCTTCCCTTAAATGCCCACATTTCAGTAAGCTAGCATTTTAAGAACTATCTTGTGGGTTTGTTTCAGAATAGAAGTTTAAATTTTATCTTACTTTACAGAAATTAGAGTTCAAACAGCCAGATCCTACATCTTCCATGCCACAAAGAATAGGTAAGTCTTTTGTGATTTTTTTCAACAGTTACCTTTTTCTGTTTCAGCGGATGGGTGCAGCCAAGTTTTTATTTTGTATGATGGAGTGCACATTCCGTATTGCAGGTTATGTATTTAGTTACAGCCCCGTGTCACTAAACATCCACCTTCTTTCTGTTTAGGGGTTCCTTCTAGCTCCTTTACCCAGGTTGTTCATTCTGCGGGAAGACGGTTCATTGTCAGCCCCGTCCCTGAGAGCCGGTTGAAAGAACAGGGCTTTTTCACATCTGCTGTTGCTGGGGGAAACGAAACTTCAGATATGGGTGAGTTGTCCCAACTCTTAAAAGCTGATGCCTAGGACATGTTCATCAAAACTGTGAAGTTAGTTGTCTGAACTGTTCCTGAAGACCCCTTAAAGTACTTGGGGAAGTAAGGAACTGTCCGTGCTGGTAAGAGGTGACCATAATTTGGGTCATACTGTGCAGGATTCTTGGAGATAAACTGCTGATGAGCTGTCTGCAAGACTCTGAAACCTTAATTCTGTATTTTAATATGAGCTTGGATTTGTGTGTTTTGTTGTGGGTTTTTAGTTTGGTTTGTTGGTTTTTTTATGCTAAGAGGTAAATGTGGTCTTAGTCTAGCCATAGACAATAATACTGTAATGAACTTTTTCAGGTGGACTGATAGTTTTGTTTTCTTCCAGTTGCAGCATCTCCAGTACATGGTCCTGGAATGAATCTCTCCCACTCAGCATCATCACTGAGCTTGCAGCAAGCTTTCTCTGAGATGGGGCATGCTCAGATGACAGAAGGACCTAGCACAGCTCCTCCAGTGTTCAATCAAACAGTACCACCATTTCCACCTGCACTTTCTACCATGGCGGGCAGTGGTGCAACTCCTGCGTCTGTGGCTGCTTCTTCAGTATCTGTTTCCTCCAGCACTGGGGTTTCTCTTCCAGGATCTGTTACTTTGCCTTCAGAAAATGCAGCTGTTGGGGTTGCACCAAGCACAAGTGTGCCAAGCTCTATTTCTCCACCTCCAGCCTCACAATCTGGACAGCAGTCAACCGGTGTCGCTTCCAGCGTGAGCGCCCCGGCTTCCTTCTCCTTATCTGCCACGTCCCAGCCTGCTCAAGCAGTGACTGCAGACATTGCCCCCAGCATCAGCACACCATCATCTTCAGCACTGCCATCTGCCCCGGTTCCTGGTGTCACTGCTCTCGGTGCTGCTGCACCAGCTGTGACATCTCAGTCTGCTCCTCAGATTGCGAGTAGTGTGGCAGCACCACAGACATCTGCTGCCCTGTCCCTGGCTCAGAACGTGGCTTTGCAGCTTCCTCAGCTCAGCAGCAGTGGCTCTGTGTCCAGTCTGGCAGAAACAACAGTCGTAAGCGCTCCACAGTCACTGCCTGAGAGTGGGCACTCTTTGGATAAATCACATGCCTGCAATGCAGCTGGCTTATCTCTTCCCATCTCTGCACCATTATCATCCTCAATAGCATCAAGCATATGTGGCTCAGTCTCTCAGCCGGTGATCCATCCCTTACTTGTTCCATCAGGAATTACATCAACACCTGTCCTACCCCAGATTTCAGGTGCAACACCCATATTGCCCCAGGTTCCCTTACCTGGTGTCTTGCCACAACCAGTCACTAACTTGCCTGCAGTACAGCAGACTTTGATCCACAGCCAGCCTCAACCAGCTCCATTGCCCAACCAGCCTCATGTTCACTGTCTGGAGGCAGATGCTGATGCTCAGTGTAAAGCCCCAGGTATTGATGATATAAAGACCCTGGAAGAAAAGCTGCGTTCTCTCTTCAGTGAGCACGGTAACGTGGGGGCGGCGCATCCGTCCGTGTCTCTGGAGACCTCGCTGGTAATGGAAACGACAGTCGTTCCTGGGATCCCAACCACTGCTGTCGCACCAACCAAACCCCTGACATCCATTAGCACTTGTATACCTCCAAGCAGCTTGCCTCTCGGACCCACTGGCTTGCCAGTGCTGACTCCAGTTGCCACTCCTGGGCCGGTGATCACGCCCGTCAGCTACATCTCGGCCCCGAGCAGCATCGCCACAGCAGCAGTGAAAGCAGGGACCTCTCCCTCAAAGCCCCCTCTCAGCAGGGTACCGGTAAGAAACAGCCTTTGTGGGAGTGTTCAGCTCGTGTAGGAAACAGCCTTCTTGGGCAGGATCCTTTTCGTAAAGCAAAATAGTTATTCAGGAAGAGGTTTCTTCGTTTAATGTAGTATTGAGGGGTTTATGCTCTGGTGGTTTTTATGTGTCCCAAGAGGTGTTTTATTTTGTCCCTAATAGGAAAAAAAAGTCCAATTCTGTTCTTATGCTTCTGAGAGATGTGTCTGATGTCACTGTTAGTTTTTCCTACTCTTAAACTACAAAGAATGAAGCAACTGTGGTATGCTTTTTGTGTTTGTTTGGGGTTTTTTCTTGATACTGCTTTTTTCAAATATAATTTGGATGTCTTGCTTTAAATAGCTTTTTATCTTGTATGCGACCACTAGACTGAGGTGCTTGGTTCTATATTTCACGAAGTGGTCAGGATAGTGTAGTTTTGTTTCCTGTCATGAGCCTGTTCCTTGCAGGCAAGGTGAACCTGGCTGAAAGGGTTTTGTTTTTTTTTTAAAGTTGTCTGCTACTTATTTGATGCCTGGATACTGTTTTCCTTTCAAATGCTAGATTTGTGAGAGCTGGATTTTGAGAAGTTTAAAAGAAAGCAAACTCTTTTTTGTTTACTGACTTATGCTCTGCAAGCAAAACAATCTTTCACAAAGAAATAATGACTCACAGTAACAACTTGAGAGGTGGTGTGGATGTTATTACCTGCTCACCAACCAGATACATCAATATGTGAAAGTTTCATTTAAATGTCTGCCTCTGTGGGGACACAGCACATTTCAGTATTTTAAATTGTTTTGGTGGTCCTTTCCTTGAATGGAAAAGTAGCCCTAAAATGGAAATAAACTGAAGAAACTTTTGGGTATTTAACAAACCAAAAACTTAATACTCGCTTCTCTTTGTTTCTGTTTTTTTGTACTCATCAACACTTTGTGTTGGTTGTCTTTAGCCAGCCTTGCTATTAACCAGTTTCAGGCCGTTCAGATTGAGCCAATGCTCCCAGCATCTCCATTCATTAGTAGTCTTTCCCACGTGCTCTTTGTAGTCAAAGACAGTAGAAAATTTCTGCTATGGAAGAGTGGGAATATGTGCCAAAGAAGGTGATAAGGAAATCTAGACACAAAGGCATCCATTAATAAATGAAATTGAAAATTAGAAAAGAAATATTAGAAAAAATGGAAATTGCTGTTCATTCAGGAATTCATTCATTCTGGAGCAGTGAGAAAATTGATAATTGCAAACCCGTAATTTAAAAGGCTTGGGTTTAAATGTAATAAACATTATAGGGTTTTTGATTGTCAGTTGTAGAAAGCCTACCTCCTCTCTGAAGTTTTCATTTATAAATTAGTTTGGTTTTTTCCAAAGCTTAATTTTAGTTTCACTTTGTTTTGTTGCTGAGCATTAAGGAGCTTATTGCTTTAGTTTTCTGGGGTTTGCTAAACTCTGTGTCTGTGTATTTATTTTGTTTATGGCTGGACTGTCAACCCAGACAGTTAAAAGTGTTTCAGCTTGTCTTTGTCACACAAAGAGTAAGAATGGCAGATTGTGTCATGGGGTTGCTTAATTCCTAGAACTTCCCACTTCCCTAACAATGGAAATGACTAACTGGAATGTGCTGTCTGACCTGGTGAGGAGGCTTTGATGCCTCCTTCTAACCTTCCGAGTCTCTCTAACCTCCTCCACGTAACCTGGATGACTTCCCCTTACCCAGCTGCATGGCCTAATCACCTTCTGTGGGTCATCAACAGCCTTCAGGCTCCAAAAGGAGTGATGGATCAAAAGATTGGTGTGGGAGCTCTATAAATCTGTTTCTCAACAAGTGGAGGCATCCTCAGGCACTGACAGTTCCTGTTCTCGAGTCGTGTTGCTTGGAACAATTTGCTGGAAACGTGCAGCTTGCAGTTTCTAATGGACAGTTAACATAGGTCTGCTGTAAGGAGACTGAATGCATTCTTGCACCATTTTAGAAATAAGGCTTCTTGGAAGAATTATTTTAGCGTTTCTTCCAGGCTTGAAAATAATATCCCCAAGATACTTTGTTCCTGGATACTACAGCTTGTCTAAACTGGAAATTGTCTGCTCAGATAATCTGGATTATAAAATAAAAACAAAGCAAATAACTTCTCCCAATTTGGTTGCAAAAGCGCCTAAAGACTCTGTGCTAACTGTCCAGGAAGGAATTCTCTACAAAAAAAAGTTAAGGCTTCTGTTGTATGACATGACTGACTGTAGCTTGGTGTCTGATCCTTCTGTTGTTCCATGTCTGATGGACGCGCGTTTCCTCTTCGTTATCCATAGGTGCTACCAATAGGTTCTGACCTTCCGGCTGGCACTCCATCCAGTGAGCAGCTGCCTCCTTTTCCAGGACCTTCACTAACTCAGGTGCTACACAACTTGGCAGATTTTATCTGCTTCTTTTCCCTTCAGAGAGCATGTTTCAATTAAACTCTCCATTGCATGTTATTAATGTTCTTGTTTTTCTTCTCTTTTGACTGAGTAACCCCTTTTGTGTCACTGTAGCAGTAGCCAGAGTGGCTTCAGCACTGGGTGTGAGCAGCCTGGTCTAGTGGAAGGTGTCCCTGCCCGTGGCAGGGGTTGGAACTGGACGATCTTTAAGGTCCCTTCCAACCCAAACTGTTCTGTGGTTCTATGCAGCTTGCCCTTTGGGGTGCTGTACCCAGTGCCTAATCAGGCTTAGGGGTTTTAGGGTGTTAATCTGAACTTCAAAGGTTTTTTTAAAAAATATAATGCAGGGGAGTGTATGCATAAAACTTGAACCTGTTTTCTTCTTGAAAAGGGTATAGTAGCAAAATAATACAAAAAACTTTATATTGCCATGAAAATGTTTATGAAAACATAAAAATGCTGCCTTTGTGAATTCCTTGTGAGGTTTTTGGGGTTTGGTTGTTTCTTTTGGTGATTGCCTTTTTGTTTGCTTGGGGTTTTTTTTGTTTTGGTTTTTTTTTGTTTGTTTGTTTTGTGATTATTACTGCATTCTGATTTCACTAGGCTTTAAGATTTGCAAGAGGTATTTGAAGCTCCTTATCACAAAAAAGATTTGCAATGCAGCCAGTAGCTTCCCCTGCTTAGCTTCTGTCCTTGTATACAGTAGTTAGCTTGGGTATTTTGTGTGTAAGTGGTGGTGGCAGGCAATGGACAAGAGGCAATGGGCAGAAACTGATGCACAGGAATTTCCACCTGAACATAAGGAAGAGCTGCTTTCCTGTGCAGGTGACCAAGCACTGGCACAGATTGCCCAGAGAGGGTGTGGAGTCTCCCTTTTTGGAGATACCCAGGAGCCAGCTGGATGCAATGCTGTGCCACGTGCTCTGGGATGACCCTTCTCGAGCAGATGACCCACTGTGGTCCCCTCCACCCTGACCCAGGCTGCAGTTCTGTGTGGTTTGTACAGCTGAGGCAGTTGACATCTGAAGTTGGAAGAAAAAGGGTTATTCAACTGAATTCTTTTCTGAAAGTAGCTCATTTTTACATCATGATTTTAGAGCCATAGGCCATATTCCTGCCCTGTGAGTAGCAAGGAAATGGGTATCTTCTTTCTCCAAACTGAGCAAGAAAAAACCACTTGTTTTTCCCCCCGTCTTCCGAGGCAGAAGCTGGTTTATCTCTTTTAGTCAGTTCTTTCTGAAGCATGGTTTTACTGAAGAAAAGACGACGAAAATTTGGTGATAATTCTTACCTGCATTCTTCCCCTGGTCAGGTATCAGATGGATCAGGAGACAGTCATATGGAGTTCATAGTCCTTTTCATTTTCATTGCTGGAAACTCAGTGTATTAGTAGTATTTTCCCCTAAGCTCAAAAGCACTTGTAGCCACTTCTATGACTCAAGCCACTGTACCACTGCAAAAGGCTTCTTCCTGTTTGTCATAGGTATTTCTGGCAGGATTTGTGGCATGGAAGAGTCACAAATATAGATCCCTTGCTTCTTGTCCTTTGCAAACAACTTACCGAATTTCACTCCTCATTTGAACTCAGAAGGATTGTATAGGAGTGAGACAAAATTGGAGGAGACCAACTGGATCAAATCTAATTGTCTGTTAAGAGCATTTGCTGCTATCACATAATACTAGCTGGAAAATTACTGGCTTGTCTTAAAGTAGATAGGCTTGCCTTCTGTGCTGCTTCTGTCACTAGTAGGTGACTACACCACTTTTTTTCCTTTCCTTAGTAGCAGACTCGTAATTTGCAGGCAGGGTACACGTCATCTCAAGACCAGTTTCGAACAGTCTGTTCCATAAGTCTTAAATACCTGTTCTATTTATTCCTTAATTGCTTTTTCAAGTGTATTTAGATTAATCTCTCAAGCTTCATTTTGGTCCCCTTGTGCCGTAAAGAAATCTTTATTTCCTGATCGTTCTGATAGCTCTTTGTTTACTTGAAGCAAGTATCTTCTTGTGAGCATAAGTGATGAGAATTATTTAGTATTTCAGGTAATATATCGCCTTTATTTTACAGCAGTGGATTAAATAACCTCACTTGTCGCCAAGCATTTGGATTTCTGAATGGAGTCATAGAAGTCTGCATCTTCTGCTTTTTTTTGTATAATGGAATTGATACAGGCTTTATTGTTCCTAGGTTTTTTGTTTTGCTTTGAAGTCCACAAGTCAGGAAGAATGTTATCCTGGCAACCTGTTGAAAGCATCTTTATGCTATTGTGTACCTCTAACTTTCAGTTTCTTGAATGTGGAAAGTAGTATTTTTATGTTGTCATGATCTCTGCTTCAGTTTTAAAAGCAGATACGGCTTTTTTTATGTGAAAGGCTTGGAAAGATTAATGGTGCTGAAGTTTGGATAGAAATATCTGCTCTGTAGGGTCAGAATTTCAACTTAATGGTATCTGACAACACTTCTTTCAGTGTATCTTATGGGCATGGCCCTAAGTTAATAATTTTGAGACTTTGGGTCTTTTTTATCTTCAAGATATTTTTAGGTAAAATATTCTTCTTCTCTTCCCCTCCCCAATTCAATTGGCCAGGTTTGAAAAACATCTTGTATGCCAACTGAAACAGCTGAAATCTAAGTAATAAGCATATTTGAGAGATTCTGCCCCTCTCCATCCTCTTCAAGTCAAGCCATCCATATAGTCTCTCTGAGGGAACTTGTGGGTTGGGTTTTTTTTGTTGGTTGATTGGTTTTGAGTGGTATTCTGGAGTCTTTTCTTTATCTTTTTTTTTAAAAAGTTCCAGTTAATTTTCATCTTCTTTTTGTTTTTAGACAAATATGTTGCTTAAGTTACTTCCAGTCTTACTGTGCTGTATATGTTAAATCTAAATATGTAGGAAGCAAGCTTGATAGAAATATGGAAGCTGTACTGAGTGCTTTAAATTTTAGTATTAAATGCCTGTTTCTCAAGTATGATTTCTTTTTCCTGAGCTAGGACATCGTTTTACTCTTTCATTTCTCAGTCCCAACAGCCACTGGAAGATCTGGATGCTCAACTGAGAAGAACCCTTAGTCCAGAGACCGTCCCAGTGACATCTGCTCCTGCCTGTGTATGTTTGCAATGTTGGCCGTTTGGTAGTCTTGAAAAACCTCAGTGTTTTCTCAAAGTCGTGCTCTTAGGTCACTGCCTTTAATATCACTGCACCAGTATTTAGACTTTTAAAAATAAAAAATTTAGAGTCATCTTCCAGTTTGTGGGACTGAGTCAACCAAAATCGGAAAAGTTTGTATATTGCAATAGATTATGTAATTTCCTGAGGCTGTTTTTTGGTATTAGTTGTTATTCCAGCTTTTCTGGTGATGTCACCAAACTGGAAATGGCAGTGACTGTGGAATAAGGGGAAAGAGCACTAAACAAGCAATATGTGATATGTCAGTCTTAATTTGGGAGGGATGTTTCAAGTGTGGATCTGAAATTTTAAAAGCTCCTAGTAAAGAGCTTTGGATACTGAATGAAGACAATGTTTGACAATCCAAGTGGGTGTTTATGCATTATTTCTGCACAGGCCACGGGGTGATCTGCTCACAGCCTCAGGGTTATAAGGCCTGTAAAATCTCTTGTCTTGCATTTGTCTTTTCATGGGTCATACTTTGTTCCTGTTGGAAGTAAACAAATTGTGTAATATGCAGTATGCTGGATTTGTTGGCATCCAATGACACTGCTAATTATTTTCATTTATTTTGTTTTCCCCTTGAACCTGCAGTCTGTGCCCTCAGTAGCATCAACAGCGGTTACTGGGCCGGTGTCCACAGCAGCACAGTCTCTGAAGGATGGTAAGACAGCCATGATTACTTTAGGTGGTTTCTCACCACGGAGATAGAATCCCAAATTGAACAGAGTAACCACTTGGAAGGTTATGGTCTTTTCTAGTAAGTCATGGAGTGGCAGCTCCTTGAGGGGATCTTACTGGTTTTTAGTAGCCAGAGTGAACTTTTCCCCTGCAGGCCAGGAGCGGGGGATGATAGATACAGGCATATTGTGGTGACTCATTTAGGATTTAAAGCTGTCCAAAATGCTAAATCAAGACTCACACAGAATCTCCACTGTGCTGCTAAGGTACAGCGTCAGGACTTGAAGAAACTGTTTGCTGTCATGTGTTATGTTCCTGGCAGCAGCAGTAAGACTCATTTTGTGTCATCACACTGTGTTCCACATGTAGGACACCTCTCCCTTTCCTAAGGGTGTTTTATGTTTGTTTAAACAGAGAAACCAAGGTTAAACTACTAAAATTTTAAGAAAGATGGTAGGAAACCTAGACTTCTTCTGTCTGCTTTAGAACAACTGAAGGTTGACTGGATGATCACCAGTTAAAGTTTGGATGATCAATGACTTTCAGATCTATATTAATTGAGTTACCTGGGGGGGGAATCCAAACACTTGCAAAATAACCCGAGACTTTCCTGGCAGTATTCACCTAATTGTTTTAATTTTAGAGATCTTCCATTTTTAAAAGAAGCTGTTAATATGGTGCTGAAATTTTTTCTTGAACTGTCCAGCAAGCACTATTTAACATGCGTGTGCCTCTGAAGTTCAATAACAAACTTTCAGAAGCTAATAAAACCATGAAGGAAAAGAAATTAAATACTCTCAATTTGGGGCATTGGTAGTGAACGATAATGTAGAATCCATTAGTCTGCTATAAAATGAGTTGGGTTTTGTCTTTTAAATTTAGAAGATAAAGGTAAACAAACTGGGAAGTTGCTTAATAAACAGAGCAAGCTGTCCAATAGAACTGATTTAAAAATAGAATGTTGTTTCTCAGCTTTGTAACCTTGTACTGCCAGTGCACAGAGCAACAAGATGAGGAGCTGACACCTGAGAATCCAGCTTGGAAGACTTCAGATAGACGCTTTGAGTAGATGTGGTTTATAGCATTTATTCAACTTGCTGCTTTTCTATGAATAAGTTGTCATCAGCGTTTGTAAAATTTAGGTAGTCACTCTGGGTATTGAATTAAAATAAGCTTTTTCTTTCATTAATTTCAGTTCTATTATTATTTGTCTATTCCACATCCCTGTTTGAAATCAGTGTGCTTTTTTTACTGTTGCCTAAAAGTGTACTTTTAGCAAATACACTGTGCAGGGATGCTTTGTAGAAAAATGCTTCAACTCAACATTAATAATTAACATTTTAATATTAATATGGTGCTATGAGTCCAAATGCCTGTTTGGAGTTAACAGATAGTTGAATTTGAAGTACATATAAAGAAATGGTTGGAGTTCAAATAATTTGTTGCTCACTGTCTTCTTGATCCCATTCTCCTTTTTCTTCTTAATCCCATTCTCCTTTTCCTTAGTTTTGGCATCAGGTGATGGAGAGAGCAGTGCTGTGGCTGCCACAGCAGGAGCCAGTGTGCTGAAGATGGGACGGTTTCAGGTAGGAGATGCTGAGCTCGCCTGGCTCCTGGTACAGCACCTTTGGGTGGCTCTGGGTACAGCACCTTTGGGTGGCTCCTGGTACAGCACCTTTGGGTGGCTCCTGGTACAGCACCTTTGGGTGGCTCCTGGTACAGCACCTTTGGGTGGCTCCTGGTGCAGCACCTTTGGGTGGTTCTGGGTACAGCACCTTTGGGTGGCTCCTGGTAGAGCACCTTTGGGTGGCTCCTGGTAGAGCCAGCTCAGTGTGCCTTGTGCTGGACTCTGCTGTCCGTGTGGAGCTTGCGAAAGCAGCTCTGCAGATGCTGTTTCCATTCGGGGCAGACATTGCATAGTCTGGGCAGGTCTGGAGTTGTGAACACGGGGTTTATCGTGGCAGGCCTTAGCTGTTGGCCTTGGTCTTTAACATTCTGCTGCTCTTTCACTAGCAGTGCTGGGATGCTCACTGTTTTATGTCCTGTGCGTGAAGGAGGCCCTGTCTGAGGCTGCTGTTCCTTGGAGCTGATCCTCCAGGCGACACAGAAGTGCTGCTTTGTGTGGCAGTGTTTTGCCTGGAGGGAAGCAGTAGCTTGCTTTGTGGCGTACCTAGGAAATGAGCTATTTTCCCCTCTCAGATGCATCTTGCCATTAAGGAAAATAAAAGCATCGTGTTAAGGAAAAACTAAGGAAGTCGGCATGATTGTATTTCTATTCTAGGTATCTGTGGCAGTGGATGATGCGCTAAAAGAGGGTGACAAGCCTGACGCTAAGCCAGTGCAATTTGAAACCACCTCCTCTGATTCTTCAAGCCTTTCTGGCAGCAGCCCCGAGAGCACGCTGGTGAAGCAGGCAGAGAGCCGCAGGAGCGGGGCCGTGGCTGCCGCCTCCGTGGATGTGGTGGACGGCATTCCCGAGGCAGCTCCCGCGCTGCCGCTGCCGGCGGACGCCGCTCCAGCCACCAAGGTGGGGCGCTTCCAGGTGACAGCAGCGGGTCAGGTGGGGCGCTTCTCCGTGTCCAAGGCTCGGGATGAGGCCAGCTGTGCCGAGAGAGAGCCCATGACTCTGCCCCTCGCTGTGGGCTTGGAGCAAGTTGCTTCTTCAGCTGCAGCTCCGAAGAAAGAGCTGGAGTCGAGGCAGTCCCCACACATGAATGGTCCATCCTCTGATCCGGAGGCCGCCTTTCTAAGTGGGATGGCCAAGGATTTGGATGATGGCTCGGGGAGCCCAGACTCTGTCCAGCACCTGGGATCAAAGATCAGCCTCCCTGTTCAGAGCCTCAGCAACTCCTTCAACTCGTCCTACATGAGCAGTGACAATGAGTCGGATATTGAAGATGAAGACTTGAAATTGGAACTCCGTCGGTTACGGGAGAAGTAAGGCTTTTTCTTTGGGTGGTTGTGTATGGAGTATATGTAACAGGATTAATTTGAATTTCACCTGTACTTCCCTTAGCCTTTGCTAAGTGTCAGGAGCCACTGTCAGCATTTGTGTGGGAAGTAAGGTTCTTCAGTGGGAGAGCAGAACACAGGTATAACAAAAGAGGAATATACGTGTTTGCTGGGCTTAATTTTCTACCCTGTAACCTTGTTGTGTGTGGATTGCTAGCTGCACTATGGATAAGACTGTAGATCTGAGGAAGATTTGGCATATCGCTGGAGTTGGTGGGAAAAACGGAGTCTTCTTTGAAAGTGACACACAAGTCTCTGCATTTGTGTGCACTTCTGGCACGCAGTGCATTTCTGGCACTTCTAATGGTTCTTCTTTTCCTGAAGAGACCTTGTTGGCTCAGAAAAAAAATTTAGAAGTGAAGCAATGTGACCTACTAATTTATTTATACTGAAAGTTGAACTTTCTTTCAGGGTAGCAGGCAGTTTTAAATCCTGTGTATGTAACTGCTCTGGCACAAATTGTAAGGCAATACCAGGGCAGAAGTCCCCAAGTCCATATGTCTCAGAAAATGAGTAATCCAGCTATTCCTGGAGCATTTGAATGCTTTTTTTGTATTTCTGTTTATTCTGGTTTTGTGATTGCAACGTTGGGAACTTAGTTTTGGAATTCTAGCCAGGGCTACAGCACACTGGAAAATGGCAAGTGTTCTGTCATGTGTGTTCAGTGGTTATTTGTGGAAAAGATTTATTTCCTGCTTGCTTAAATGTTTGAGAGTTTGACCAAAGAAGCAGGTCAGGCTTGACTGGAGGGGAGGAATTGTTTGCATGTAAATATATACATAGAGTTCTTGTAAATCACACTGTTTTGTGACTTGTTAGGCACCTTAAAGAGATCCAGGAGCTGCAGAGTCGCCAGAAGCAGGAGATTGAGTCACTCTACATGAAACTGGGAAAGGCCCCACCTGCAGTAATTATTCCCCCAGCTGCTCCCCTTTCAGGAAGAAGGAGACGACCGACGAAAGGAAAAAGCAGCAAGTCCAGTCGTAGCAGCTCCCAGGGACATAAAAGCCCTCAGCTATCAGGTAAGGCTTCCTTCAATATTTTTAATAGATAAAATACACAACGTACCATTTCTCATTCTTAGATCTCTGTCTTTTCTTTTGAGGAGTGTCTTTCTGTGTACCAGTTCCTCCCTGGGTTTCATTTATCACTTTCCAAACTACTTTTGCTCTTTGGTAGTCTTGCTTGGGACTTTCTCAGTCCAGTGAAAGGTACTGTGTCATTGTTCTGTTAGAGCAGTTTTAAAGGTGTGATTTGTATTTTTTTAGATATTAATCACTGGGCTCTGACTAGGAAGAAAAGTGTAAATTTACAGTATGGGAGAAAACTTTGTTTTTTAAAGATAAGCTCTGCTAATTCCCTCCTGACACTGATTTTGCAGAATGGGTCTGGTCCCTTCAGTCATCTGCAGAGATTTTTTTTTTTTCTAATGTGGTACCACTTAAGCATGATAGTACTAGTGTTCTTACACTGCAGAAACTTAGTCACAGTTGATGGATGTTAAAGTAGTGGGGTTTTTTTAAATGCAATTGAAGATTTGTTGTACTTACAAATTGAGAATCAGTTTCAATTGTCAAGGCTTCCTTTCTTACTGAGACCATTTTTCTAATAAACAGAACGCAGGAAATAATTCTTTTTACTGATTGAGTGATGTGGGTGACAGATACTCTCTGGGTAATTGGAGATGTTTCTCTAATCCTGTAGCAGGAGCAAACAGTGTTGGAGTGCCAGCAGAAATATTTGTTACTGCTTCTTGTCTATTCACTTTGTTAATTCCATGTCATGCTGAGATTTGTGTCCAGTCACCCTGGCTGCTCATTTCTGTTTTGTTACGTGACAGAGGAGCTCTGTGAGCACAAAAACCAGCACAGAGTTGTCTTAAAACTGAAGGATTTTTCTGGTCTTACTGCTTTGTCGGAAACTGGAGTAGTTCTCTTCCCCTGCCCCTCCCTCTCTTGCCTGGATTGTTGTGCTTGATCCGGTTCAAAAGTGTGTGGAAACCAAAACGTTTTGCCTTCCTTTTTCCTCTAGGCAACCTGTCAGCTCAAAGTGCGCCATCAGTCTTGCCCCCTCAGCAGACCCTTCATCCTCCTGGTAGTGTGCCAGAGACTGGGCAGAACCATTTGTTACAGCCTCTCAAACCTTCACCTTCCAGTGAAAATCTCTACTCTGCCTTCACCAGTGACGGTGCCCTCTCGGTACCGAGCCTTTCGGCGCCGGGCCAAGGTAAGACTCTAAATGCAATTAGTGTAATCAGCGATGGAATGACTGGTGACTCCATGGCACTTGATTTTCAGTACCTGCTGTGAAGTGGCTTTGGGGTCCCCAGCCTATGTGTGGAGGCTGATAAGGATGTTGTTTGCAGCTGGATTTCTAGCTGCTCACTCAGGTGAAGTGTGAGGTGGTTGAAGGTTTGAAGCCCCAAGGGCAGCACAAGGGAGTACAGTGGGGTGGTGGCAGTGAAGTTCTCCTGACCTGGGAAAGGCCTTGGCTCAGAGGAGAAGAGACAGATGAGGCTGGGGGGTTGGAAATCAGAAGTGAGACCAAGGAACAGGCGAAGCAGGTTTGATGTTAACAGATAACTGAAATGGTTGGAAGTTTCCAAAGACTTGGAGTCGTAGTCCTTTCAGACTTCCTGACTGGTTTGGCTGTTTCTGTCAATGGAGTTTTTAACAGTAAAAGGTGAAAAATGGCTTATGTTCTTTAATTGTGAATTATCCTGGAAGGAAGAGTCAGTGTAGGAGGATGAAATGGTGGGAGTAGTGAATTGTTCATGTACTCAGGTTTCCCAAGTTGTGGGTTGCTTGTTATTAGTATGTTATCAAATAACATACTGTGAGTATGTTATCAAATAATTTCTCAGGCACAGCTCTGACTTATTAGGTAAGGAGGGCTTTTCTGCTTGTCATTAAGGGGATGATTCCTTTACTTACCTGAACTTAGCTGTTCTGGGTTTTTTTCCCCTTGCACATCTGTTTGAAAAGCTTTGCTCTAGACAATTTGAATACATCAATTCTAATGCGTGGTTTTGCTGGAACTGGAGAAGTGCATACAGAAAATGGAAACAGACTTTATGGAAGAATTTTCCATAGAGGTTTTTTTTAAGGAACTGTTTCAGGCATTTTGGAGCTACTTGAGTCATCTCCCTGCATCTAGAGTTGTGCAGTATCATTTAATAATTGGATACTTTTGCCAGGATTTGCTTTTCCTATAGATTACAGCTTTATAGCTGGGTTATGTCCCAGAGAGTAGCAGTGCAAACGTGGCCTCGTGTCTGGAGGTGTTGGAGGGAGCCTCTTCACTCCGTATATTGTCTCTGTACTCTTTGGTCTGCACTTTGAGACTTATTCTTGTGTGTCGTGATTGCATTTCACCCTTCCAACTTCGAGTTGCTAACATCTTGTAGTGGTGTTCTGTCTCTTCTCCTCTCCTTTCTCTGTTCTCCCCGTTCTTGTTTTCTCACAGGCTGTGCGAAGTTTAACTGTGCATCTGAGAGAGTGACCTTCAAGCCTGGTGGCAGGAGGACCCGATTTCTGAGTACGCCCTGCTTGGCTCTTTGTGTGTAACACCTTTACTCCTTCCTTGTCTGGTTTTTGTTTTGTCTTTTTGGTTTTTGTTTCTGCTGCTTTGGATCCGTCTCATGCAGCCCGTTCTCATCTGCCACCTTGTATTCCCTCCCATCCCATGGCTCAGCTCAGCTGCTCTTAGCACACCTTTAGAAGTTTGGGTTCTCATGTTAGGTGTGCTGTGCTGTTAAACTCACTGTAGCGAGCACTCATTTTCCCTAAGCCTTTAGTGGAAACTTTCAGGACAGGTCAGTGAAATGGCACGAACTGGGGAGAGCTAGCAAGGCCCATCGCTAATTTTGCTTCAGCATGAGACTTGTAGGGGGGTAGTCTTTCTGGTGGGAGAGTGAGGAAGGTTTGTTTTCCAGGTGATCCCTTAGCTGGACGCTGCGGTAGCTGACGGGGAGCGTTGCCTCCCGCAGCAGCGTGCTTGCAGCACGGGTTGGATGTGTGTCCCCAGGCTCTCAGCGCCGGAGCTGGTGACAGTGCAGAGCTCTGATGCCACCTGTAGGCAGCTCGTAGTGATGCCTTGTGGTCGTTAACAGATGGCTAGCTAAAGATCCGAGTGTTAAAGGGGCTTTGAAATAATTAGAGGATAATTCCAGGCAAACTCAGAAGAACCTGACCTACTAATGGGCCCAGGTTTAGAAGGTTTTTCCTGTGAATTGGAGATACATTAAATGTAAAACAAATAGCAGTAAAGGTGGGTAAATAGACATTTTCAGACATCCTGTCAGCCCTCACAAGCTCGCTTGCAGCTCTTTTCAGAATCCTCTCATTTGTACTTACATTAGGCCAGACTTACAAGAGAGCCTCAAACTTCTGATGTGGCTGAAATAACAATACGCTTGAGCCAAGGCTGCTGGTGTGATGCTTTTTATTGGGAGTGCTGCAACATCTCCCATGCTGCTTCTGCAGGCTGGACCCTTTAAATGTGTGACATTTGTTTCCCACCCTGTGGAATGACTCGATATGAGGAAGTTTGGAGTGCTGTCGGGAGCCCCCGTGGCTGCACTGCATGGCAGTACCTCACATCTGCATTTGTCTTGCTGTGCTTGGCAGGGGCTCAGCTGAGCCAGTGCTGTGTGTGGGAGCTGGGCCTGGCCTTCTGCAGAGACAGCTGCAATGCAACCAGCCCCATCCTCTGAGAAAGGGGGGAAACTCCTTCCTGGCTGTTCAGTTTTGCACTAACCCTATCCCACTTGGCTGGATTTGGGATCTAAGCACTAAAAGTATTTACATTTTCAAATTGAGCAGCTTTAAATGTTTTTGCTGTGTATGTTAATGTCCAGATGGGCACTGACATCTGCACTCTGAAGATTTAATGTTCCTTTCTTGGAAGAAGTTAAATTCTTACCAAAGCTAACTTAAAATTATTGTTAGTCTGGCCTGTCCTTTTTTGGGGAAGGGAATATGAAGAACAGCCAGTCTGTTTCTAGAATTGACATTGAACTGAATAAATGAGAGTAAAATTTACTTCCAAGGCCTTGGCTTGCTGTAAATTGACCATCATCTGGCTGTGAGAGTACTTTGGCATGTGTATCTCTCGCTTTTGGGACTGATGCTCAGGGAAACAGATTCCTTTTGAAAAGAGTGTTGTAGCTGTCCTGTAAAAGCAGGTGATACTTGGCATGGCTCAGCTTGGCCTGGCACCTGGCTTGCTGCAGGCTGCTTGCTTCCTGGAGCCTTGTCCTTGCAAAGCTGTCGCAGGCTGCTGTGGAGAGTGGCAGCTGGAGAAGATACGGGGCTGGAATCAGCGGTGTGGAGGAAACAGTGCAGTGATTGATGCTTTTAACTGTGCAGCTGGAGAAACAGAGTGGTACAGCTTGGCAGGGAATGTCTGAACTGTTTTCACACGTCTGAGAAAAGAGGGTGACGAACTAAAAGCACTTGACCTATCGAATAAATCTGATGCTGGTTGAAATTTGACAGTTGTAAAATGCTTCCTACGTCCTGGCAAAAATGGAAGATATACTTGCTTTTCCTTTTGTGATAACAGCCACAGTTGTGACCGTGTGATAACAGTTGTGACCTCAGTGTCTCCTGACATTCTTCATTATGGTTTGGAATTATGAAGAATAAATGTAGGAGGCTGGGCCTCTTCTCTTTGTGATTAAACTGTCGGATGAGTCTTCAAGTCTGTCTAGAATGTCACAGTAATGACTGTAAAAGCCCTGCTGTGCTGTGTCCTCTGTTTCTCACCAAGCTTTTTGTAATGTTTCCTGATACTAAACATTTCTCACTGTTTCTCTTATCTTTAACAAATTACTCTCTCTTTGTGCTTCAGGGAAGATGGTGAAAAAAGTCTGTCCTTGCAACCAGCTCTGTAGTAATTATCTTATTTCTGTTATCTCCGATTCCTGATTGTAAAGCTATTCATCAGCTTTTCCTGGTCACTGAAGCCTTACGTCCCTGACTCTGTCTCCAGCACAGCATCTGTCTGTCTGTGTTTTGCCCTCCAATGTGTGCTCTGTCCTTAGCACATTGACTAGTCTGGTGCTGCTCTTGCAGCCAGGTGGAGGCAGGCAGAGCCTCCCCTTCCCTGTGGAGCTCTGCTCTCGCTAGGGAGAGCCACAGCAGGGTCAGTTGCTCGCTGTAACGTGCTGGAGCTGTACTCAGAGCAGCTGCTGGGTTTGGGATTTGATGGGGCTTGTCACCTCAGTGATGGATCCAATTGCAGACACTGCTCCAACGTTTCAAAAGCCTGAGAGTAAGCCATCAGAGATCTCCAGTGTGTCTCCCAGAGCAAGAGATGTTCAGAAAAGCCTGTGCGTGCACATGTCATTTAAGACTGTTTTAAAGGTGTCATTTGACTGCTGGTTTATGGGGGGAAAAACTCCAAGGGCAGAATGAAGGCATTATAGGTAGTGGGCTGGAGAGAGAGAGCCTGTTTCACTTCAGATCCCTCATGTCAGAGCAGAACTGGGGACGGCTGCTGTGACCGAGCAGGAATGTGGGGGGTTGTTTCCATGGAATGCTACAAGTTGAAGCACTTGCTTTTCAGACTCTTCTGGATGGCAGTTCCTGCAGGCAGTGAGTGTGTCAGAGCTCAAATGTGAAATTCCTGAGGAGTCAGTTTTAAACTGATGCTACGTGAGAGCTCAGCTCTGATGCTGCAGGCTGGTGTGTCTGTGACCTGGGATGGGAACTCCCTGACAAAACCACTTTGGGAGACAGAGCTCTCGCAGCCTTTGTCACCCTGAACCAATCTAGTTCTTTGGAAAACTCTTAAACTTCCCTAAGTGGTCTTTCATCTCTTCAGCTGAACGTGCTGTAGTATATGCCTTGATTAACCCTCTCCCTTCCATAGCCTGAGGAAGCTCTCCAGTGTAGGCCCAGAGTGCTTAGTGATGTAGGTGGAAATGTGAAATAGCACAAGTGGGTGCTGGCCATCCTGGAGAGGATGAGAGCAAGTGTGTCAATTCCTGCATGAACCCTCATGGTGGAATGTGATTATTACTGGTTTTGGCAGTGCTCCCCCTCCCCCAAGTACCTCTTTCTTGCTTTTGCCTCATTTGTCTTTAACTTCACCGTTCACATCACTGCTCTTACTAAATGGATGTATCCAGAGCCCTTTCCACGTGATGCATGCTTAAGGTTCTTGTTCCTTCGCAGCAGACTTTCCTTGCACCACACAGTGTGTTCCTGCTCCTCTCCATCAGTGCTGCAGCCTCACTCCCTGCTCAGGGAACCTTTTCCTTCCCTCTCTGTGTGTTCTGGCATGTGTCTGCCCCCACTAACAACTCCTGCCCCGCCCACGGGCACCCGGCCCGGGAGCCACTTCCATGCTTGAGCTGGAACTGGTGGGATGGATCCGTGTCCTTCCCTCCTCAGCACTACTAGAGGCAGTAACACTTTGTTTATTTGTCCTGCATAGTAAGTATGTCACCTTCCTAATCCACTCCTCAGTACGAAACATTCCTGCAGGGGTTTGGAGCCAGCTCTTTCTTTGATGCAGTGGTGGCAAGGAATGTGGCTGATGGCCAGGGCAGGTGAAGGTACTGCCAGGCGAGACAGCGACTCTGTCGTTTGGCCTTTGCTGTAGGGACATGTCAGATGTTTGCTGCTGGCATTTCTGTGATCCACCTCTAAACGGGTTCCCTTCAGAAATGCCTGCCAGAAACTCAGGTTTTCCTGGATTTCCCAGGTGCAGGCTCCTGGGGGAGCAAGTAGAAATATTTGAGGAACTTCAGGAATAGGTGAGGATGAGTGTTTGCAAGCAGTGCTGTCTTTAGCCCTGCTGGTGCTGATTTTGTTGTTGGGTCTGCCCTGGAGGTTAACTGGCACTTCCACGTCTGTAAATGAGGATACCTTGCAGTACTGCTGGGAATTTAGGATCCTAGGTAATACACGATTTCTTTGCTTCCTGTTATGAGGTCTGCCTTTTAAAAACCTAGATTGGAGTGCAGTTGCTTGTTTGTAAATACAAGGGGCATAGGAAGGCTGTCCAAGACAAAGCTTCTAGGTTGGTTTTTCCCCTCACAGGATAAAGTTCAGCAAGCTTTCTAGCAGAACCGAAACCTGGCATTTATGTGAAGGGGTTTTGTGTTCTTGCAATGAAAAGAGAAACCTGTCAGAGCTTATCTGAGGAGCTACTCTCATTTCTGCCTTCTTTAAGCTGTATTAGTTGTCTGCATCTCAGATGCTTATTCTTCTGACTTAGGAAATCTGAACATAATGGCAAAAAAATGCTTTCAGAGGCAAAAAGCAAAATTTAATGCAGTGCAGACTTTCCCTGCTGATGCTGGCTGTTTGGTGGATGAAGACAGTCCCATCTGGTTATCCTCAGGAACAGAAGTATGGCAACTATTGGAAACAACAGTTGCTGTTTCTGACTGGGGCTTTTTTTTTTTTTTGTAAACTGGGTGAATTTTTCTCTTCATTTCACACAGTGGAGATAATTTGCTACAGAGCAGCTGGCGATGCTGATTTTACTGCTCCTTATTCAGCATCCAGCATTGTCCTCCAAGGTGGGATTGACCCGTGCCAGTAGTGGTTGCTGCTGATTAAGAGGCGTAGGATGAGAGCGACGTGCCCGTACTGTCACTCAGTGCTGAAATCTAATGTCCTTTTTCTCCTACAAAGGCCTGTAGGCTGCTACCACTCCCCTCTTAGGATGACCCCCTGCAGCACTTTTCAAAGTAAACCTCTCTGTGAAACACTCTGAATCTGAGGCAATGCCTGTAGGAGTCCTTGCAGTGCCCACCTCGGTGTGCCCTGGGACTGAAATCAGAATTAATCTGCATGGCATTTGAACTGGCTCTCTCTCGGTGTGCCATGGCCGGTTCTTTACCGCGCTGGGGACAGGCCAGCGTTGGCCCAGGCGCTGACTGCTGCCTCTGTGCTTGCAGGGACCAGCAGCACCAACACCGTGGGGGCTGCAGTGAACAGCCAGGCCCCCCAGCCCCAGCCCACGGCCATCGCCTCGAGCCGCAAGGGCACCTTCACGGACGACCTGCACAAGCTGGTGGACAACTGGGCCCGGGATGCCATGAACCTGTCTGGCAAGAAGGTTGGCAAAGGGCACAGCAGCTACGAGGTGAGCCGTCATCCGGGAGGGGTTCTGGTGGGAAGCTGTGCGTGTCCTTCTGGCTCCCTGGGGTTCCAAACACAGCCGGAGCACAGCTGGGGCAGCAGCTCTGGAACACTGTCAGCTGGCTCTGTGTGGAGGATGTATTGCCTGCTCTGGAAGGGGGGGGCCATGGCACGTCCTTGTAAATACCCACTGGGAGCGGATTGTGGACCAAGGGGGGGACTGGTGGGTCTTAAAGCAGCTGTATAACTTGTCTCGGTGGTTGGATTACCTTTCAGGGCCCTGGAATGGCAAGAAAATTCTCGGCACCAGGTCAGCTCTGTATCTCTATGACATCTTCCCTGGGTGCTACGCCCATCCCTGCAGCATCAGCTACCTCTTTAGGTCCCTTCAGCAAGGCCATGTGCCCCCCGCAGCAGTACGGTTACCCAGCAGCGTCCTTCCCCCCGCCCTGGAGCGGGGCCGGGGGGCCAGCTCAGCCACAGCTCGGCCAGTTCCAGCCCGTGGGTGCCACGTCTTTGCAAAGCTTCAACATCAGCAATTTGCAAAAGTCTGTCAGCAACCCTCCGGGCTCCAACCTGCGGACCACTTAGCCGTGCCCGGAGACCCTTCTGGCTACACCTCGGGACAGGACTTGGGGAGGGAGATGGGGCCCTGTATCAACTACTAGTGCTGCAATGAACTGGTGGCTTGCCAGACTGGGAATGAATTTATCTTTTCCAACCATTGCTGTCAACTCTCTGTAGCGGGAGTTTCCCCACACGCTCGGAAGGGGGAGGAGGATGATCAGCATCCTTGTGATGGGACAGTGCTTTCCACCGAGGGGGGCTGCTCTTGTGTGGCACGAGAGCTGGGAAGAGAAGCCCTGGGGTCAGTTCGTACAGTCTTGCTGTAAAATTTTTCTGGTTTGAGGCTGAATCCACACGTGTGGAGGTGGGAGAGCCGAACCCTAGCATGAGGCTTTAGCACGCTTCTCGCCTCTTCCTGAAGAAGCAAGGTCAGGAAAAAAGCTGTCCAAATCCCCCTCCTCTCCCTCTCCCCAGTCAATCGTATCTGGCTCTGAAACGATGGGGCACACGAATGGACTTGCGGTGCAGCCCGTGCTTGATAGGTCATTACTGCTTTAAGTAAGATATTAACAGCTTTGACTGCAGCATTAGAGCAATTTAAATTGTTAAAAAAAATTTTAAAAGTTCCCTGCGGACATGTACTTACCATCAGTTTTGATGTGGAAACACTGTGATATATAAATGTTGTTGGACAACAGTAGTTTAAAAATGAGTGGAATATAGAGGGTTAAAAAAGTTAAAAAGAAAAAATGGGAAAAAAAGCTAGCTATATCCTTATACTTATTGGAGACACTTTAACTTTTTCCTTTGTATTTTCATTGTATTAGATAAATAAATGTGAATGTAAAATTGTATAAATTAATGTACTTGAATACTTGTCTGTTCTCCCAGTATGCTTGCTGGATATTTTAGTGCCTTGGACTTCTCTTGCTTCTGCAGTTTAGCATCGTCTTCCCAGCAGAGCCCAGGTGGGCAGAGGGCAAGTAGAGGGCAGGATGTTTGTGCCCAGCGCCCGGGGCGCCCCGGGCTCCTGCTGGGAGCAGGAGTGTGGAGGGAGCTCCCGGGGTGCCCCGGGCTCCTGCTGGGAGCAGGAGTGTGGAGGGAGCTCCCGGGGCGCCCCGGGCTCCTGCTGGGAGCAGGAGTGTGGAGGGAGCTCCCGGGGCGCGGCCGGAGCAGCGTTCTGCGTGTGGGGGACTTGTCCAGGCGGGCAGAGCTGAAGGTGTGGGGTGACAGGGGCCACGTGGGCTGGGACGGAGGATGCAGGTGAGGCTGAAACGAGGCTTAACCAATACTGGCTCTGGAGGCAGGAGGGCTGGGTCAGAAACGGAGAGAGGCTGGGGAGAACGTGTGTCTTTGGGAAAGAAAGGCCCAACTTAAGGCGCAGTTTGACTCCACCTGCGAAGTGGTAGAGATGTTTGGTCAGGATGTGACTTGAGGGAGAGGTGCCATTGCTCGTTGGCATGGGCTTGTCTGCTGGGATTGCTTTTCTTACCTTTTTTTTGGTAAAATTCGTTTAAGCCAGGAACAGACTGTCCTGGTGCAACGTCCATTGCCGGCAATGGATGTACTTGAAACAGCCGGCATCAAGAGGTTTCCTCTGTCTTACTTGGAGGATTTACAATTTTGTTCACTCTTAACAAATTTCAAGCTGGTACCAGGACTGTCACTGTCTGTCACTTGTCACCTCTCAGTACCTGTACTGTATCTTCTGCTTTGGTCATTCTCCCTTTCCGTATTTAAGAAATACTGGTTTCCTCTTCAAAGTCAAAGTAATACCAGCCAGTATTTATGTAGTGCTGCAAAAAGCTGTGAAGGACGAGGGTGCAGCTTCCTGGTGCTTGGGAGCAGCAGCTCACCAGTGTCCTGGAGGCTGGAGCACCACAGGGGTGTCACTTGCCCACGTTTGTTGATATCTCGGAGCGCTGTTCCCTGCTGGGGCCTTCATAGGGAGTTGTCGTGTCTGCAGGTGTTCTCACTGTTCCGTTTTCACCCAGAAACGTGCGAGATGCTTTCCGTTGCTGTCCCTTGTTCTGCAGCGGTTGTGGCAGCGGGGCTGGAGCGGTTCAGTGGGGCAGGCACAGGCTGGAGCTGGGGGACAGGGGGACAGGGGGACAGGGCGGCTCCGGGGGCAGCAGGGCAGCAGCAGCGGCCGGGGCCGGAGCCGGGCACGAACCTCGGTCTGACAGGATGGGTGCAGGGGAGGCTTCGGGCACGCCCGGGGCAACAGGAGCTGAGGCAGTAATGAGACAAGGGCAATATTCCTGGCAGAGGAACTGGTCAGCTGGATGCAGCACGTGGTTGTTTAAATTTGATCTAATGAGTTTGAGGTCGTTTTTTCACTTAATGTTATGCAAGAACTGGTTTTATTTACCATTGATTTTTTTTTTCTCCCTCCCTCTCCTCCGGTGGATGAATAACTGAAGTCTAGAGGAATAAACTAATGCTACTGAACTGTTAAATTATTTTGTTTAATATTACACTTTGAGTATCTTTTTCCACATAAAATCTGTTTCTGAATTACAAGCGTTTTCTTTACATTATTTAACAATGTACACTGTAAAAAATAAAAATAAAAAAAAATAAAATTAATTGAAACTTTGGGCTTCCCTGGCCGTAGTTAGTCGTGTTTTGCACTGAACCCTTCTCGTGTGACTGCGCCCTGTGCTGCAGTTTACTTGCAGAGTATTGAATGAAGCCATTCAAATGAACCAAACTTGCTTCGGTTGAGCTGTGGGTTTTCTTGTGGAACAGCAGGTTCCAGCCTCTCTGTCCTCTCCTGCAGTGGTGTACCTGTTACCAATTCACCAGTTTGTCACAGGGAATACGAGAAACCCAATCTAATGAGACCCGCAACTGCTCGAAAGAGCGACCGGTCGGCCTTTCCCAGGATGCTCGGAAATAAGGTACCGCAGATAATCCCGGGAGGGCTCTGGGGGCGGGCAGTGGCCCGAGGGAGGACAAGGATCAGCTGCGGGCGCTGTCACGGAGCTGTGCCCGACAGGAACGGGTGGCTGTCCCCGCGGGAGCAGAGGGGCAGGAGGGAGGCTGGGAGTGTCACTGCCCGTCCCGTGCTGGCTTTTGGCAGCGGGAGGAGCGGGGGGGCCGAGGGGCCCTTCTCTTCCCGGCCCGGCCCCGGGCGATGCTGCCCTTCCCGGCCCGGCCCGGGCTGGAGGCAGCGGGGATGCGCTCCCTGCGGGGCGGGACGAGGGGCTCCTCAGCGACCGTGGGGACAGGAATTCAGCGCTCAGACCGAAACTCTACCGGCCGGGAGGGGAACAAACTCACAGCGTCGTTCTCAACTGCAGACTTGCCGGAATCCGGTATTCCTAAACACTAATTGCTGCTGCATTTCTTTCCATTTTAAGAACAGCGCATGTTATGAGTCATGCTGCGCAAGCCTCGAAGGGGAAAAAACAGCTCCAAGTATAAATTTTCCTGCCCTTTTCAAAGGGACCAATCCCGAGAGGCTCGTTGCTGTGACTTTGTTAGAGGAGGCACAGCTATATTTGCAGTTTCCAGAGCCTAGGAAGATGAAGCCGTTACATTTTTGTATCAGACTTTTAAATTTTTTTCGTTGTTAAAGTTTGGAGCAGCTTTGAATCCAGTGATTCGGAAGGTCTGCGCGTTCCCTTCCTAGCAGGTATATGGTTTCAACAGCGAGGGCATGACTCAAACTTGTGGAATGTGCTTCTTCCCTGAGCTGTTCAGAAGGCAGCACTGAATTGGCCAGAAACGAGTACAAGAAATGTGGAACTGTTTTCTAGATGTAATCTATTACCGTTAATTACGGCTTGTCCTGTCTTTCCATGCTGAAGTCAATCCCTGTTCTTTGTCCTGTTCAGGAGGTAAGTGGATAGTAGAGGATCTTTAAAGGGAAAAGGACTGATTAAGTGATGAAGGCAGAGTAAGAGAAAGAGGAATCAATGCTGAATATTCCAACTGTATTTGCATTTAGACAGAGCAGTGAGGCAAACCATGGCAGTAAGGCCCCGTTTGAAGCCTAGCATTGATTTCAGGGTTGGACTAATCCCAGAATTTGTGTAAATTCTCCTGGTCCAGCTCTAACTCCCCGTCAGGTGGCACTATCCTCCTTGGCTGTCCCCGTGGACAGCCGGGGACGGTGACACGGCTCCTGCCAGGAGCAGCGCTGCCAGCACGGCCCGAGCGCTGCCGAGCTGCACAGAACAGAACCGAACAGAACCGGGCCGCCCCGCCCAGCTGCTCCCTTTCCTGCGCGGAGCCGCTCCAAACGGATCCGGGAGCGTTCTTCCCGTACTGCTTACGGATTCCTCCTTTGGCCCGCTCATTCGAGGGAGCAGCTGCTGGCTTTGCTGTAACCTCGGCACCCCGTGGGGGTTCTGTTTGTCCGTCCCAAAGCAAAGGAGGCTGTGCGGGTGCAGTGCCGCCCCTGTGCCTCTAGAACGGGGCGCCTCCTTTGAGGCAGGGAGCGAGGCGGAACGGCGGCGAGGGCACAGAGGCACGAACAGCTCCCAGCGGGCTTTGTTTCTCAAATTCATGTTTATTTCTGTATTGAAAAGGGTCGAAAGCTTCTTTAAAAACAGCAGTGCAGCTCCCATGCATGTTCCAAAGGATCGGAGCGAGCACGGGGCTGCCGTGTGCGGGCTGACAGCGGTCCCGGCGCGCTCCTGCCCTGAGGCACAGGCTCGGGAAGGGGAACAGGCTCGGGGACGGGGACGGGGACAGGCTCGGGGACGGGGACAGGCTCGGGGACGGGGAGAGGCGCAGGAGGAGCGAGGGGCTCTGCCCCGGCCATGCAGCCACTGGGCAAAGGGCGGGGCTGCACCTCAGACACCGCCAGTGTCACCCCCGGCCTCGCTTGTACCTTCTGTCCCCCGGCCACAACCCAGCTCCTCCCCACTGCAGTGAAAATCGCTGGTCTCCGTGCTGAGTGCACCACTGAGGGACAGAGACAAGCTATGAACTGCATCTCGTTTTTAACAATCCATTCTGTTACTGCTTCAGGCAATTTACAGGTAATACCCACTTGTAGTACGGCCACAAGTCCTGTGCTGCGGAAGCACAAATTAGGGCATGGTTATAGAAAAAGGCATCTGAATTCATAATAACCCAAGAGTGCATGAAGTTCTTGCTGCCTGTATGAAACTCTTCTCTGGTGCTTCACCATGATATACAGCAGAGTCCACGTGGCACAATTTGGGAAGCCAGCTGCAGCCTTGTGATGTAATCCATGACAGAGGCACAGATCCCACCGCGTGCCTCACGTAGGTTCCAGCCTCCTTTTCTTCAAGCTCTGACTTGTCCTCAGGGGGCTGCACCCTGCCCAACAGAGAAAGTGAGAAATGGGCAGGTTTTTCCTGCTTCTAAATGTATTCCCCAATTCTTTTTCTAGCTCCTCCTTGATAGGACAGTAGGATGGAAAAAGGCAGACAGTTTTCCAAGCCCACGGTCCCAGCATCTGCAGCCAGGTGCAAAAGAAGGGAATGTTTCTCGCACCCCACCCTGAGCCCCTGTGAAGTGAGCCCAGCCAGCGGTGGCAGCCCGTACCTGGGGTGTGCTGGTGGGCACAGCTGGCGCCGGGGGCTGCAGCGGGGGGCTGCAGCTGTGCCAGCCTGGCAGCAGCTTTGTGCTGGCTCGCCCTGTGGGGTGTCCTGCTCCGAGTGCTCGCCTGCTGCTGCCCACGGGGCGTCTCGGCAGCTGGGGAGGCCTCTGACGTCCTGGCACCCGTGACCTTTAGGTCACTGCTCTCCAAGGAAATGTCCCAAAGTTCAGGGTCGTCTGGAATGAGTGAGAAGGGGATCCATGACACAGCACTGTACCACAGGAATGGCAGCAGCTCCAAGAACAGCACATTCTTTTCCTACAAGCAGTGACCACTACAAAATTTAACCTGTAAAGCATTTCCTATGTCAGTGTGCAGCAGGGTCCTGCCCCTTGTGCTCTGGACTTAAGCAATGTCCAGGCACCACAGTGTGTGACCCAAACAGCTATGGTTATATTGAGAAAAGACACACCCCAAATCCCCTCAAGTTCTGTTTTGTGCAGCATCACCTCAGGAAAAGGGTTTATCAAACAGGTGTAATAACTGTACTGAAGAGCCTGAGTGTGAAACCCCCACAGTGATGGACATCATCTCCCTGCCACTCAAGCAAGGTTGGTATTGTTGAGGTCAGAATCACACTTCTGTTATTCCACTTCTTCAGGGCTTTTACCTTCACACCGTATTCTGAATTAAGCTGGTTTAAATGCCAATGATTTAACACTTTATTACTCATCACTCTTTGGCTGACCTGCAAAGAACTCCTCTTCTATTGCCAGCTCCTGCTGCACTTCTGCTGGAGTGCTGTGCTTGACGGGAGGATCGGAGGTTGCTGCAAGGAGGCGACACAAGAAGAGATCAATACCAGAAACACGTAAAAGCCTTTGGCTCCTTCTTGGCAGAGCACGAGTCAGAAATGACAACCAGCACTGCCACCAGGTACCCTCTTTTTTCCTAGAGCTGGTTAAGACTCGGTAGCAGGATGTGGGACAGTAAGATTCTGTCTGATGGCATCTGACGAGCACCTGTGGTACTTTAACATGGTTTTCAGCCTGCCCATCTCCATGTTCCTGCTCCCCCTCGGCCCCCAGACTTCCCTGTGAGCCACGGGCAGCCTGTCAGTAGCTCAGGCTGTATTGGCCTGCAGCCACCACAGCCAAGTGCTGCAGCCTCAGCTTGGGTGCAGCAGGTTGATGGTGCTGGCAACAGCTGCTTTAGGGCGGCTGGAAAGTTGCAGATTTAATGATGCAGGTTTAGAGCTGACATTGCTGACACTTTTGGAACACAGAGGGGAAGAGATATGATAATGCTCCTTGCTTTGGCCTCAAAGGTGTGTGATGGCACAGCACGACAGCACGTGAAGCTGGCCAGGCTCCTGTGCTGTGGGTAACCTGTGCCTGCCAGCAGCTCTCGTGGGAAGTGCCAGTTTTGAATGCCACCTCTCACCCTGTTTGCTGCTGGGAGCAACTCCTGGGACCTGCTGCTTCCTCTCCATCTGCTCCCGGAACTGCTGCTGCAGCCGCTTCTGGCGCAGTTTCCTCTGGTAAGTGGCATCACACTCCATGGCCAGGGAGTCTGTGCTTCTGTCCCTCCCCCCCAGCAAACACAAAGTTAAACAGGACTCAGCAACTACATTTCGTGAAGAAAAAATTCATTAAGAAATAACAGTAAAGAAAATCCACTGAACCAGTGCTTTGTGGCATCTTTGGACTTGGGCTGTCCATATGTTTTAAAAGGCCCAGTAACTTCTAATTCAGCTGAAAAAAAAATTTATAACAGCAGTCTCACCTGGGAGCGCTGGGCTGTTGCTGATCTGCTGTCACTACAGCAGCCTCTGTCTGGCCAGGCTTACAGCCAGGTGCCACCTCACAGAGCTGTCTCCCTGCTGCGTTCTGCCTTTCCACATAGCTGCTGTATCTTGCTTTCTCTATTTCAGGCTCATAGTCCTGCATTTTAGCTTTGACCAAGTCTAACTCAGGGGGTACCTGGTAAAGGAGAAAAACGAAAAAGTTCAGAAACTTCCATCATCAAGTTAGTGAAATAAGCACTGGTTGTTTCTCTGCAGTACTGTTAAAAATTATTTTGTTTGCTCTAAGTTGAACAGTAAGTTAGAAACCTGCAATGCTCTTTCAGTACCCAGTAATTCAGTCAGTTAATCATTGAATTCCTGTGACTTTGTGTTGGTTTAATTGTTTAGTGCTGCAGGGCAGATGGTGAGGTCTCTCCACACTGCTTTGCAAACGAGAACAGGTGTTGGTGATCGATGCAGGATTTTACAGCTTCTCACAGTCCCACAAGGCTGTTGCTGGGTCTGGTTGTTTCACCAGTCCATTCTCCTGCTTTTGCTAAAGGGCAAGGCCAACCTTTACTGAGCTCTGAGGAAGGCACACCATTCCTGTTTATTAAAGATGGGATGTTTTGGCTCTGTCACCTCACCAGTTCGTGGCATAGACAATGACCCTGGCAAACCAGGGATTGGGGCCATCTTTCCCTGGAGAGAGCTGTCACTTTGGATCTGCTCCTGCAGTGTTTGACGGGACTGCCTTGCAGCTCTAGGTCTCTAGCAGAGTTTGGCAAGTCCAAGTGTGATTGGAGGCAGCTTTACTATGAAAGCCCGTGGATCAGCAGTTGCAGAAGGCTTCCTTTTCCCTCATTCCACAGGGCAGGTCACTGCCTAGAAGCCTCCTGCCCCCCTGGTGCACAGCAGGAGCCACGCTGGTTCCTGAGGTGCCGCCTCGGGAACACTCTGCTGGTTTGTTTGTTAGGAAGGCTGCTGGTGTCAGACTGGTGACCCCAGGAAGGAGGTGCAGACAGCACCACTGATAACCCCAGGGACTGCAGGGGCAGGGGGGCTGTGCCCCTGCTCTGGCAGCCCTGCACCGCACCTGCCGGGGAAGCTTGTTCACGGCTCGCAGGTAGTCCTTGTCCAGGATGCAGTTCCCAAGAGCGTTCCCAAAGCACCTGAGAAACAAGAGGGCTCGCTGTGAAACCCTTCATTCCCACAGAACCTGGGAAAATGTGCAAGTGCTGATCTTCACTTACTTGAGGGCCCTCTTCAGTCCATCTGTTACTGCCTCCTTTCTTGCCTTTTCCAAGGATAAGGCCTTAGACTTCAGGCCTTCACTGACTCCATATCCCACATCTTCATGGTACGACCCATCCTGCAGTACAGTTTCAAATATAAGGGAACCTTATACCTGCAGGTGCTGTGCTTTCCCAAGCCTGGTCGCTTGCTGCTGGCTGTTTGCTGCACAGCAAGGTCAGTGTTCAGGACACCAGCAGGTTCCCAATGCAGAGCAGCACCCGAGCACTGTGCTCTGACCCACGCAAGGACTTCCATTCACAGCTTCAGGCAATTGCTCAGCTGCAGTCAGAACCAACAAAAAAAACCACTTACCTTAAGCTGAACTTTCACAAAAGCACAGACACCCACGTAGAACCTGCCATCGTTGAGGTCAACAAAGTCTGGAAGGAGATATTTTAAGTGTTAATTTATAAAAACAGTAGTGGAAAAGAAACTGTTGTCTATGAAAGTAATTTCTTTCCTGTGATCTACTAGAAGTCTGCAGTTTGCAAATAATTTGCACGAGGTTTTATCACGGACAGAATGCCTGAAGAGCTGAACAGGCTGCAGTGCAACTCTCAGTTCAGAATCTCTAAAGAACCTTACTTCCCACCAAAGCAATGCTACAAATACACACAGAGCACTCCAGTTGGCAGTCTTGCAAGTCTAATAGAAACATGTCACGTGTCTGAAATGAAATTTGGGATCAAGGAACTCTACTCTGGGGTCCGAGAGTTCTTCTGTACTTGTCTATTTGTTTAATTGTTTTGTAAACCTGCTGAAGGTGCAAGCCCCTTTTCTACCCAGGAATTTAAAAAATAACAGAATCCTCTCTGAATTTCTAAGGAATGACTTGTTATGGCATTATCTGAAAAAGGCAGAAGTTTGAAGGATGTCAGTCTTTTCTCGACTGAAAAGGGGGAAGGAAAACCGTGGTGCAGAATGGATGGAAAGCAATGAAGTAAGTTGTTCTATTTCTAGAATCTACCAGCCTGAGTTAAGAAAAGATTTCTGAAGGTGGGGGAGAAGGAAGAAGGTAATTTAAGCTGCTGCTTTGACCTACTTCACCACCCAGTCTTCAGCACGAGCACAGCAGCTCTGCAAACAAGGACAACACTCCTCTGGTAAGTACTGTTTCAGCTATCAGCGTGGAACAGGCTGAAGCTTTAAGATCACCTGAACACCGTATTACAGTAGAAACATTTTTCCAAAGTTTTCTGTTGTAAAAACCTTGGTACGAGGTATTAGCTAGAAGAGAAATCTGCAGAAAAAGACGGGTCCCTAAAGATTAGGGGAATATTAACTGAGAATATGAACTCGTTAGAGTCTAAAAATGACAGGTGAGTATGAAAGCTGGCTCAGGACTGCTGGGTGTTAAATAGTTTAATTGTAATTACTCTTGACTGAGTGTACCCAGAGACTTGATTAGAATAGCTCAAGAATAATCCTGAACACACTCAGAATAACGACTATGACAGATCTAAAATGAAAACAGAAGCTCCATCATTGTTCTCTTCCTCTCGTTTTTACTAACTGTTAAGACACCTGGAAGCTGCACATGCCTTGGCCCAGGTGCTTTGAAGTGATGATGTTGGAGCAGCTGAGGTCTCTTGGTCTGTTCAGCCTGGAGGAGATTGAGGGGAGACCTCACTGCTGCTGCAATTTCCCCGAGAGGGGAACAGGAGGGGCAGGCACTGGTCTCTGCTCTGTGGTGACAGTGACAGGACCCGAGGCAATGGCCTGAAGCTGTGCCAGGGGAGGTTTACGTTGGGTGTCAGGGAAAGGTTTTTCCCCCAGAGGGTGGCTGGGCACTGAACAGCTCCCCAGGGCAGTGGGCACAGCACCAGCCTGACAGAGCTCAGGGCACACGGTGTGGCTCTCAGGGTGTCCTGTGCAGGGCCAGGAGCTGGGCTCTGATCCTTGTGGGTCCCTTCCAGTCATGTTCTGTGACTCTGTGATGGATACCCTGGCCCTTCCCAGTGAAACGAGAGATCCTCACCAACATTCTGCTGCGTGACTGAGTGAGCCCAGCCATTGAAGCCAAACATCTCATTGGCCAGGCTGATGACCTTGTGACCCTCGATGTAACAGACCTGAAAGGAAGAGCCCATACACATAAATACATCTGTAAATACACAGCCTTGTGCACACATCTCTGCACACTTTATTTTAAACAGAGCTCACACATACCATCTTACACTGAGGAAACCCAGCTAAGCTCAAGGTGCAGATAAAGTGAATAAAAGGCTGATGGTGCAGCTTTAGGTGCACTCTCTTCCAGCCAATGTGGTGGGGATTAATATAACAACAAATATGACCTAATCAACAGAAGGCAGAGTAGGCACTAAAGATGGTAAATGCAGCCACTGTTATATTTCATATAGTCCAATTCTGGGAAAAAATAGGGAAAACATCTCGGTGTTGCACAAGTACATAAATACTCCTTTGTAAAGGATGAAGCACTGAAAAATTAAGTCTCTTTTTAAGTGTAAAAGGAATCTGTGGCTCAGTGAAAGCCAGAATTTATGCCAGGCTCACTTCGCATTCAGATCTGCATATTAAACTACTAGAGGGAAATTAACTTAAAAAGAAAAAAAAAGGGAATACTGTAACAACTGAAACCCTAGTTTTCCTGGGGAGAATGGAGTTGAAACATGACGTTTGCTCCTACCTTCTGCCCTCCTCCTGCCTGCCGGCTGCTGATGTAGTCTGGGCCCAGCCTCCGGCGCAGCGCGTGCTGGATAGCTCGGTACTCGCCGGCTGTGTACTGGTACTGCACAACAACAAGGCCACACACATCTCACCCTCCCTGCCCCAGCTTCCCCTCGTCTCCTAACAGCACTGCTTCATCCCAGCCCCTCCAAGGTGGGCAGGATCCATTGTTTGGGATTGGGATGTAACAGGCAAGGAAACACCTCAGGGTATGTACGTGCATCAGACTGTTCTTTTTTCCTCTTATTCTTGATGGATACAGGCATTAATTACTGAGCTGCAGCAATTATTTTTCACTAAAAATCCCAGTCAAGCCTGCCACAAACACACATGTAAATTTCTATTTTACAGCTCAAAACCAAAACATAGTATCTCTGTGACCAACAAGAAAAGTGTATTTAAAGACTCCAACAAAACTGAAGATTAACCTTACTCCACTACCACGTGTCACCAGGGCAGGGAGGACAGCAGCTCAGGTAAGCAGCCAAAACAGGAATTTCTTGAGTTACCCAATTTCTTTGGATAACTCCAGCACCACTGGTATCACTGGAGAACACCAGCATCACAAGAAGCCTAAAGTGTTGTAAGTTTAGGCTTGTCATAGTAGAAATCCAATTTACAAAATGCAGAGAAACCTAAATGTGTGTTTGAGGATTTGAGAACTAAAAAGCTCGTGCTGTTATGGCCTGAAGTGGGACAGAGCAGAGGTTTCACCACTTACATCACAAGTATTGTGCATGCATGTACTGGCTGCCCTAACAATTCAGCAGAACACAGAATCCTCTAGTGTGTGTGTGTGTGCATGCCATATAAATTCCAACTCCTGCCAAACTGCTCTAATTTGCATTTAGTTCTATTTAAACTTCAAGGAAAATCTTTGCTTTTTCTGACTCTAGAATGCAAGCCTGTAACCAAAAAGCATAAGGAAAAAGGAGAATGCCCAAGCTTGTGCCATATTCAGGAACTGTGTAGAAATGCCTATCATGGAGAAGAGAATTTACCACCAAAAGCTCTGTTCAGTCCAGATACAGTTTTCTTTTTTCAAACTATTTTACAATTTTTCAAAGTTATTTTAGTTGGCTTTTCTGAACTTGTACTGAGAATATGTGTAAGCATGATCCAGGCCATCTGGGAATAAGAGAGAATAAAATGAGACCCACTTTTAAGGCACAAGACTGAAAAACCTTTTGAGAAGAATCCAGAGCAATTTATTATAACTCGAGGCATGCCAAGACTATTGCAGAGACAGAACGTAACTGGGTGTAGCACGATTCCAGCCTTGCTGTACCCAAGTTTGAAAGGAATAAACATGCAGAGCAGATTTCCAGAAGGGTGAGCATGCAACTTTTGCTTCCCTTGGGCAAAAGGAGCTGACCTGTCCGAAGGAAGCCACTGAGTCCCCAGTGCTGGAGCTGTTGCTGCTGCTGTAGCTCTCACCATCCTTCCCCTGGCTCTCAGGCATCCCTGGAGATGAGAGAAAATATCATGACTGAGGATAACAGAACTGACAGCCCATATGAAGACATGGCAAAAACCTTATTCTAAATATCACACTGGTAAAAAATTACGTATGTGGGTTTTTTGCTTTTAGGTAAACGTGAGGGCACTGTTCCATGCTAGGGAAGGAAAAAGAAAATAATTCCCTCTTTCGGATTCTTCAGCACTGTCTTCCTGGAACACTCTCAATGTCCATTAATATTTTGATAATAAGTAGAGACAACTTTCTAAAGCTTTACTCAGCTATACCCTGACTTGTCAGTTTTTATTTTAGGTTGTTGTTTCGACTGTAATCACCCTGCCTGGCGCTGCGATGGTGCCACATAAACCGTGCAGAGCTGAAAACCACAGAACCTGTTGGAACTGCAAGAAGTGGAACCAATAATTCAGTAGGTGGCACCCTTTTCCAAGGCAGTATCCAACGCTTCCCGGCACTGCACGGCCACTCCCCCCTGCTCTGCAGCAGTGGGCCCGGGGAGGTTGTGGACCCAGCTGTGCCAGGGGCTGCAGCAGCACTCCCAAAGAGCCCTCAGAGATAATTCTTCATTGTGTCTGCACCAATGCTGAGCACAACTTACAGCCCAGCACTCAGAGTTCTGTAGGCAATACAAATACAGGGCAAATTCAGACACATGCAGGAGAGCTGGAGATGCCAAAAGAGTTTGAGAAAGCCTGAAATCCTCAGCAGATAGCAGGATTTGCCAGTCAGTCAGCACCTGCCTAGTACTGTGCTTTGCTAGTGCATTCCAGGTGTGGCACTTTTAAAATAAAGCTGTTTTTCCAGTCTCTAAACAAGAAATCCAAAGTCTACTGAGGACTTGGCAAACAATTTTCAGAAAAAGGATACCAGTTCTTTCCTTGGCAAGTGTGAGCACTGGCAATTATGCCAAGTGTAGCTAAAATTCTCCTTAACTTTGTTTGGCTAGAATTGTCCATCTTCGTTCCCAAACTTGTATAATTGTACAGTGTTCATACATTTGAATGTGTTTCAATCAGAAGTTAGCAGCAATTTGTAAATACATTTGGCTTTGGAAAAGATCAAACAGAAAGCAACATTACCAGGAGAAACACTTGTGATTTAAGCAGGCTATTTCCTCTGCTCAGCAAAGAGTTCATTGCATGGGGAGGGAGACAATTAGAGAGACATAAATAGGGTGTGTGGCCAAGGGAACTGGAATTTGAACAATACAACAGTATTGCTCCACTCACACCCCCGAGCTGCCTCGATCAGATCTTAATCACTGTAAGCCCTTGGGAACAAACAATGACCGAAATGTCACTTGCCTACAAACACTATGACCAATTTATGCAAAGTAGGCAAGTGGCATTTTGATGCAAAATTGCTTAATACTGGTTTTAGGTAAAGTCCTTCAAGCTTCTATATGCTGTGCACCATTATCAGTCTAAATTTAGCTGTCAGTGGTTTGCATTCAAGCTGTGTGTGAATCCAGGCTGAGTGAAGGAGACACAGGATGCCAGTTTAGTTTCAGGCTCTACCTGCAGGATCAGCTTCAGCTGTGAGCCTTGTTTAAACCAAACCCTCCACCAGAGCAATGTGGGGGGTTTTGCAGGTGGGGAAGTGCAGCACAGCAAAGCCCTGTGTCTCAAAGCAATTGTCTGAGCATTTCAGAGTGACAGAACTTCGATATCAGAAATTATTAGAGTAGGAGCTGGGAAGAGAGAGAAGTTAATTCTGCAAATGGAGCTATAAATCTATCTCAGTCCCAGAGGCAGGAGCTAGGGAAGGCAAGGTGCTCCCATTCCTCACTGGAATATTGTTTCCTCACTGCCCTGCCCTCTCCCCACAAGGTTTTAACTCACATGAAACATTAATGCTGAAGTAGATAATAAACTATTGCCTGGAGTGCCCAAGAGCCTCAGACACCCTCTGGGGCCAGCACTGTGGTAGGAGGCTGCCTGACTCAGTAACCAGTGTTAAAAAATGCCCTATTTTTAAACCAGAAAGACTAGAAATTGAAGTTCAAATATGCATTTGAATATGCAGGATGATACCGGCAGTTTATCAGTTTAAAGGCACCCAGGAATTATAATTTGCTATCTCTGTGGTAATGGGACCATTTTTTATTATTTACTGGGAGTTCTTTCGAGTTTAGCTGGTAATGTTCTCAGGAAGTTTCCTTGTCACTGAGAAGGAGCCCACACAAGACTGGAGGTGCTCCAAAACATTGCCTTGATACACTAGAACAGGTAAGGAAACTTAACAGCTTTTTCTACTACCATATTTTGATCTTGTCTTTCAAAATTTGAACACATTAGGTACATAATCAGAAAAAACCAATCTCTGTTTTGGGAAACTGGATATGAAATACTAATTTTCAACAACACTCTACAAGTAGGTATTTACTTGCATGGTGGTAGTGAAATGAGCACTGCTGAGAAAAATGTGTGTGTACACAAACTCCTGTGCAGGAAATAAGGCAGTTTTCCAGAACAGATAATCCTGAATTTAATCTGTTCAAGTACGTCTGCCACTGTGGGGCTGTGGCGGCAACACCTTCACCTGCCATGACTGTATGGCCATAACTTCTAATTTTCTAAATTAACACATCCTCACACACCTTTCTGTCCTACTGCCCACAAATTTATTGGGCTCCTAAATCCCGTCTTTCTCTATCAGTTCCAGTCTGCCTTGACAAACCAGGTTTGCACTGAGCTTGAATCCTGTGGCAGGAGTGCCAGTCCCCAGCTCTCCTCAGGTGTAAGGTGGAAGCAGGCAGTTTTGCATCACTTCAGAACAGTTTGCATGCCGCGCACTGTGCAAGCACCACAGCTTGGGCAGTGCTCAGCTGGAACGTGGCTGTTCCAAGGAGTTAATCACAGCATCCCACAAGCTAAGCCAGGACTTCAGCACAGACTGTGAACCTCCAGAGGGCTTTTCATTCATCCTCGCCCTCTCTATCCGGTATGTTTCCTTCACAGAGAGGCTTTGGCTTGCTGGGTGAAAATCTTCAACATTCTTTCAATAAATGCAATTCCACTGAGCCCAGCAAGAGCAAACAGTTACACAGGCAGCAACAAGTGATTTAGCAAGCACTAAAGATAATGCCACATACTTAACCTCAGGTTTGTATTACTCTAAGAAAATATCCAGAAAACTTTGCCATATTTCTGTGGAGTTTTCTTTCCTCTGGGAACCCCAAACTATTTTATAAGTTGATTTACCTGTTATGCAAAGGCTGCTTCCACACAGAGCTGAGGTACCTCTTTCAAGTGTAATGGGGCAGATGTTCCTAATCAAGGCAGGCCTGTTCTACTCCACAGTCTAAAAGGAGTGGAAAAGAGATGATGCAATTGCTTGTGGAAAAGGTGCACACAATAGAACTGTTCAGTTTTGCCTTCTGATATCTCTAGGCAGACAACCTTGATGACCTGAGGAAAGCGAGGTAATGTTGCGTTACCTTTGACAGAAGGAGAAGATAGTCACTGACAGGGTAAACACGGAAATGCAGGGGCAGCTCAGGAGACTGGGTGTCTGCTGCAGACTACAGCTGGCCTCTGGGGCTGCCAGCTCCTTTTTCATGCCCCTCACTCATTCGGGCCACATTCTGTAGCAAGAGAAAAAAAGGTGTAACACGGAAAGTTGGAGCTCCCTGCAGTAGTTAAAATACATTTGCTTTCAAGGCATACAAGCAGCACTGTGACAATTTCTGCCCAGTTACAGCACGTGTCGGGTGGACATCTCCATGCAGTCCCACTCATTACCCTGGAATCTGTGTGCCTCCAAAAGCATAACTGACCTCTTTGATTTATCACTGCTCACTGCTAGGTTTACTCTTGGTGTGTCTAGGATCATGATGCTCCCCGCACTGAACAGAAAACACTAATCCTGGTTCCACTTTTTTAACATTTTAATGAACACAGGGTAAAGCTCTTTCTTCCCTTACCTTTATACCATTTTGGAAGAGTACCAGTGCATTTGTGGGGGTGTGTTTCTATTTAAGAATTTCTGGATACACCCAACACCTGAAACGAAGCCTACCTGCTCAATTCCTGCATTTTTGGAACATGGGATGAGGAACCCACCTCCTTACTCATGATGCTGCTTCCTGCCATGGCAGCCTTTACACAACTGCCATAAGTTCACTGAACATCAGTGGAAGTTGTTTAGGAGCCTGCTTTCCAGGCAATTACAAATCCAGTTCGAATTTCTTAGTTTAGCATGGGTTTCGCTGCGTATTTTTCAAATTTTGCTGGNTATATATTTTTATTAATTTTCAGTGGGTGAATAATAATTTATGCCTCCAAACATTTTCTTTAATAGCAGTGGTGTGTGTCAATTACCCCTTTGTAATTTTGCTGTTTTAAAGTCCACTGCCCGTTGCAATTTTTGCCTTTCAAAGGGTCCAAAAAAGTTTCATTAGTTAAAAATGCACCAACAGCATCCTAGGAAAAAGGCCATTGCAAACAATTCTAAATGTGAAATACATTTGCTCTCCAAGAATACAAATCCTGCCTAATTTCTCACATTCCTGAATTCCTTTGGATTAACTCACAATCTGTATAAAGAATATTTCATTCAAGGGATTAACTGGTACCCCTGCACAGATAATCTTTTTGATGATATTATAAAAAAAATTCCTCAGAACAATAAATATAAATGTGACCAAGGGGTAGAACTGAAGAAAAAGAGAAACAACTCTGTCATATGAGTTTTTTTCCAGGTATGAAACAGTAACACCTCACAGTCACAAAACCAAAAGTGAACAATCTGCTCTTCAAGGAGTTTCACATCCACACAGGCAGAGTAGAAGAAAAGAGCTCGTTCTGGAGACCAGAGCAGGCAGGAATATTACTCAAATGTCATAAATTATTTACGTGGGCACTTCTTTCTAAAAGCCTGTCAGATTGATTTATCACCACATCATTTATGCACAAGTCACTTCAGTCCTTGCAAGGCAAAGACAGCAGGGTTTTTAACTCAGGAGTGATGGTTTGGGGCTCGCAGGGAAAAGCAGCCTGTCCAGCTGCGAGCAGAAAGCTCCAGGCTCCCCAAACGCAATCACCAGGCAAGAAATGAATCCAGCCTGGAAACGGAACCACCCGAACCCCGCGAGCTCCGCGGGAGATCTGTCAAACCGTGCAGCACAAACCCCCCGGTGACCACGGGCACGGATGACACTCCTGGCAGCCAGGCCCTGTTAAGATGGCACGCTAATTAAGCTAGGACGAAAAACCCAAAGCTCTTAGGCTCTGTTTTGCTCCAGGCTGACACCTGCTCATTGTTAAAGGGGAAATCGTTTACATTTGAAATTGGCAGGATGCTTGAGGCGTGGGCAAGCCCGTATCTATTTCCATCCTCCTGCCTTCTTAGCCAGCAATGTAAATTATCCCTTTTTGGGGGGATACCTTAGGCTTGACAGAAGGGCTTAAATACTATAGCATGCACTTACGTGCGCCATATGATTCTACAGAAATTGATTTAAAACGGACTCTGTGCTTCTACAGTTAAAAGGGAAGTTCAGGTTATCGAGACCTCAGTGGATATCAGCCTGCCAGAGGTCTGAATTATAATATAAATGGTAATTTTAATATATCAAATGTAATAATATAATAATATATCTACAATATAGGTAATATATCATATGATGAAGTAACATAATTACGATATAAGCTGTATACATTGCAACAAGATCCTAATTTAAATAGCGATAATATACACGTCAATAAGCGTCATTCCTTGTGTAGTCGGACAGCCCCACCCCATTTGCCATAACCTCTCACTTCAGCGTCCCCTGGGAGGAAGGGCTAAGGAAGGCAATGTTGCTGTTGGCTCCTTACGCCCCGAATCCACAAAAAACCGAACTGGAAGGACTCTTGATGGGGTCAGTTGCTGCGTCTGCCCGAGGCTCCCTCAGGACACACCGGGCCCGCGCGCCGCTGGCCCGCCGGGCGGGGCCGCTCAGCAGCCGCCCGCAGGGGAGGGCCCGGTCCTGTGCCCGGTTCCGTGCCCGGTCCTGTGCCCGGCTCGGTGCCCGGTTCCGTGCCCGGTCCTGTGCCGGGCTCTGTGCCGGGTTCTGTGCCCGGCTCGGTGCCCGGTTCCGTGCCCGGTTCTGTGCCCGGTTCGGTGCCGGGTTCTGTGCCGGGTTCTGTGCCCGGTCCTGTGCCCGGCTCGGTGCCCGGTTCCGTGCCCGGTTCTGTGCCCGGNCGCCCGGCCGCCCCCCGCCGTACCTGAGCCCTGCCGCGGCCCGTTCGCAGCTCCCGCCCGGAGCGGCCGCTACGGCGCCGGGGAGCGGCCAAACTTCGCCGGGGACGCGCGCGGGCGGTAACGAAGCCGGGGGCGGGGCCGCGCGCGGGGAG
>VZTG01009991.1:496447-783967 GCA_013397845.1 Melanocharis versteri | reverse complement strand
CGCGTCCCGCCGGGCAGCGCCGCGGCCGGGCGGGGTCCGGCCGTGCCTGGCGCGGGCGGTCATTCCTGCGCTGCCCGTTCGCCTTCCCGGCCGTGCTTTTCCGCCCCTCCTCATTCAGCCCTGTCCTTGGGAAGCGCACGCTTTTGTTATCTCAGTCACCTCGTCCGGGGGAATGGTGAGCGGCGTCTTTCTGCCCAGACCTTTTTTGTGTTTTCTCTGTGAGCGCTGCCTGGTCGGTTTCATGTGTTTTATTGCATCTACTACGAACCAGTGTCAGCTGACACGGTGCTTTGTTTCTGAGTCTGCTGCCATCCTGAAGCCTGTGTCAGGAGTCGCTGCCCTTCCACATCTGTCTCTTTCGCAGTGGGAGCTCTGAAGGTGTTTGTTAGGAAACATACGGTTTATTTTACCCGGAATGTTGCATGCGCTCTGTAAGTTTCATGTTATGGTTTGTGCTGATTGATATGGTGTGAAATGGTTTACAAGGAAGCCCCGGTGGAAATGGGAGAGACTGGGAGATGCAAAGATATAAAGAACACCTATGGAGGGGCTGCTGGTGGTGGGAAGCAGTACAGGAGCCGGGAAAATGAAAGCAAATGGATAAAAATAGAATTGTTCCGAAGAACAGTGTGCGTTTTACATTTTGTCCACGCGCGTTCGGGGGGCCACACTCAAGCATGCAGGGTGGTTGTAGCTGGATAGCGTGTCAGCTCAGGTCCAACAGGCTGTAACCACAGAAAGTTGCCCGGTTTGGCTGCGGGGCTGTAATTCTCAAACAATGGCCAGCTGGGCAAGGATGTCTGCAGCAGTAACCTCCGCCAGCTGCCTGCCCTCCTTTGCTCCCTGAGATTATTGCGTCTGTAGCCGTAGGTGGCTGAACACACATCTCCTCCTGAGCTACAGCCTGGCACGTTACTGGAGTTTGTGCTGGGAACTGCAGCAGCTCGGAGTGTGCCCCAGTTCGGGGTCGGTTATGAGTCAGCACCCTTAGAGCCATTCCAAATGGGACGAGAAGAGAGAAATCACCACCTCGCCCGTGCTGCTGTGACTAGAGTTGGTAGTAGAATGGGGGATTTTTTTCAGTAATGAAAGCAGTAATTATTTAGTTAGCAGCTGTACTGGATGTAGTTCAGTTCTGGAAGCACAGTTCAGAACTTTATCACGGAACAGCAGTTCTCAGAATAGTCAAATCTATGTGTGCTATATTACCCAGAAATTTGGAATTGTCTGAATCCATCAAGCTGTGAGAGGGGCTGCAGCTAGAAAAAGGTTGGAATCTGCTGAATGAAATGTGAGTGTATTGTAATCTTTGATATAATTTGAACTTCTTCCACTACTTCTGGGAAACCAATTTAGCTGTAATTAAATCACTGTTGGGATGTTAGCAGAAGCCTAAACTGAAGAAAATCTGCTCTCTGGGCTATATTAAAGCATCATGTTTTTCATAATTTTTAGCATTCTTTTTGATCCTGTCATGAGCTTTTTTGAGATTCCGTTCACGTAACTTTTCATCTGTAATATGTGGCTAATATCCTGACTAGCAAATGAGGTAGGTTTGGTATTTAAGTGGCCTGTTCCCTTTTACTGAATTGCAAATCTTGGTGATGAGAGAAACCCTGGCTATTTTTTTCAGGGGGCTTTGGTATTTAGTGGGCTCTTACTTTTTAAATTTCCTTTCTTTTTTAAATTTTCATTCTTTGAATCTGCCACTTTCGCAGTTCCTGGTAGCAGTTATGCGTGCTGCTGTACGAATAGAAATATTTCACCGTGCTATTGTAACCAATGTGTGAGTTCCTTGCTGCTATCCCTCATTTTGTGAGGCAGGATACTCTCCCCTTGTTCTCTCTCGTGCCTTCACCCCTCCCTATTTTCAAGCCTGTTCCCCTGAAAACCTCTCTTGGGTGAGAGTTTTGTTACAACGCTTGCTGGGCTAAGCCGCTGGAGAAGTGTGTTATATTTGGAGGGTCAGGCTTGTTTTAGCCGGGTATGGTTTGGTCAGAAATGTAAATGTGGCTTTTTAAATAATAGGACTGAGCTAGAACTAAGCCCAGAGCGTGGGTTCTCGACCCTTGCTGGCCACCCTGCTGCAGGAGTGTGGTCAGCAGGGCCAGGTGAGGAGGCTTCTATCCACTGCTGCCTGTTTAAGCCAAGAGCTGAAGTCTGGCATGCTGTGTGGCTGTAGCAGAGCAGGAGGTCGCAGAAAATCCAGTGCTGCTTTAGCAATAGCGATGTTTTCTAGCACGTGGATTGTGTCAGTTTCGTTAGCCCGGCGCTGTTGTCAGGGTGAGATCGTGAAGGAATTTCTGTAGCTGGAGCGTGCTTTGCCTTGCACTGTGATGTTACCCGTGGTGACTTTGGGCTGGCTGGCTGCACGGGTTCCCCAGTTCTTCTAGGCACTTCTGGGCTTCTGAAGTATCTTTAGTGCTTTTAGCGTTTTGTTTCTGCTGTTAGGAGGTGGGTTGTTGGTTACGTGCCACCTGTGGGAAGGAGAGAAACACCCATGGATGCAAACACACAGCATTTACTGACTTTATACTTTAAAATGAGCCTATAAACTCTTTAGCCACACAGTGACAGAAAATTAACGTCCACAGGTCTTCAATCTTCTAGATAATTGGAAGAGAGTTAATTTAATCAATTTGTCCCTAGGGAGTGGTATGTGTGATGTGATACGTTGAAGTTCTGACACCTGTTGCTTTTTGTGTTTTGCCTTTAGAAAGGGCATGTGATTTCTTTTTTTTCACATCTGTTTTAAATTTAGAGACTTATAATTATGTCCCGGTCATTGCTCAAAAGAAATCCTGATGCACCTAGCCAGACTCCCTAGACATGTCAGCTTTGAGAGGTTAGGACAGGGAGGGACTCTGGGGGTGCAGTGGAGTGAATCCAGGCAAGAAGCAGCAGTTGAGAAGGGTCATACCTGCTCCGTGTGCTGATCATCCTGTGACAGATTCAGTGGAACACTTTAAGCTCTAGGAAAGGAGAGGGGCTGGAACAGCATCCAAGATTTCTGCCACACCTTGGAAGCCTTTCAGTCTGATGTCCGGGTAGTGTTGAGCAGTGTGTGCCCCTGGCTCTGCAGGAGGACTGAAAAATTTCTGTCACAGCAGCCAGAACAGAAAGAACTTGCTTCTGCACCCGAATTTAGTGGCCAGGTTAGCTCTTGGTACACTGGGAGCAGAACCACTGAAGTCTGATGAATGAGATGAAGTAAGGCCTTTAGGAATATCCATAGTGCCTCGTGTTCTCCCTGAAGCTGAGGCCAATCTCCAGAGCTCTAGGAAAAAGTCCTTGTAAGGAAGTGCCATATCAGATTGTATAAATATGAGTAAATAAAGGTTTAGCTGAAATAGATGTATTTATTATGGTAATTATAAGCCTTTTTCTTTGTGGTCTTGTTTTTTGGGAAAGGAGGTAGAAAGGAACGGAGCTGCGGTGGTGACAGCAGACCCTTTATGCTGCTATCAAGACTTAAGGGTATTAGAAGAAACAAAACTTGATTTCAGTTGAAACTGCTTTTGCAAAGAAATTGCTGTAGAGTAGAACAGAGCATGTTCTGTGTTACGTCTTCCTTGTTGAGTCAGTAGATGCCATGAAAGGAATTGTGTACTTGTGGGAGAGAAATGGACTAGGAGGCTGATGAATGAGTATTTCTGGCTCTCATTTACAGACTCGCAGGTAGTGTTTTCTGGATGGGATGCCTTGTAGGAATGGGAAACAGGAAGGTGTCTGAAAAGGACAGGGAATGAAGATGTTACCATGTTCTGTGGTGATTTAAAGTGTATGGGTGCCATTTATGCTGACCTTTCAGATGTAAAGTGTTTGGCAGGAATGTCACTTTATGTTTAGAAACAAAGCACTCCCTTGACAAGTGAATGCTGTTTTTTTCCCTAAAGCTGTTAGGGTCAGGGTTGATGACCTGCCTTTTACAAAACATATTTTTTTAATATGTCGAAGTTACCTGAAGATTGTTGGGGATTTCTGAGATGCTTTTCTGGGAAGATTTCTCTGCCTGTGTGTATGGGGGAGGATGTATCAATTCACGTCTTGTGTTCCCTGAGACAGAACAAAGGCTCTGTTACAGTCAGTGAACCTGGCAGATGTGCAAGTAGGTGAACTTAATTTAAAAAATACGAAACAAACACCACTGCCACCATCCCCCCAGCTTTTAAAAAGGATTGGATATAAACAGATGGCAGTGCTTTAGCATTTATTTATGTGCTCTTTAGGAATGAGAATCAATCCTAATGTGAAACAGTTACTTTTTTGTCTCATTTCTGTCTTAATTTCATTCATCCTTATTGCTTTCTTGCTGTTGAGACCTCAAGGACATTTTGATAAACAACCCTGAATTCCGTGGGTTCAATGCCTTGTGTCCAGCATTGGCTGGCTTGCAGACGGTTTCCAAAGTAAACTTTCTTCTGTCCTTTTTGTGTGTAATAGTCATTAATTTAATGTGAAAAGTAATGAGCCTTCTTACCTTCCAAAACTAGTCAAACCTAAAATCTACCCAACAGCCCTATGAGACAGAGGCTTCACACTTTTTATATAAAGCAATGTAGCAGCCAAAGGTTTTGTAACTGTGATGTGGACTAGGAAGTAACAGGAATTCATTTTTTCTCTTGGTTAACACACCTCTAGGTTGTTGTGAATCATGTCAGTTCTCTCATTATACCCACTGTTTGGATTCCTGGCAGAGTTTTGTTGGAATGCAAGCTTTCCTTTTTTTGGAATTCCATCTTTCCTACCTGCCCTCCCCCTGCAGTCTCTGTCCTACTGTGTAATCTAGTCATACTTACTTGCCATTAACTATTCGGGTGTGAATTACGTAAATGGGAACAATTGCTACCTCAGTTAATGAAGTCTAATGTGTCTGCTGCAGTCCTTTATCAGATTAAGATGCCTCTTGTAAAGGCTGACTTTGCTTTTATTATGAAACTGACATTCAGAGCTTTCCTTGTGCAGCCAGGAGTCAGTGTGACAAGGAAGTTCTGTCTTCTGGAAGCTGGATGCGTGGCTTGCAGTCTGCTGCTGAGAGGCTCTAGAGGGGTCCCCGGGCTGTGAGATGCACTTGCCTGCCTGCTCCGTGATCCCACTGCCCCACTCCTGGCCATGAGGCAGGGATGCTATTGAGGAATTGTCTCCATAGATGTAGCAGTTTGTCCGCTGGTGTCAGTCCTGGACAGAAATTGCAGTGAAGAAATTCACAGGACTTGCTGAAGGTGCAGAAGTTACTCTAAAATTCTTTCTGTTTTGAAAAAATGCAGGCTGGATTTTCCCTGTATTTCTGCAGTGTGTTTGTGTGTATTTGGTTGCTTGCTTACCTGGAAGTAGTTACTGTGCTATTAGAATTTGTCCTGGAGGAGGGGGAGACATGAAGGGCATTATTAATTTATATGGCAGAGAGGTCTTCCACAGGGTAGGGAAAAACCAGAACTTATTTTAAATGAATCTTCTGTTTTCTGTCAGCTGTAGCCAGGAACACCTGCCTTCTGAGCCATTGGTTCCCATAAAATAATAAATATAAGGGCTGAGTGTGGCAGCACTGCTAAACACATCTCATTTTATTGGATTCTTTATACTGAAGTTTGATGTTCAAGGGATCTCTCCAGAATTGCTTGCATTTCTACTACGCCCCAGTACAGCTTTTATTGAAAACCACCAGATCTTTTGACAAGACTCGTGTTTGTTTTCCTGCCCTCTCTCCCATAATTGCCTCACAAGTAAATCTCCATGAAGTTGTGCAGGTGGCTTTTTACTGTTCTTTTAGCATGCCAGGTCCTGATCCTGGCATGTTTTGAGGAAAGCTGGGTTCTCCATTGCTTTTCACTGCCTAGAACTAGGTCGTTGTAATGAAACAGGTGGATTTTAGTTGCTACAGGTTGCGCTGCAATACACTTAAATGTCTGCTGCCAGATTATAAACGTTTTCCACAGTTAATGGTGTCTGTCTGTGAGTGTTTTTGGACAGTCACCTGTGATCTGAGAAGACTTTTTCTTAGCTGGCACTTCAAGCAGGATGTGCTATTACCTATTTTAAAATTTTTATACAGAAAATGTGTTCATAACTGTCCTTTTCCAAACCTTTTTCTGCGATATTGTGTAATTCGTGCCTGTTCTTTTTCTGATAGTGTTCCTTTCAAGTTTTTCCGTAATCACTACATAGCATTTTCAGCTTATACTAAAGCAGGTCAGGTCTTCGTGCCTGCAAAGGTGCTATGCCAATTTAAATATATAAATATATATATTTGCTTGGGCTGATTTTTTAATTATTATTATTATTATTTTTTAATTTGGTTTGCATATAGGATGCTCTTTGAAGTTTTTGTTCTCTTAATGAACGGTGAACAAGGGAATTTTGTTTCATAATTATAAAGTTATCCAAGCTATCTTTAGGAAAAATGGTTTAGCGTCAGCTGGCTCCAGCTCTTTTGTTTTTTTAAGCTCTTTATGTTGAGAGTCTCTGGGTTTTTTTTTGTAATCTTGGGTAAGGGTTCCTGTATTGGCAGCAAAAACAAAGGTTTCTGAAATGTGCAGGAGAATTTGCAGAGGAAAGATGGTTAGTACATTTAGTACATTCACAGTTGGACAGTGTTCCTTGTGGTTACCACCATCTTGCAGGGTTAAGGGATGATTTATTTGTGACTAAATTTAGAGGCTCAGTAGAAGAGGAAAATAGTAACAGTGCTGCATGTTGGCCTCTTGGAAGATAAGAGACTGTACTTGTGAGATTCCCAGTAAAATGCTAGTGTGGGTCAGAATACTGAAAAACTAACTTTTCTGGTTATGATGTTATCTGAAAGAAGTCTTCCATATGCTTCTGCTTGGACTCTGAGAGGGAAACTGGAATTCTTTCTTCTTCCTGATTAATCGGTACTGCAAAAAAGAAAAGATTTTTTTGTCACTTCCCTCACTTTGCTGCTTTCATGATGAAAGATGTTTTTCCTAGTGTGAATTGTGTTAATATCTGCTTCTACAACAAAGTGATATGGTCACTAGTGATAAATCCTACTAGGGAAAAAATAAAAGAGTTAAGATTTACCTTGTAACATTTTTTTTTCATCTTGAACTGTGGCAGATCTGTGTCAGTGGAAATACTGAAACTGGCTGCATGTGTGGAAGGGTGTATTCAGTTAATAGTTGGAATATTCAGGATTTTGAAGTCTAACAATGGTGTAGTGAAAGTTGTAGTTTCAAGAAAAATACTGGAGGGTTACGTTTGCTTGTTTCCAAAGACAACTTTTCTTCTTAATCTACTGCTTTTGTGTGAAAAGTGAGTGCAGTGTAATGCATGGCAGCAGTGGCAGAGTTCTTCTCCCTGAGCTTCAGCTATGCCAGCTCTGGGAATCCTTCCCATAGCCCTGATCAGCAGCTAATTCTGGCCCTTGGCTTTCATGGCTTGAGTTATTTGGTGTTCTGGAGCAGCGGAGGGGACGGTGCCTGCCCGTGAGCCGGAGCTCGGAGCTGGGTCAGCACCGGGCTGGTGTTCGCAGCCGCGGTGGTGGGAGCTGCCCTGCCTGCCCAGGGTGGCTGGGGATGGTTCCTGCCTGGCACTGCCCTGCTGCCAGCTCCTCTCTGCTGCCTGGGAGCTGCTTTTTCGTCAAGGAGAGCAGCCGCTTCCATTCCTTGGAGAGCATTCCTAGTTCAGCAAAATGCTTGCTAACGCAAGGAGGAGGCAGCTCTCCATGGCAGATCTTCCATGCTGAGGGTGAGGAGCTCTTTGGAGCTTTTATCTAAAGCTCTTTGGAGTTTTTATCTAAAAACCTTTGGTCTCCTCTGGTGTGTTGTTAAGGACCTCACCAGGTGGTGCTTCTGTGTGCAACAGTGATGTGCTCCCAGCAGCTTTTAAACTTCGTGGTTTTGGGCTGAAATCCTTAAACGGAAACACACACGAGTCTAATCTTTTGGTTCAAGTTAAACTCATCTAAAGCTGTTAATGAGTGTTTGCCCTGATTTACTGTGGTGAGTTTTTAGCGAATGAATTAAGTGCTGTGATTTGGATTAATTTTCAAGAGAATCCTAATGAATGCAGACTTTCGGTGGAATGTACTTTATGCAGTGTCTCAGAAATCATATCTGACTTGTTTTGAGTGCTCACGTGGTGTCACAGCAGCTTTTTTAGCACTTTGATATCTCAAACAGTGAGGCTAGTCTGAAATAGCCCTTCTGTTTGGAAGAAGTGTTTTTCTTCCAGATCTGGGGCGCAGTGTCTTGCTTATTGAAGCAACTTCAGTGGAACAGTGTACACTTTGTTACGTAGTTTATATTTCTGTACTGTTTTGCATAAGGATATGTAGTTGAAATAGAAGAAATGTAACTAGTATAAAAAAATACATCTGTAGGTGTTGCTTTGGCAGATAATTTCAGTTAATGCTGGTAGCTGTTTTTCCTCAGCCTGTTCTCCTTTATGTACCACTCTGAAATATTCTGTAGCGATATTGTTGCTAGTTTTTTTTGTCATTTAAAAAGGAGTGACTGAGCACTTGAACACCTTGAGAACTGCTCACAAAGCAGTATCAATTTCCATAAGCTTTGTAAAATTCCTCTTGCCATTGTGTCTTCTATGAAATTGTGTGAAAATGACAAAATGCTGGCTTACCCTGCTCTTGTTTTCCTTTTAAAGTTTAAGGTTAAGCTAAACATTTTAAAACTACTTCTTGTTGTATCTTTTCCAATACTAACTCATTCTGAAAGGAAAAAATGCTCTATCTTTTCTTTCTGGATTTTACTTTTTTCTTTCTACCCTTTTCCAATATTATTTTTTAGTCTCTTCCCCTCCACCCACTTGCACTGTTTCTACAATTTCTTTTGTATGTATCCCTCTTTTAAACTTAATATTTAACCTGTTTGCCCAGTTATTATCTCACAAACATGCTGGTTTGGAGAAATTTATTCCTAATCCCTGGCAAACCTGACTTCTGAGCAGAAGGGGCAGGTAGATGACAGCCGGTGTGAAAAGCAGGATGTTGGGATATGTGAGATGCTGCTGCTCTTTGGACACTGGCTGGGATTCTTTCATCTGATGGGATTGGGAATGTTTCAGTGTTCTAATTCTGATTTTATTTGAGCCCAGCAGTAACATGAAATAGTTTTCACTGGTAAAAAATAGCAGATAAAAAAAGCGAGAACTTTATAGGGGGATAAGTTTTACAGTGCTGTAGTTGAGTTACATTTCTTGCTTCTCTGCTAGATGTTGGCCATTAATTGTGATCCCAGCCCCGAGTCCCTGTGCTAAGAGTTTCCTGCCAGCACTTGTACAACAGCATCATATTGCACTGCAAAAATGAGGAAGTTTATTGCATATGCCACCAGAGTCCTTATTTAAAGAAAAAGCAGAGGGGAGAAGGAACAGCAGCAGGATGATGTTGTACTGTTCTGTGTTCTAAGAGGTCCTTGCTGTTGAGATGTTGTTTAGTGGAATTAATCTCAGCTGCTCAATGATAAATTTATTTCAACTGAAATCTTTTCTTAACCTGAACAAAGATTTAAGTTACATTTAGTTTGAGAGAAAATAGGAGTCTAGAACCAGTTTTCAGTGGAGCTGTGATTCTCTTGTTCCTCTTAACCCCGCTGGTCTCACTGCTGGGTCATTGCTCCTCTTTCAGATTTGCATCTGTGCTTGCTTAAGTTGTGTGGTCAGTAATGATTTCATGATTATTCTTAGTTTTGGTTCTGACTTCTGCATTTGGAGTAGGGCTGACAGCAGTGCTGAGGAACCTGCTGGTCGAGATCATGGTTGGGGTCGTTTCAGTCCGTGCTGCCTTCTCGTTTGCAGGATGATTTCACGGCACGAGGGTTTAGAAACCGAGTCCTATGGAAGCTGGCAGTGCCTGAAGGAAAGATATGCTACTGAGTGGTTTAAAAATTTTGATTCTCCCTTACTCAGAAAGGCGACAGGTAAAGCATTAGGGCCAGTCAGAAATAGGAAAAAAGATTACATGACGTCTGAAGGGTTTTGACATGGCCAACAAAATTACGGCTTGAAGACTGAGGGATTTTCTTTTCCTTCCCTCTTTACTGTGATAATGTAACAATAGAAAAGCAAGAATAGAAGATGCTTTTTGAGTTTAAATATAAGGGTTTAAATAAAACATTGCACTTTTTTTATTAGGAGGAATTGAAAAATACTGGAGAATTATAAAGACAGTAGAATATATGGGACAAATGGGACAGTGGGACAAATATTTGGTGATAAACTAGGTATTTAATGTGTTATTTTTATTGATACAGATTTTAATGTGTTATTCTTATTGTTACAGATATGGTCCTGAACATCGTGAGCACGTGACTTCGGAGATGGACAGCCGGATCTGTCGCAAGCTGTGACTGGCCTTAAGTTGACCTACAACCATTGAAGAGCTTACCAGGGGTTCTGTGCTTCCCGTTTTTTGCCTGTCCGGTTGCCTCGCCCAGCAGCGCAGCCATGTACGGGAGCGCTCGCTCGGTGGGCAAGGCGGAGCCCAGCACGCAGAGCCCGGGGCGCTCGCCGCGGCTGCCGCGCTCGCCTCGCCTGGGCCACCGCCGCACCAACAGCACGGGGGGCAGCTCGGGGGGCAGCGCCGGGGGCGGCAGCGGCAAAACCCTCTCCATGGAAAACATTCAGTCCTTGAACGCTGCCTACGCCACGTCCGGCCCCATGTACCTGAGCGACCACGAGAACGTGGGCGCGGACACCCCGAAGAGCACCATGACGCTGGGCCGGGCCGGCGGGCGGCTGCCTTACGGGGTTCGGATGACTGCCATGGGCAGCAGCCCCAACATCGCCACCAGCGGGGTTGCCAGCGACACGATTGCCTTTGGAGAGCACCATCTGCCCCCGGTGAGCATGGCATCCACCGTGCCTCACTCGCTGCGCCAGGCCAGGGACAACACCATCATGGACCTGCAGACGCAGCTCAAGGAGGTGCTGCGGGAGAACGACCTGCTGCGCAAGGACGTGGAGGTGAAGGAGAGCAAGCTGAGCTCTTCCATGAACAGCATCAAGACCTTCTGGAGTCCTGAGCTGAAAAAGGAGAGAGCTCTGAGGAAGGATGAAGCTTCGAAAATCACCATTTGGAAGGAACAATATAGAGTTTTGCAAGAGGAAAACCAGGTTTGTCATCTAATGTCACTGCTGTGTTAGTGTGGTGATTAAATGCCTTTAATAAACTTGCATGCTACGCTTCAGCAGCTAATCTAGGTTGGTGCTTTTCTTGGGTAATTGATGTGGGTAAGACCTGTTCTCAACTTGCAAGCCTGTTTTTAAATGTTTCTTGTCAGACTTATAAACCACCTTGAGTGCTCATTTTTCCTTGGGTGTCATGTGAGGTTTTCTCCTCCTGGGACTGATGGTAACCACTTGGTTTCCTTTTGGAAGTATTTACTCTGTTCATAATTAATATTTCTGTGCTGTTTACCTCTTGAAGTGTTCTCTTAGATGCAGAATGTACTAACTGCTGACCCCCAGTATAACTGAACTGTTGCTGAATGTTGACCGATTTGCCATTAAAAACAAAGTTGAAGTTACAGTCGCTGGTATTTACAGTTAAAACCTCCAGACCTGCAGTTTTCACAAACAGATACAAATTGTGTTCTTGGCTACATTTAAATAACACTGTTTAATGCGTGCATGTTATTCTTTTGTCATCAACTGTGCGTATCTTGTTATGCAACTACCTTAAAGCACCCCACAGGTTTCTTTGTAGTGGTCTGGCCAGTTACAGAATAGGCAGAAGAACAGAGAGTCTCAGGTGTCTGGGTCTTTGGTCTTGTGCATCTTAAAAGCATCTCCAAATTAAAATAAAACTGAGAGGGTGATTAAAATTGAGGTCTCTTTGTAGTCAATTCTAGTGATCAAAAGCTGTCTTAAAGTTCTCCCACCTAGACCTTCTTGCTGCCTTAGTCCTGAAGTAAATATTCGTCTTTGAATAAATGTCCTCCAGTTGTTTCTGGCCAAATGTGAGTTCATCATCTCACTGGACTGTCAGGTAAAAAACGTCGCTATTTTTGTGGAAAACAGACCCAGTGTCCAACTCCAGAAGTTCCCTGAAACGTAAGTCAGCTTTCATCGTGACAAAGTTGTTTTTCCTATTGAGCTTTTTAAGTATCCAAGCAAATTTAATGAAAGTTTCCATAATTCAAATGTGACCATGTTCTTGTAGCTTTTAAGGTATAGTTGCTATTTTAGGGAATGCTTTTTGTAAGATTGCTTTAGAAGGTGAAGGAGAGAGGAAAATGCTGGAGAAAAAGGGTAGTGCTGGTAGTGCTTGATGTGTACTCTACTTCCAGGTAGCCTGTCTTAAATAGTAAATTACTTTTGGTTAGTGATTAGTCTACTACACTCAGCCTGCCTGCAATTTTCTTTTCACTTTTTAAAGAGCTTGAGTTGAAGAAAGTAAGTTGCTTTTCCAGAGATAGTATGAAATCATGTAATGAATTCGTCACGTAGCTTTACAGCTGTATTCTTACCAAATGGCAAGTGTCACAACATGGGATTTGTTATGGTGTGTGACACTTTGTCTTCATTTACTTAAGTCATCTTGGAGTGCAGAAAACCTGAAGTTAAATAATTTTTATTGCAAAAGTAGGATTTCTTTAGAAGCAGTAACGTAATGAAATTTTAGGTTATAATGGTACAGTACCAGGATAACAAATATCTGGAATACCAATCACTCAACTTTCTGGTGTTCTCTGTATTTCAGTTGCAGGTAAGTCTTTTAACTCTCAAATTCTTTTCATTTTTAGCCCTGTTTTCATATTGAAGAGAATGTCTTGGAATACAATAGCATTTTTTCTGAAATCAGTTTTGACGTTTGAGGATGCTTTGGAAATCTTGCAAGAAAAATGCCACGAATATATGATTTAGGACGGATTAAGCAGTTACTAAATATGAATACATTAGAGAACAGTGATTTTTCTATCTTAGATTTTTTTTCTTGGTCTTTCCTTTATCCCCTAATTAAACATTTACAGATATTTCTAGGCTGCTGTTCTCTAGGCAATCACTGTAATTACTACCAGACTGGTAGAATTGTATAACTTTGGTCCAAAAGTAAGAAGGGTGCAATTTAAAAGTAAAGGGGTGTTATTGCATTGAGCTGTAAAAAACTAAGAATGCTAATTAATAGATTATAGTTAGCTAACAGTGTATTCTAATTAAATTCTGAATTCATTGTGTCTTCTATAGCCTTTTGGAGTTGGTCACTCCCGCCCTTTATGTGGAAGATCAGTTTAATAGGATTTTCTGTAATTAAACAGACTTCTCTGTTTAGACTGTGAACAAGGAATTTCCCAGATCTGTTGGGGAAACAGAAAAATATCTTCATTATGCCTTTACCCTCCTTCTAAAATGAGTTCCAATGTGATTGCAGGAACTGGGGTTTTAGACTTTAATATGAGTATTTCAGAGCATCACTTTTAAAAAAGACGTCTTGCACGTGCAGTACTTGTGCTTTATATAAAGTTTGTCCCAGACCACTTGTATTGTTAAAAATTGACTCGACTCCTGGAGCCAAGGTGCTGACTGACTCATGGTTTTATCTGATAGTCATCTCAATCTCTTTCCTGTGGTCACGGCTCTTTATGGCTCTTTATTCTTCTACACACACTTGATTGTCCCTGATTTACTGCTGTTCTTGTCACCTCAGCTTGAGTGATTGGAAGTTATTAAAAGTACCTGAAAATGTGAGCCCTGGTTGATTGCTGCCTCAGCCTTCTGTGAGTACATGAACCGGTGTCTTGGAGTTTTCTTTCCTGTTTCTTGGGAACGTGTACAAATAAATGTATTTCTTACTGATTTCCAGGCAATTTTCTGGATTCAGTCAAGCTCAGAGAATGAGTGGGGAGATTAACGAGCATGCTGCCTGTGCTGAGGCAGTCACATCCTTTGGGTTGTCCTCTGAGGGCAGTAGGAAGAGGGATATTTTGGAGATCACCCTAGGAATGCCATGCACATGCTCTCTGTAGCTCTCACGCGGGTGGGCGGTGCTGTGGTCTTGTCCCCAGCTGTGGTCTTGTCCCCAGCTGTGGTCTTGTCCCCAGCTGTGCAGCACAGCTGTATTCATCAGCTACTCTGAGCAAATGCTACAGCTGGGCAGTGCAGCATATGCTGAGCTTTATTTTCATCCTTTGTTACTGGTCCCGAAGAGACAAAAAATCCTTTCTGTTCGTAAATGGGGAATGTCATTGAGCATCTCACTTTGAAGAGCTCAAAACTAAACATGGAAAGTATTCCTGTGGTTAACCCAGGTTCTTGGAAAAACACGACAGTTTTCAGTGCAGTGTGGATGAGTTAACCAATCATTCTTTGCAAGAAGCCAAGAGGAGAGTGCAAATGTTTGCTCAGTTATGCAAACCCATGCATATTCAAGGAGGAGTTGATGAAACCAGTAAACAGGAGCTTGGTTTTGGCATGGTATCACTCTCCTCAGCATGCTTTAGTGGGAGCTGTATTTTTCTGCGTTGAAAAATAATTTTTTTTTAGTGTGTGTGGTTTAAGGTTTCCCTGGAAACCTCTTCATCAGAAGCCAGAAGAGGAAAGGAAAGACAGTGAGTATGTTTTGCACTACGATAGAAATAATTTAACTGTAAAAACTGGGCAGTGGTGGGGTGATGTGAAACTGAAGGACAAAGGAATTGCTCTCACTTGAAACTTGCTTATGACAAGATGATTGTGCCTTAAAATAAGTAATGCAATGCAAATTTGATGTCTAACGCCCTGCATTGAAATTTCCCACATTCGACTGATCTACTTTTAAGATCAGATTTATGCTTCAGCTAAAATAGTGTGGTACTGCTGAAAACATCTTTTTACTTTGATGCATTTCTGTGGTCTTTTTGTGGTTAGAGACCTTGGATGTCTGAGTCAGAGAGTTTAACCAAGAAAATATTTCTGAAAGGAATTTCACCTTGCTTGGGGTAAGCACTTGAAGAACATTGTACTTTACTGTGATGGATGTATTCCAGCATTTCGCTAGCATTCTTCTCCAGAGGCAGAAGTACTTTCCATTCCTTAGTAGCGTGTAATGAGCATCTCACTTTTTAAAATGTAGTTGTCCATGTGTTAACCTCATAAATGCATTGGGTGCTGCTGTTATGAGACTGGCTGAGCTTCTAATGAGTACATTCTTTCTCTGAAAATCAGATTAATTCTCACTTCTCCATTGGTTTAATGTTTTTTTCAATTATGTATTAAAAATGTTTTGATATGTCTTAGTGCTGTGTCATTCTATTACTAGCCCCATTCCTGAGTTGGTTATTAGTTGATAGAAAACTAAGCTTTCTTCCATTATGGGTGTTTAATTGTGTTCCATAGGCATTGCTTAAAGGCATGCTCTGTATCCCAGAGCATTGCACTTAAATCATTCCTTCAATGGCAGATGTCTGTTGGCTCTCTAGAATGCTGCCAGCTTTGAGGTTCCTTCTGTCTTTCCCCAGCTGCAGCCTGAAATTACAATTCAATTCTCTTGTAGAATAACTCAAAACTACTTCTTTGAGAGTGCTTGGTATCTGAAGCATTTATCAAGTTGCAGCACTTTGTTGTGACCTCAAAAATTGTCATGTGATCACCCAGGAGAACACCCTGTGTTCTTTTTTCAGTTCTCTGGGGAGATAAAACTAGACATTTTGTGGTTATCTGTATTCCCCAATGCTCCTTTAGTCCCGTGGTTCCTGCCGAGGTCGGGTCTGGTACCTTGGGTTGCTTTGAGCTGTAGCATAGGCTGAACAGCTGCTCTCTGCCTGATCCATTAAACATATAAGGGGAATAGTACCAACTTCAAAGCAGCTTGGAATAAAACGGGTGACGTCAGCGGTGCTGGTGAACTTAGTAGTTTAACTGTGCTTTTTTTGCTGTTAAGCTGGAGCAGGGATTACTTCAAATTCTGCAGAACTTAGAGCAGACTCCTTCTGCTATAATTCTTTCACTAATACGTATTGAGCCTGTTCAGATATTAGACTCCTAACTAGGGTGGCAGTGTGTTATTCCACCATTTAGTGTGTCTGTTCCTGAAAAGCCTTGTCTGTAATAGTGTATTTCTCTAGAAGCCATTGTTCCTTTCAGCATTATCATATTTGTGGCGTTTGAGTTGGTAATTTTATTCCCTTAAGCATTCTTGCTTTCTAAAGTATGAGCTGGGCAGCTTGAAACTGTGTAAGGCTTCCTGTTTCTCAGCCAGCCAGTGAGCAGTTAACAGTGATAGATGATGGCAGTAGAGCAGAGGTGCTGCCACATTATGGGTGATTTCTGCTGGTGGTGCAGCTCTCTAATGCCAAATCCAGCGTTCTCGTGTGTCTGCCTTGCCCTACCTGGTATTGATTTGAGTAGAGAGGAGAGGAGTGCTTCAGGTGGAACTGCCAGGCCGTGGAAAAAAGACTGTAGTTGTGCTGGTCTTGTGTCAGTCTTCCATGTGTGCCTCCAGGAACAAAAACTGAAATAGAGCTTTTTTAAAACTCTTTTCGATTTGGTGGTACTAGGAAGCCTCAGAGGTTTGAAGATGGTCAGCAGAGTGGGCCACCATGACTAAACTGTTAGTTGGAAAGAACAGGTTTTTTTCAGCAACGTAGATTTCTAGGATGCTGGTAACAGTCCATTTAATGCTGAAGACATTATTAAGACAGAGGAACTTCTGTATTTAGGATAAATATTTGTATATATGTATATTCTGAGATAAAAGCTAGACCCCAAAAGCATTTAGAGGGGACATTCCTGTACTCTGAAGGTAGTAAGTGTGTCGGGTAACTCATGAAAAGCAGTCATGCTTTTCTGAACTAGTAATTGAAGAAAGAAACATCGTGAAATGACACTTGAGGCTCAGCTGGCAGGAGGGGAATGAGGGAATAAACTTGGTGGTGCTCTACATGTTCCAATACAGAAGTCCTTTGAGTTTATTTTCTGTATACACTTGTGTTCAGTGGGCACAATGAAATGGCATTGTTTTCAGTAGCAGTGATTCGTGGTGATTTGAGGTCCTCGACAGAAATCAGGTTACAACTGCTTGCCAGCAGGTAGCAGAGCTATTGAGGATTACACTTTTTTTCCCTTGCATGGATAATGCTTTGTAGTTCTTCCATATAGTTTTTGACATAATCTGCTGAACACGTGGAAAAATGGCTGCATGTGCTAAATGTAGTGGATCATAATTATGTCTTCATTTTTTGTCTGAAGATAACAATCAGTAGACCTTGAAAAGAAAATCTTTTCAGCATAACTTAGTTTCATAACCCAGAAGGTCTACATAATTAATTTTTTGCATAGTATTTTCAGATTGATGTTGGTTCCCTTGGAAAGGTCAGAGTCACCATCTGTAGTGGAAAAAATACAAGGACAAAGTGTATTTAGTTTCCTTCTGTGGTGATACCAGTTGTTCTGTCTAAGTGATTTGCTTAGTGCTTGCAGCACCAGTACCTTGGACGGTGAAGCAGAAAGGGGTTTTTGGTTATATTGTTAGCCTTGAGAAGCAGGTGGCAACTCAAGGTTTTTGCAAAGTGCCATTGGAACTTAAAGATCTCAGTAAATCACAAAAAAACCCCTCCTTGATTTAGTGATGATTTTGCTTGCCAAGAATATTAAATAATCTGTTTTCCTTTATTTATCCTGAGAGAACTTCACTTTTTCTAATAATAATCTTGGATTAAACACTAAATGCTTCTGTGCTGTTTGGGGGAAATCAAGGCACTCCAGTATACATCGTGTTTTGCCATTGCTAAGTCAGTATTGACATTTAAACCATAAAGAAAAGAAAGGAAGGATCTTCTGTATCTAGATCAGTATTTGAAGAGATCTCATGATAATCTGAATTTTTTGTCAGTTGACCTCCATGAAGAAAGCCTTCTTATGGATTTACCCTAGGAAGAGATTATATTCTTTAAAGAAAAAACAACCCACAACACCCCAAACAAACTAGCCCCCCTAAAAAAATAAACCCAAACCCCCAAAAGCATAAAATGGTCTTGTATTGCGTGTGTGCTCCCCAAAATGAGCATGATCAGCTGCCAACATAATGGCACAGAACACCATTAAGGCGTTTTCTAGTGATCATTGCTTTAGAAATCAGAGGAGTTAAACTTATGTATAACAGTTACAGGAATAAATACCATGTGACTGCCTTCTTCAGTTTAATTTTAGCAACTTCGTTTGTGAACTGGAATGCTAAGTAATGTACAATCATCAGTAAACCTAAAGAGCTTGATGCTTACTGCTTTTAAGCTGTTTGTTGAGCTGTATACAAGGTTTTAAAATTAATTTATGTACTACTACTTCTTCGTGTTGCAGTTTAAATGATTAAAGTGTGTGAGCAGTGGGCTGCTTTTGCTCTTCTCTGGGCTGGGGCTACTGGTCCAGGATCCCCTTGAAACAGAGAGGAAAATGTAGTCCTTGCTGCTCTGTGCTGCATGCAGTTCCTGTAAGGACTGCTTTTAAAATCTAATGGTTGTTATCACTGGTTTGGAGAATAAATGGTATAAGCCAACAAGGGTGAGCAATGGGTTGGAGGCGGTTGGGTTCTTCCAGAATTTGATTCCACAACATCAAAAGGAATTTGAAGGCAGTGAGTAGTTTTCTAATCATCCTGGGCAAAATAAGATCAGGTCATGGGGTGATGACTTTTTGAATTTCAGGTGTAACACAAAATACACTTTTTTATTGAGGGAGGAAGGAAGGGATATGGAGATCAGCTGTCCAGCAAAAAGGTATTTTTAAATGCTTTGCAAATGTAGCAGAGAGGTGGAGAATAAATTTTACTTTAAGGTGCTTTGTGTGATGCCTGTTCCTGTACGATATCTGCATTGTAGTCAGGTTCTGTAGTGTGTTGTTACGCATTTCTGTTTCTGCACTGGTACCCTCTCCTGCTGCTTCCCTTCTCCTCCCCCTTCCCCTGCTTCACTGGGCTGGAGGGAGAAGCAGGGTGGCAGCCAGACTTTGGAAAACGAGCAGGTAATAAATGGTAGTCCAGAATGACCCGAGCCTCGCTGGTATCTGTATCCAGTGCATGTTTTGCTGGCCAGTGCAGACTGTGTCATCGAGCTGTCAGGAGCAGCACCGTGGAGGAGCAGGCACTTCACTGAAGAGCCTTTCACTGCCCAGAACATGGCACAGATGCAGCCTTCCACATGAGACTGCAGGCTTGACGTTGGCTTTGTGGATTTTTTTTGATCTTCCTTATCAAATGATCAGGTACCAGCCACCTTGGGTGGTTAAGTTTTGTGAACAGATGGTCTTCTAATTATATGTTGGTGTGGATTCCAAGGAATACGGGGCCACACGTTTCTTCTGATGCTTCTTGTCACTTGTTTCTGAGATCAAAACAAGTCAGCACATGAACTACTGCTATTCAGTAATGAAAATCTTATTTCTTCAGGTACTTTGTATAGGGTCTGTTTCTTCTGTAGTAGTTGATTGCTCCTGGCATTAATATGTGTTATTAATATAAGTGATTAGTATATATTATTAATATATATTATTAACATATATTATTAATATGTAAATAATATGTATGTATATATACCCACACACAAATCCTACCCTTTTTTAATGCAGTGTGATGAGGCTTGCATACCTTTTTTCCCTTGCAGGAATCACAAAATTGTCTGAGTAATGGTCTGGTTTTTAGTGGAATCATGTCTCAGATGGCAAATACCTATTTTTGACTGAGGGGAGGGAAAAGCTCTCTGAACATTTGTTTCTGTTGTAGCATATTGTCTTTGAGCAATCTTGTACCTACAGGTTCTTGTCTCAGCCTTAACCTGTCGTTAGAATTGTTTGGGGTTTTTTTTGCTTATGTTATTTTACTATTGGCATAATTTATTAGACTTCAGACATTATAAGTGGATATCAGTTCTTGGATGAACAAAAAGAAACCAACAAAAGTAACATGAGATGAGTGCAGCTTTCCTCCTTGGAGATACCCACGCAGCCTATTGCAGCATCTGATCTCACAGCCAGAAGCCTCCACGAGGCTGATTCTTATGTCTCCTTCTCTTTTGAGAGATGGGAACGTTTAAAAGTAAACATTTGATTTGCTAAAGGATTCAGGGCATCATACCAAAGCTCTTGAAATGTTACGAATGTCAAAAGCAAGACAGCTGAGAAACACCAACCTGTCTGGAAAGTAAAATGTGCCTGTGGAAGATACGACTCCTCCGTAGTCAATTAATGCCTTAGAGCTGATGTAAAGAAGCAGTTGATTGATGAGAAAGAGACATGCTCTATAAGAGTGGTCATACTTCTGGATTTGGCATCAACTGAAAATTCACATGAAGTTCTGAAAGTGTTTCTGGCTCCTGTGGCAAGAGGTTTCAGTGTTTCTTTGTTGGATGAGGGAAGGACATCCGTGAAGAGGATGACAAAAGCTTTAGGCTGAGAATTAGTGCTAATAGGTGAAACGATGGATCTCAGAATAATCCTGGAAAAAGGAAATGGGCAGAAAGAACAAGGAATTAAAGGCTTTAAAATAGGTTGTTAGGGAATGCTGTGCCCAGCACTGGAGACTTGGGAAGTACTTGCCTTGTTTCCCTCAGCTGGGTAAATGTGGAGAATAAGATTCTTCAGTGATTAATTATTATCTCTGTTTAGTTTAGGAGTGCAAATGACAGCGTTGTGATTACTGGGTACAGCTTAGTTAAATACCAGTATTTCAGTGTGTTTCTGATTGTGCAGCTCCGTAACTGATGAGAAGGGAGAGAACAACTTTGGGAGAGGACAGAGGTAAAAATCTAGATAATTTTTTGATCTCATCAACTATGGCATATTTGTGTGGTTTATATTAGCATAACACATTTATTTTAACAGATGTTGCTTGTGAAGATTAATAATTTATCCAAAGCAATTGTACAAAAGGCCTACAACCATAGGTGTGCTTTTTTTATTGTGGGTAGAGGAGTTTCCCAATCTTCATCAGCCTGTGTATCAGTCGAGTAAAGTCAAATTATTCTGTTTGTGGAAGCTTTGATTTGGAGGACAGCATTTGAACCTCTCTCCCTCAGCTGGTGTCTGGTGGGTCAGGTTTGGTTGTGAGCCTGTTAATGTGTAACCATTTCAATAGATCTGAGAGCCTTGTTTCTCAAAGGAGGGGCCTTCCTAGGAAACCATAGGTACACTTCCATATGGGAAAGCAAACAGTGTGCTCTGTGTGTGCAGCCAACAGCACTTTTTATGGCTGGAGGAAAATGGACTCAGCCATTTTATGGTCCTCTTTGCAGGGATGTGTTTAAACTTTCTCATCACTTTACTATGACTGGGATGTTCCAAAATACGGAATTACTTGCAGTAATTTATTTGGGGGCAGGGGGAAACCTGAAAAATCACCTTGCAGTAAAATGAGTAATACAGGTTTTTCTTAACACTGATTTAATTTTGGTTTGAACTAGCAGATGGTTTTGACAGAATGGCAGAAAAGTTTTAAGAAGTATGCTTTGGCCAGGATTTGTGAGAAGGTCCGTGCACTTACTTGACCAAAGAGTTGAGGCAGGTGTGGGTACTGCTGTGTGTGCTCAGGTTATGATTTATCATACTTTTTGCTGTTGCGTAACATCCTAGTGAGATTCTTGTGGTAGTTCCTCTACTGATTAGTCCTTTTAAAGCCATTTTAGTTGGAAATTGTATCAAATTGCTTTTACAAAACCCATCTTACTTTGTTTGAACCTTTTGGTTGTAAGTCTCTAAATACGTTTACAACTCAGCTTTAAAATTGGGCTTTGCACTTACCGTACAACAGTTGAACAAGTGGTTGTACTGCTGTTACGTTCTCTCTCCTCCATCATCCAGAAGTAAGGTTCAAAATAAGGTTCAGAATCCAGTGTTTGTGACTTAAAGAGGGTTATGGTTTCTATCCAGAAAAAGCTTTTTTTGCTAAAGCTAGGCATGCATTCAAGGCTTGCCTTCTAAAACTGCATGGTGTGTTTTCTCAATGCAAGATCCATTTCGTGTGTACTTACTGAAAAATTATTCCTCTCCTCCTTTCCATTTGGTTAAATTAGCTCAAATCTGCGTGCCTTTGAGAGGCCTAAGGTCTGTCTCCTTTGTGACTGTGGGAGAATTGTCATTCATTTATCTTTAGCATTGCTTTTTTGTTAATTAACTTTTTCTAGTGTTTCATGTTGAGCTTCTTTAATGTGAAAGTCTGGGAATTTGTGGACAAAATCATTAATTCACTGTCTTTCATACTTAATACGGTTGTTAATGTTTCTTTGTGACTTGCTGGATGCTAGACAGTCTTTGAAGATTGATCTGGGAAAAGTAGATCTGTACTTCACAGGTTGAGCTTGTCAGCAGGTGATTTGGTGCAGAAAGACCTGATTATCAAAGACAGACAGTAGTTGATGCTGTGACACCTTCATGTGCTCTGTGTATAATTGTGCTGATTAACACTTGAGTGAGGGCACTAATTTCAGGAGTGTACCAGCAACAAGAAGGTCAGTATGCTGTACAGGTTTTTATATAGCTGGAACTGAGACGACGGCTTGCTGCGGAGCACTTAATTTTTCTGAAATTCTGCTCTGTCCAGTAGAACTTCATGAATAGCAGACTTCACTACAAAAGTGCAGAAGTAATGTTTTTTTCATATAAAATGGGTTATTTTACCTCAGTGTTTTTATATTGTCACTGCTTTTTCATTTTAAGGGGGAAGATGCTATATTTTTCTTCCATTTATTTTTTTTCATTCTCGTTGGATGGGTATTCCTGCCCTTAATCTTCCATTCAGCCAGGCTTCTTTTGTTGGTCTTTAAGCTATGAAAATCAGTGCTGCCTACCTTTTTATTCATAGTTATATATATTGCAAACAGCAATGGTGTTTAACCTGCAAAACTTGTTACCATGTGAATGATTTCCTGTTAGACTTCACGTTTTTGGAGTGATGGGAGGCCTGGTAAAAAGGCTGCCCTTAATTTCTGGCAGTCACTTTCTGGACTGGATTGGGCAGATTTGCACACAGCAGAGTGACTGTTAAGGTGTTTTGTGATTGGAAAGGCAGGCCACGACAACCTGAATTTGGTGGTTTGTGATCTCAGTTAGTTCAAAAGTAACTGGCTGAGGTTCTGCCAGGTATAGCTGATGCTTTGCATCCCTTGTACACTGCGTCATAAACCTGAATTACGAGTAGTGAAAGTGTGTTAGTGCTTCCAAGTTACAAAACTGCGATTAATGCCATGAAGAGATTTAGTTTCCAGTAGGAAACATCTTCCCTTCTGACCTGTGTTAACACGCTCTGAATTAACATCTCAGTTATTTTCAGAACTTTTGTCTATCACATCAGGTTTTCTGTCATCGCAAGGTGCTATTACCCAGTATGTTTAATAGCACTTTTAATAGATGCTATTAAATCAAGATGATAGGAGCTTATCTAAAACATGAAATACAATGTATTAGAGAAGTATTTTTATTAGGAGTAAATGATTGTACCATAATTTCCAGTATTTAATTTGTAGCTAAAATGCATATTTTTTCTTCCCAAATTATTTTATCTCTTGTATTCTTTTGGGCTGGTTTCCTCTTGCTTGAGCACGTTTCCTTCCTTTTCCCCCTTCAGCGCTGGGCTGGCTGTTGGGAGATGAGTAGCATAATTGTTTTTATGTCATTTTTGATGTTGGAATCATTTAAATTGCACAAGTTCAGTTTTGTGCAACAGGTTATGCCCTAAGGCACACACACACTATGTATCCAAGCTACTTGTTTACATGGCTAACATGGAGTTTTCATGGAGTTCCTGTAATGCCTTATGTTCAGTGCACGGTTTTATGTTGGCTTCATGGTAACAAATTATTTGTGCATCTTCTGAATGCCCAACAGGCAGATCAGCAACAAAGGAGCGTGGATATCATAAGCTGTAGGGGAAACAAACCAAATTTGCAATCAACACCTGACAGAAACTCCCTGGAAAAAACATTTAGCTGTTTGTCTTAATTGTATTTTCCCGTTAATCAGTTTTCTGCTCGTTCTTGATGCATCTTTCTTTTCTGCAATGCAATTCCAGATCCATTGGGCAATATCAGTAGTTAATATCTGTACAGGGTTTTTCCCCCCTCTAGTACCCATCACTCTGCACCAAATGAGTAGCAGTTGGCATTGTAATAATATGAGCACACAGTCAGCATATGGTAAATAGAGTCAATTCAGTATGAGTCAGCCCAAATATTAGGAAGTCCTGAACTGCACAAATATTTTTCAATGTAGTTCTTGGCTGGAATTTGTTTTAAAAATGCTGTATTTCCACTATCATTAATCTCAGATAATTTGTCACTGTCCCCTTTTGCTGGTTCTGGTTTCAGAGAGTTGAGTGAATTCTGTGGGTGAACGGAGTGTTGGGGAGCTGTTCTCACTAAGGAGTGACTTGGCAAGAGGTTGGTTTTCACATGACAGTGTTCCTTAGCAGCAGGGCTGAGGGAAACAAGATTAAAATGTATTACCTTAGAACTGTAAATGTATTTTTATTACTATAGAACATGTTTTTTTAATGAACTCTAGAATGAAATCAATCTTGCTTATGCCGACACTTGTGAATCATTTACTCTTTGCTCACAATATCTATGTTCAGAACAGAGTTTGCTTGACAGTAATAAATGAGTATTGAATTTTCCTTTCGATTTTATAAACTCACTAAAAGTATGCTTTGATTTCTGAAGGTTCCCATTCTTGGGCAAGTATTAAGGAAAGGAGTAAAGAAGGTTGGTTTGTTGTTTTTTTTCCCACCTCCTGCTTGTGGAACTCGAGAACTTTTACTGTGAAGTACAGACTACTGTTGATCCCTCAAACAGATTACTCAATTTCTTCATCCTTCCCACTTGGCTTCCCACAGTCTCCCACAGTATGCAGATAGAGAGAGAACACATTTGAGCGAAATGCTGCATGTTTCTGTGACGTGCCAATCTGCCCAGGTACCAGAGATCTCCCAGGCCTCTGTGGTCAGAGATGGGGCTCAAGGAGAAGAACTGTCAGCCGTGAATTGAATGAGGGCTTCCTTGAAAGGACTTGATCCGTGCAAGGCCACAGGATGAGTCTGAGGGTGAGGAGATTGCTGTTTGATGCCTCTGGAAGGCTTATTTCTATCATCCTTAAAAGACTGAAGAAACTGGGGAGGGGTCCCCTTTGTGGGATGTTCCACAGTCTTCAAACCGTGCCAAAGGACAAGCGGTGGAATTGCAGGATGGTGCTTCTCGCTTCAGTTCCTGTGGGATGAGTCCTTCTGGAACACGTTTCTGAGCATGTCACTGACAAGATCATGGTTGGGCACAGTCAGGATGGATTTGTCAGGCATTAATCATGCCTGATCTCATTGCCTTCTGTGATAAAATGTCAGGGTTTGTGGGTGAGGAAGGAGCAGTGGCTGTCCTTTACCTTGCCTTGAGTCAGGGTTTCGTCGCTGTTTCCCACAGCATTCTGGCAGCCCTCCTAGAAGATGCCACTAATTGACATCTTTTTCTGCATTGGGCAGAGAAAAGTTGGGCAGAATATTCTTCATGTGGCTGGACAAGTGTGAAGCTGAAGGAGATAATCATTGCACAAACTTCTCTGCTGCCACAATGCACCCCTGCCTCGTGTTCACCTTGCTGCCCACCACGTCCCCAAACCCTCTTCCACAGAGCTGCTCCCCACCCAGTCAGACCCCAGCCTCTGTCTTTCCTAGAAGCTTTTCATTCCCATCATCCTTGTTGAATCTCACGGGCCTGCTGCCCATTCATTCCTGCAGACTGAGTCCCTGTGCAGAGCAGCTCTGCCCTTCAGCAGATCAGCTGGGACCCTCGGGTTAATTTGGTGAAGAAAAGGCTTTGGGAGGATTAATAGCAGCCTCCCCATACTATGGGGTTGTTTTTGAGAAGAGGAACTAGACTGGGTGCTGCATGGTGGGAGGATGAGAAATAATGGAAATAAATAGAAGATGTTCAAGATCTCACTGGATAAATTTCTGGGCAAATTGGTTTGATCTCACAGATGACTATGCCTTAAGTAGGAGGTTAAGCTAGATGACCTCGTGCTGTCCTCTTCAGTCTGAATTATTGTATCATAATTCTGTTTTCATAGATTGGCATGATGTATTGTGTGCTTAGGTTTCCAGTCTCAATAATGGCCCGAGTTTTCCAGTTGTCTTGACAGCAGCCCAAGATCTCCTTCTTCCGTAGTGGCTGGGCTTGCCACGCATGTTCAGCTGCATGAAATGCAGTAATCCTGGGTGGACTGTGAGACAAGCAAAGCATTGCCCCCCAGACTACACTGAGGACATTGGCAGTGCTGAAGCTGGAACCTGTCTGTGTTTGCTCCCAGTATTTCTGACATCTCCTTGCTTGAGGTGCTGCAGAGCTCAGCTGCCCCGTGCACTCTGCGTGTCAGCAGCTGAGCTGTGCTCTCCTGCCCGACAGTCACAGGCATCAGAGCTCACCTTGGCTGCTAAAACTGGGATGGAGGTGTCAGGGATGGCAATTACCTTGCACTCTGGCCAGCACTGTGTTCTTTTCTTCATGAGGCATGCAGGCTTTACAGGCAGCAGTTGCATTGGATTTGACTTCCAGGCTTGTGACTTCAAGGCTTATGTTTGACAGTATTCCCACAAATCCAAGGCTATTTATAAAATTCTAACTGTTATTTTTCCAAATACTGTGTTCCAGGCATAGATCTTTTTGATTTGCATTGCCTCCCACCTTTTCTTTAGCTTTGATTCTATTGCAGGTTTATTTTTAAATGTTCATTCGTTTCTTTACTAGATACATTTTTCTCAAATTTTTTTTGTAAGTTTAATGTAAACTTCTATGAACAGAGTTTTTCTGTTTCAAAGCAACTGGACTAATGGTCATGACTATCATTTATTTTTAAATATGTCTCTGAGGGTGGAAGTTATTATGTTACAGATGGTATTGGTGCATTTAAAATATTAATCAACATGTAGGCATATCTGTATGAGAGTTTTGTGGTGAGCCTTATGTTGTCACTTGATCTTTTTTTAACTTCAAGAAGTGTTTAGTCTTTATGGCAGTTCTGTAGCTGCTCTGCCTTTGGCTCACTGTTCAGTTTCAATTCAGGTCAGACCATGTTAGTTTTTTCAATAATCTTGCCATCCAAGTTTCCTGAGGGTTTTCTCTAGCCTTACAGTTTAATTTTTCAGAGTATAGTTAGCCATTTTATTCTGATCTATACTGTAGTTCTTCATGCACCGTCTGTTTAACCAATTTATAAAACACATGTCTACTATCAGTTTTTAAAAGTTAAAGACGTGACTTTTTAAAAAAACTTTTTCATATTGGATATAAATTTTACATGCAAAAAAATCCTGTTACATCTAGTTAAAAATCTAAATTTTAATCAGGAGTTGTATTTTTTCTTTTGTGGTAAATTGACTTAGCTGAGCTATCACTGCATTCTTTCTAGGTGTTACAGAATAAGTCTTTCTCAGTGCTCCTGAATGTACCCAACACGTCCAAGATTTTAGCTTGTCCAGTGGCACAAGCACTTCTTCACAACTTTTAGTGGGGGGCTGACCCTGACCAGCTGTCAGATGCTCACCAAGCTGCTCCTGGCCCTCCTCCTCAACAGGACTGGGGGAGAAAATAAATAAAAACACTCTCTGAGACAAAGACAGAGAGATCACTTACCCATTACTGCCACGGGCATCACAGACTCACCGTGGAAAATGAGCATAGTTTTTTTTCCCAGTTAAAAACAGTAGGCTGACAAAACAAAGACAAAACTGATAAACACCTTCCTGTCCCCCATCTCCCCAGGCTTGACTTCGCTCCTTCCTTCCTGGCTCTTCTGCCTGTCTGGCAGGGGTTCAACTGCTGATCTCTTGTGCCAGAGGCCACCCTGCAGCCCCGCTGCCAAACCCTTGCCACGTACACACAGAACACCTCCATGTCCCTGGCAGGGAGTGCTGGCAGTGACTTTGGGGTGTGCAAGGCCATTACAGGGTATTTCTGTCGTGGCTCATTACAGATTTCAGCAGTCTCCCATTACTTTCCAGATAAAGCATTCATGTTATCATGAGCTCTTCCAAAGCTTGTAAAGTAAACACACAGCGAGCAATCTGACTTTCTCATCTTTCACCACTAATTTGGATTCCCCATTGCTTCATTTTCCTTATTGCAGTCATTTAAAATGAAGCTTGTGTAAGTACCTTGCGAATTTTATACCTTTCCTGATTTTATGCTGTGAAAGATCTTTATTTGGTCACTCAACCTTCATTTATTTTTATGGAAATGTTCAGCTTTTGAAGTCTAGAATTCAGCTGGATCTGGAAATCGTGATGTTGATCAGGAACTGCTGTCCTGATAATTTTTTTTCCCCCTCCTGTTTTATTTTCAGGCTTTAAAGGCATTTGATAGGACCCTTTTACTTCCCTTATGACTCTGAGTCTCAAATCTTTTCTTTGAGATGTGTCAGGACATTCTTTTCTGTTTATCTTCTAATATGTTTATATGTGAGTTTGTACATGCTTATGTGTATGTATAAAAACATACATTTATTTTAAATACTTTAAATCTCTTCAATATGTCTCTGTTGCAAACACACAGCTGATTTACCACTGTCTGGCTGGCTGGCCCATTTTGGATTTTCCCCTCTGTAGTTTCACTGTACGCTGGTGAAATTGGTTTTTCCCCCAAGTTTTGTTGCTCTTCCTTGCACGCCTGAATTGCCTTTGGGTTTGCAGTGTTTGATTTGTTAGGTGATCTCTCACATCTGTGTTGTTGATATCCGTGTACCATCAGCACTCGGGTGCCAGAGCACTGCTGCAATCACACCCTGCACCCTGAGTATTGCCCACACCTGTCTGCAGCTGCTTAAATCCTGCAGCTCTGAGTCCAGCCTGGGGAATCTCTTCAGAGAGCCTCCCTCCCCTTCAGTACTGACATCATACACCGAGGAACTTGGCTTCTTCCTGGCCAGAATTTCATTTCTAGTGCCAGGGATTCTTATGGTGGAAATGCTTGGTCTTCTCAGCTTCTTGTGTTAAAGTATTAATTATTTAATTCTTTCTTTTTTCCCTTCCCACATTTATTATCCCTGTTTGGGAAAGAGGCTTTTGTTTCGAGGAACGAGACCATTTTTGTAAAGAATTTGCTCAATAGAGAGAGTGTATTTGTGAGGATTTGACATAATAATCTTTTGCGTGCCATTTGTGTTTGGTTACTACTGTATGTGAACCTGTCTGATGTTAGACATAAACACCACTCCCACCCTGTTTTGTGTCAACAAGTGTAGAATCCCAGTCTCCTCTGTGGAGAGAGCACCAATATTGAAACTAGTGCTTCTGAAGTGTTTAGAAGTCAGATATCTAGCTGCCAAGACTTCTGAGTCTCTTATCTGATCTGTGTTACTCTACATGAAATGGTCAGTGCAGTTATTTCAGAACCCATAAAACTATTAAAGAACTATTATGCCTGGACATAAATACCACTTTTCTCAAAAGAAACTAGTGGTAAACAATATTTTTCTTAGATTTTTGTGTTGAATTCATTCTTACATTCATAGTATTTCATGTAGGTGCTTAACAGGTGACGCTTAAGTTTGCTAGAATTTTGGTCTTTTGGCCTTTTTTATGGCTTTTTATTTCAGAACCCATAAAACTATTAAAGAAGATGTAGAAACAAGATACTTGTATGTTTATGTCACTGGTTGAAGCCTATGCCCAGCTGCTGGAAATATGAAGCTGTGTTTATTATTTATACTAATTAGTCAGGTTAGACTGGTGGACAGATTTAATCCACTATGGATAGTTATCTTGAATGATTTTTTGGAGATGTTTGTCGTAGACACTTTTCCACCTGCATATCTTTTCTGTGCTGCTTATGCTCTGCATTTGCTGGGAGGAAATCAGGGTTTAAATGTTCAGTCCCTTGGAGGTGTGGCTCAGGGAAATAAAGATTTCTTACTGAGTACAAGCACGCCTGGTTATCTGCTATTCAGTTTCCCCACTGAAGAATATCTCATCTTTAATGACACTACTTTTGGTAATGAATTAACACAATTTTAAGGATAGTAAGTGAAAATTGGGTCAAATGTAACAATTTTACTGTTATATTTTACCATGATAATGCTGTTATATCCCTGTGGTGGGTCGGCCCAGGCACCCATTCAGCTGCTTGCTCTTTCCCTGCTGCAGAGGGATGGGGGAGCAAAAAGGGAGAACAGGGCTGAGAATGCTCCAGGGATAAAAAAAAGATGGGGAAATCATCCCCCAGTTGCTGTCATGGGTAAAGCAAACTCGACTTGGGGAATTTAACTTAATTTATTGCAGATTAACATCAATATTTCATTACTGGGTAACAAAAAAGATAAAGATTAGAACACTTGGGGGAATCCATTTCTCCTCCTTTTCCAGCCTCAGCTTCACTCCAGACACCTCTCTTCCCCGCCTTGTAACCAGCACAGGGTGCACTGAGTCCCTTCAGAGAGGCAAAATCTGCTGCAGGGGGTTGGAGCCAGGGTGTCTGATTTTCTGCTACTCTCTGTTTTTCTCTCCCTTGGCTGTGGTGTGGGTCCTCCATGGGCTGCTCTCCCTTTGGCAGCGACCTGCTCCAGGGCAGAGCCTCTTNCCTCCTCTTCTGGAGTTCTTCTGTGCCCTTTCTTGAGTCTATTTTCATTAAAGCACCCCAAACAGCTGAGAGGCCCAGCTGTGCCCTGGGGTGGATCTCTCGTGGAGCTGCTGGAGCAGAGACCCCTCTGCCAGCACCTGAACACCTGCAGAAATACAGTTAGAACAAGAACCTCGTGTGTTGGTTAAAAACGTTCTGGAAATGTGGAAAAGGAAGTGCTGGGCTAAATATTCCAGCTAACTGATGATGAGTACTTTATTCTTAGAAGCTCATGTTGTCTTCTGCTTTCTTGCAATTTCATGTGAGACTGGATTGCTTCCTCAATCAAATGTGGTTTTGGTGAGCTGCTTAGTGGCCAAACTTGTACATGTTCTATTTCTAAAATACTTCAGATGGTTTTTGTCTGCCTGACTCAGAAACATAGGAATGATTTCACTGCAGTCAATGTTGTGTTAAAATCGTGGGATAAGGTGATACAGCCAAGCAAACGTGAAAAGGCAGAATTTGGAGCTTTCTGTGAGCAGTTAATTGACTAGCCTGGAGCTGAACAAGATTAAGGATTTTCTAAGGGGTGGGATGTGTATACTGAGAAACTGCTCTGCGGTATCTTGGGATCTAGATGTTATATTCTACAGTAATAGTGACTATTTTGTAGTTAATTTAATTTTTGACAGTTTATCAGTATAAATAAAATTAATTATATGTTATATTTAGCTAGGATGGGCAGGTTTTTGGTTTAAATTCAGAGATGCTTTTGAAATTTTAAAGGGGAAAAAATTTCTTTGGTCAAAACTGAGTATCCTGAAAAATAAACAGTATGCTACAGAATATTGCTTTGGGTCTTTAAAATTATACTGTGAGAAGAAAAACTTAGTTAGCAAATACTTTTCAGGTGTTAAGTCTCAGATGTACAGGGAACTTAGTGCCTTGTTTAACCTCCTCAGAGGCATATATGATCTCTTAAAGGTAACAGTGGTGTCTTACTGACTGCATGTTTCACAGCATTCAACATACTGATTAAAAATTGGAAGCTAAAAGTATATTCTCTTTTATATTTGGAATATTATTCAGCTATCTCTAAGGAGGTCCATCAGAGCACCTTTGTGGATATACATTTCCCTTTGTCTAAGTCCTGCTGACTTGCTAATTTTGTATTTCTTTAGCTTAAAGCATGACTTCTGCTGTCCAAGTTCTTGAAAGTTAAAGATCTATGTTAGGTTTATCAGAAATCAGGAATTCCTGACCTCTATTCTCAGTTTATTGTATAAGGACATGAAAATTGACGAGGTAAAATATTATGCCAATTTATGCTCAAAGTGTCAGAGAATATAAACGTGAGCTTCAAATGCCTGAAATGTTCACCAGCGAATTTAGAAAGCAACAGTAAAATTTCAGTGTTTGTATAGTCAGAGCAGAGGCTTTTTGAAGGATATTGGTTCATTAGAGTCTGGGAGGTGGATGGATCCGTTAGCCTGATGCTGGTGTTTATTTGGGAAGGAGTGCTTCTTTCAGCAGTTGCCTCTGTGATTATGTTTCATTGCTGTCAAATGATGCTGCATGCTGAAAGTCTGTTTGCATTTTTAGCAGGCATCCCTTTACCTCTGTGGGTATCTTTCTGTGGGAGGAACTCACGGTGGTCAAGAGGTAGAATGTAAGTTTTTGCAACAACTGAGTCACGGTGTGTTCCAGAGGTATGGCTGAGTCAGGGTCCTCTCCAGGTCTTGATAAATGCACCCAAACCCAGTGAAAAGGGACTGTCTCACTCGTGCCAGGGCTCTGTGTTATTTTCACTTCTTACTGTTCATACCAGTACTTTGAACTGCTAAATATGAGTGGCTGACTTAAAAGTTAATGTTTCTTTCACGTAACCCTTGGTCTACCAACTTAGTGGAAAAGAAGAGCAGAAGAGACAGCGGTAATTACCAAAAATCAACAAAAAATTAATGATTAATGGACATGCAGGTAATTATAGGTGTTTATATCGAAGATTTCAATGCTCAGTACAGCTTTATTAATTATACGGATTTCAGAATATCCCTGTGAATTTTAAATAAATATCTAATCTCATTAGTGGCGTGACACTGTAATTCCTATTGCAGAACTAAATGTTAAACAAGATGTACAGACTTTTCAGCTGTTACCTTCTGTCTCTGGCAAGTTAGAGATAAACTGAGCACATGTTAAAGATTAGCTGCGGATGGGCAAGTGATCAAAAGCTTCCTTTCCTCTTCTGACTTCTGTGTCTCTAACCCAGTTAGACAACAGGAGAGAAACGGAGACACGAGTTGAGTTGTGTGACTTTTGAACAAGGTCTTTAGGGCATGTGTCTCCCCCGAGCTCGTGTGATTTGACTCTGAATGGCATTTTTAATTCATGAGCAAATTAAATTTTGTTCCGCTTTTCGATGTACAGGCATTTTGCTGGCGTGCCACTAAGTGGCAGTCTGAGTGGTGGGCTTTTCAGCTGGCACCTGGGATCCCTGGCAGCCTCGGGAGCCGTGGGTTCCAGGAGATCCATGTGCAGAGAAGCTGATGATGCCCTGCTTTGCGTTCGTAGGTGGGGAGTGTGCAGCTGCTGCAATTCAGGCACTAGGTTGCTAGGGTTAGAATTGAAGCCACGAGGGCTTTTTTCCCCCAAAACATAAAAAAATAATACTAGAAAAATCCTATCAGCCGAGTACTTAATCTAACAGAATCAGCTTGACTCAAAAATACCACAGGCAGTAATTCTAAGTTAGTGCTTATAAGCAAATGAGCCCCAGCAAAGTCCTCTTGTCATGTCTGTTGGTGGAAGAAATGGAATATTTCTGTAACTACTACTTCCTTTGCATAAGATGTGGAAGAAATAAAACTTCCTGCCTCATGGATGAGGTTAGAAGAAATGAAGGTTCTCTGCATTAAAAAAAAAATCGTGTGAGGTACTACTTGCCTTGTAGCAGCACTGAAAATTTAATGTGCTTTGGAACACCATTTTCTTAGTAATAAAATTTCTCAAATGATATTGCTAATCAGCATTCTTTAAATCTTTACTTCATGTATATGTGTGTATTTTTTATATAGACATGTTTATACGGGTGTAGAGATGAAGAACTCTTAGAAAAGATATCCAGGAAAAGCAATAGATGGTGTAAAAAGACTAAGGAAGCAATAAGAAATGCCTTGCCTGCATAGCAGTGCTCGTAGCCATTACTGCTGTAATGTGCTTTCACTGGGTAGATCAGCTTCCTTCAGTATCATGCGTCCCAGAAGAAATGTTCTGAATTTGGAAAAAGGAGTTTTTCTTGAGGATTACGGTGGTAGTGGGAGTCAGACCCGTCTCAGGATGGAACAATATTTTTTACGTGTTTTTAATTGCTTTTTGCTTACTAATCAGTTTCTCCCTGGTGGGATTTATGCCGAGGATATTCACCTTTGGTAGGTAAGCAGCTGCTTTGAGATCACTTTCATCCCATTTGCCCTCAGTGTGGGCTGACAGATTTTTTTAAGGAAGTCAGTGGTGTGAAATGTATTGCTGTCGATAGCTGCTGTAAATGGCTGTGTATAGCCTGGCCTGCTGAATTTCCAGTCTGTCATGCCATAATACAAACTGGGTTACTTGCTGTATGAGAACACTTGTTGAAAACCAGTTTGGGAGGAGAGAAAGGGAGCAGCAAAGTCTGGGGCACATTATATTGCTCTATAACAAGAAGCCGAAAATATTAGTTGAAGGAAAGCAAAGGTCTCTTCTGATTTCTCTGAAAATTGACTTACCGTATTGAAGCTTGTATAATTTTCCTTTCGCCCTGCCTGATTTATGGGCACATACTTTCCTACAGATCCCAACACTGCTGATCATTATTCTAGTAAATTAATGACTTTTTTTTTTTCTTCCTTTCAGCTCCTCTTGCCTGTTAGGTTGGTTAAACCTGTCTTTTGCTAAGCTGGTTTCTGTTTTCCATTGCGTAGAAGTTGGCTGTGTTCAGAACAGATAAAGAGAAAAGGAGATGAGGTTGCTTGAGGGAGTGCAGAGGCCTTTGCAAAAGTAGGAGATGGTGCATTGAAAGATGTGGTACTATTGATCTTTGGTGAAAACCATTGTTGTGGTCTAGAGAGCATAAATATTTATTAACTGATTTTTTCCTAGGTTTTTTTTTTGACTTGGAAACTGCTGTTTTGAGGACTAGATGAACATTTTTACATGTAGTAACTTTGCTCCTTTTGCACTGGTTTGGTTTTGGCCAGGATAAATTGTGAAAAACACCGAGGTAGAAAAGCAGCTGAATCTGAATAGCCAGTATTCTTACATTTTGCTACTTTCATACTCTCTATCATCTGTGAGAATTCTTGGTTTTTTTTAGGATGAAGGCAGGTCTGTGGGATAGAACTTAATTTATTACAATTACCTTGAACAGTTCTAGCTGAACAGAGGTGCTCTCTGGTTAGTATTATTACATATATGCAGTACATGCAGGATTTGGAATTCTGGCTTGAATTACTGCATGTGTATATGAGTGAGACTGAAATTTTTGACTGTCTCTGCACATATGCCATCCAACTTATTTCCTATTTAAACAAACCAAAAGGAAAGTTCTGCCAGTGTATGTCGGGCTTGAAATACATAGGAAGTTGCTAATCCCTGGGTTATGGCACAAGGATAAATATTTGGGAGGAGCTGAGCTGCTTTAGTGTTGCTACTAGCCCTGCTTTAAGAGAAAGGTTGGACTAGGTTCCAACCAATTTTTTTTATGGATCTGTAAATTGTAAAAGAAGCATGTAGTGCACCTCTCAAGCACACAGCTGACGTGGTACCTTCAGTGGCACAGGGCTGAGCAACAGCTTGCATTGCATGGACTTTGTTTTTATGCTGTTTAGCTGGTTTGAAGTAATTCTTTCTCTTTGCTTGTGTCTGTCTCATTTCCTGAAGCTGACTTATTTTAAATGGCATCCATTGTGCCCTTGCCCAGCAGGAGTGCCAGATACTTATGTTTTCTTGGAGAGCCAGATCCCTGAGGAAATATTTGGTTTAAAAAATCGAATGCCTTTCAAGTAAGGGAGGGGAAACTACTTAATTATTTTCTTGACACATCCATCAGCTTTGGCCTTGAATCTTTAATGTTTGAGATCTGCATAAACATTCAACTCGTGATTCCTCCTCCAACTCGTAGGCACTGAGTCTAGCTTGAAGTTTAGTCCTTTGGCAGTCTCTCCATATGGTCCTTTTTCCAAGACTTGCTTGCTTCAGGCCGTCAAGGGAAGATCCTTCCAGCTTGAAAGTCTTCAGCTCCATCCTGTCCATGAGCAAGCCCGAGAGGTGGATCAGAGGACAATAACCTGTGTCTCCATCAGCTTTCCCTTCCTGAGTTGATGACCTTGTTAAATGACAGAGACCATTCTTGTGCCCTAGGCTTGGGAGATGCCTGTATCCCTCATATCAGTGTAGACTCCCTGATGGGTCTGTTGTGGCAAGTGGTCACTGGACTACAGTTACATCAGAGCCTCTGCAGAAACTTTCCTTCTGCTCCCTCCATAGTGCTCTGGTCTGTTCCACAGGTTTTCTTTAAATTGTCTGCTTTACCAGGTTATGCTGGATGGGGCTGGCTTTTTTCCCCTGTGGAATATTGTAGCTTCCATACTGCCTTGAGTGGGACCAGTGTGTTTAAATCTTGACATGGAGGCAAAATTCCATTTTTCACATCTGTCCTTGAATTACTTTGTTGCAGTGCTGAGATTAGAGGAAGTTCACCGGGTTTTACAGGTCTTATCAGTGTGGACCAAAGGAGATTGGATGGATGGATGGATGGATGGAGAACCCTCTCTTCTAGGATTATTCTGTGTAGGACTGTAAAAGATATGAAGCTCTTCAGACCTGTTTATATTTACTTTCAACTGAATGAGCTCAAAGCACTCCTGGATGATTCCCCTACCCAAAAAGCTCCTCATGAATAAGCCCAAGCTGAAGGCTTGCTCTCATGAAGTAGTTCTGGATGAGCCTACTGCACAGAGGAGCCCACCAAATCTCATACCTTAGCCTCTTAAATACTGGGCAGACATCCCAGTTTGCCTGAATGTCATCTCTTGATCTTTGTATGCAGGCTACTAGTTACACACAGCCACTTGCTCAGTTTGTGTTCTCTCAGTGGCATGTTTTGAGTGTTCTTTGGGAAGCGTGTGACTCATTTTGCCTCAGTCTCTGTCCCCTTCAGCAGTCACTTTTGGTTAGTCATGTTCCTGGCTGAAATGCCTTTATCTGGGATTTCTGTCTGCAGGATACTGGGAGTCATTCATGAAACATCCTGCTTCTTTCTTAGCCTCCCTTTTAAGGAGCCCCTCCTGTCAGTCTGCAGGAGGACGGGACAGGCAGACTCACACTGGACATCTGGGGAAAGGATGCCACGTTCTGCTGGAGTCAGAGGTCAGGTGTCAGGCCATGCTACTTGGGACTCTTGCTCTGCTCAAGATGCCTGTCCTGCATAGATGTTCTCAGGGCACAGGGAGTTTGGAAAACATACAATGGGTTTCTCTTCCTGTAAGGCATCAGTTGCAAGTGAAGACTTAACATGACCAAAGCGGTTTCAGTAAATAAGGAGACTTTAAATTTCCTCTCTTCTAACACCTGGAGGTTCACTAGTTCCTGTCTTACCTGTGAGTGGAACCAGTGGCCAGCACTCTGCTTGCAGGGAACACTGGCTGTCCTTGTTTTGTAAGACATTTTAGTTGCTGTATCATGACTGAGGCCTCCAGGACGAAGGGTACTGGTTTTCTGCCTTTGGTTTGTTTTTGTTGTTGGGATTTTTTTTTTCCATTTGGCATTTAGGAAGGACCTGAGATCAGCCTCTTTAAAATCCAGGAGAACAGCACTGATTCTCCTGTTCCACAGCAAGTCTCTTTTCAGGACTGGTTGGAGTTTCTGTTCTGTCGTGCTGCCCAGCTGATGTGTCTGTCTTCTGCAGCCACATAAGGTTTTGCAGAAGGTAATGCAGCATGTGCCTGATGTGGTTTCAGCTATATTGGCATGACTGAGATATTCATGGATTTGGGACCTTCATCTCTTCATGCAGATGTCTTGACTATTGCTTTTATGAAAGCTTTGCTTTTCAGGAACTTGGAGTGCAGGAAATATGTCCAAAGGTAGAACATCTGTATCTCATAGGGCGTTTACTTGACATTGTAGTAGGATTGTCTCAGAATTCCAGAGAGTCTCCTTCTTTCTTCTGTATGAATTACAGGAAAATTTATATAGGTGTGACATGAAGTGGTATTGTTTTCTTTGAGTTTCTAGGCAGGTCTGTTGCTCTTCAGAAAGTCCCTCTCTGTATGATTTCAAAGTTAAGAACATTAGCCTGTTAGCTTCATCCAGGTTCTTTTAACAACCATTTTAGGACTTCAGATTTCTTTCATTCTTGTGTACAAGTGTTCTTTCACAGTGTTTCTGCCCAGTGCTTAGGAAATTTCAGTGGCTGTTAGATAGGTTTTGCTGTGCTGTGTCTTGTGCTGAAGAGCCTCCATTGTTCCCACTGCTGGTTGGAAGGCTTTTCTTCCACCCTTTTACCTTGTCTGTGCGTGCTCTGTGAGAGTGGTCATCATCAGGGTGTTCAGAGTGGTGTGCTGAGGGCTGGGCATGCTTCACTTCCCACACAAAACAGTGTTCTGTTCACCAGTTCACAGAGCCTTAAGGGAGGAATGATCCGTCCCTAAGCTACCCCCAAGACTCACTTCACAAACCCTTTGTGAAAAGGAAATAAATGTTGTGACTAAACATGAGGTAACACCATTATAAATGGCTTGTGAGGGAGCAGTGCACAGAACTGGAAGAGAAGCCTCCCTAACCTGTTTATGCCCAAACTGCATCTCAAAGCATTTCTACCCTACGTCTCCTTTGCAGGGGATGCAGCTGGTACGCTGAAGATCTGCCTCTAGGTGAGATGTGCTGCTTTGGGATTGTCCCTGCATCCCCCATGCCTCAGTTTGTGTGCTCTAAGGAGAAACTCCTCCTGGTGTAGCATTAGTTTTTACAATTGAGAGCCTTGTTGAAGTCTTCTGTGCTGTCCAGACAGATTGAAATTTTCCTGTTGCTGATTCTTTCATTCAGAAATTTAATTAGAACTTCTAAAGAAGTTCTGCTGCTCTAACTAAAATAAGCACCATTCATCTTCCCAAGGATGTAAGTGCTGCATTTTAGACCAGATGTTGTCTCTTGTTCTGGATTGGTTGATCAACTGATTGACTCAGTAAGAGTCCTACATGTATTTTTGAGATTTAGCACCTGGTAAATGTCTCCGTGCCCTGAGCTTTTTTTAATCTAATATATTCATTAGTGAATGTATTTGATACAAATATCTAAATTGTGCTAAATGAAAGTAGCTGATTACTAACTCTTAATTACTATCCAGATGCAATGCAGTTACGAAATACGAACAGGCTCGGAGTAAATAAAAAACTTTTGATATTTGTCTTCTTTAGAAGTTGTGGTCATAAATTAAAACACAAGAAGTTCCACCTCAACATGAGGAAGAACTTCATTACATTGAGGGTGGCAGAGCACTGGCACAGTTGTGGCATCTCCCTCTCTGGAGACATCCCAAGCCCCTGGGTGCATTCCTGTGTCACCTGCTCCAGGTGACCCTGCCTTGGCAGGGATGTTGGGAGAGATGATCTCCAGGGTCCCTTCCAGCCCTGGCTATCCCGTGGTATAACAGTCTTGTGCTGTTGGTTTGTGGGCACCACGAGTCAGTGCTGGACAGACACGTGGCTCAGGGGACAGGTGTTAACAGCAGACTGAGCATTGGAGGTTAAGGCATCCTCTCTTTTATCTGTCCACACGAGGGGCTGTATTAATAGCTGTAATCTCAGCACACTGCACTGTAGAAATTTAGGCACTGAGAGCTGATCCTCTTTTGCCCTCTGCCTTGTTCCTTCAGTGTACAGTTGAACTTTGTACATATCTGAAGCCTGAAGCCCAGGTGGTTTGAGCTGCACTTTTTGTGAAGGATTTTTCTTTGCCTGTGTCAAAATACCCTATTTATCCTTACCAGAGACAGCATTGCATGAGCTACCTTCTAATGAGTTTCATCATCATATTTATATGTAACTTGTCTTTTTAAAAACATGCCCTTTTTTTTTGAATTGTTTTTTCCCCAGTGGGAACATTGTGGGTTTGACAGCTCCTCTGCAGAGTCTGTTCTTCTGGGTCACTGGGGCGTGTTGTAATAGAGCAGAGAGAGAAATTTGTAGTTTGGGGACAAACTCTATCTGTAGTATTTCAGAGAAATCCTTTGGGAGATGCACAGAGCTGCAAGTAGTCTTTCATTCATACATTTGTTAAGCATGCACTAATGGAAATGTCCAGGCAGCAGAAAAGCTGTGACTATCCAGAGTCTTAGGGCTTTCTGGTGATCCATGGAATTTACAGATACTGCATGCAGTCACCTGCAGTGGGGTGATACACGTGGACAATCATTTACAGAAGACAGGAACTATGAATGGAGAGTATCTGAGATGTTCGCTGTGTATTTATGTTCACCTCCTAAATATGCTACCTACTTTTATGGAGCTCTTACTCTTACAGTATCCCCTTAAAATAGGGATATCCACATGGCAGAGGGGAAAGTGGTGACGGGGAGGAGCGTGAAGGCCCTTGATGAAGCAAGTGGTGGAAATGGAGCAATTGGGGGGGTGCTTGGAGGTTCCCTTGGGGTGAGCAGTGTCTGCCCTGAGTGCTGCAGACAGCGCTGCTGTGCAAAACGTTGCTCATGGGGATTAGTCATCTCCTTAACTTCACACGCAGAGCTGTGTTGGCACAGAGAATAAGAAAGTTCCCACTTCTAGAAGGCGTAGCTATTAAATAAAAATTTGAGTACTGATGCAGTTTTCCTGGCAAGGAGTGGCATGGTATTGTAGCCTTTGGCTCTTCCCTGGCAAGCCAGAATCAGGCAGAGAAGTGTGGAACTCCCTGTGTCTTCACACCCATGGGACACTCAGGGGGAGTTCAGCTTTGAGAGCTGAGGTGTTTCTTCTCTCACACTGACTGTGGGCAGTTTGCTTGCAGCATTCTGCTGTGAATAGATGGGAACACACGGTCTGGGCTGGCTCAGTTCTTGCTGACCACTGAACTCACTGTGGGTAAAAGGGGGTTGCTGAAATCTCCCATGCAAGAGTGGTAGGGATGGAGGCTGAGGAGATTTTTTCAGGAAAGCCAGCCAGAAAGCCAAAGTCCAGTGTGAGGCTGATGTTTCTTGTTGATTTTCCAATATAATCAAGATCCGTGAGAAAAGAGCTAACTGGGAAATACTGTTTTCATACTTCCTTGACCTATGTAGGAACTCCTTCCCTTATTTCCCATAAGAGAATCCCGTTCTTTCAGGAGCTGTGATTTCTAGAGTTGGTTTTAATACTGAAATCAAGAAATTAACTCCTCAGTGTTTTGGTATTTTCTCAAGACTTTTGTTCCTTTAAGTTATAGCCAGTCTTGCCAGTGAGGAGTACTGCTTACACATGAGCAATGTGCTTTAGAACTGTTACAAATACTTCTAAAAGATATGGTGAGACTCAAACACATGAAGGACTTCGTTTCTTAAGATTTGGTAGGTAAGCAGGAACTGAGGATATTGAAGTACCTTTTTCCATGTAAGACAACTGCTTCCAAAGTTTCACATTTTTGCAAGCACATCTGTTAAACTTTTAAATTTTTTAATTTTTAATTTTTTTTACTAAATCGTATTCTGCCAGTGTATTTTTTGCAGTAATTTGCAGTGCAGTTTGATTTAATTTTATTGTAATTCGTAATGTGATTTACTTTAAAGTTATTTCTAGTTTAATTATTTCTGCCTTGGGAAAGGAAATGCTTTATTCATAAATTTTAGTGTTCACTTCTGTAGCGACGTTCAGAAGGTAATAAATGGATTGAGTGGATCAATGGAGTCATTGGTTCAGCTTTGGTTTCATTACTCAGCTGTTGCCTATTTATATTATATATTTAATATGACCTTCTGTTGGTTTTGAAGGGGTTGAGGTTCTTGTGTTACTTTTTTCTAAGTAGTAAAAGGAATTTTTCTGTCAGATTAATTTTACATAATTGTGGGTTTTTTTCTATTAAAATCGCTTATGGAAAATACTTGATTTTTCATTCAAGACACTGTGTCAGCACAGTTGCTTATTTTTTAATGACTTACTGTTTGTGCTATATTCCTTCACTGAAAATATTTTTACAGCAGACACCAATAAAAAATAGAGGCTCCTTGAAACCTTTCATTGGGACCCTTTAATGTGGCCGGTTAGGACAAGTGTTTTATCTTTTGGACCAGGGTCCCTAACACAGATTTTGCTGTGAGGAGGCAGAGAAATGAGAGAACCCATGAGGACTGCTCGCGTTGTGTTTATTTCAGTAGTGTCAGGATGTGCGGAGCTGCATCCCGGGAATCCTTGGCCTGGGCAGAGTGGCTGGTGAGTCACTGCTGCCAGCAGCCCAGAGGCACAGGAGGGACATTGTGTGCCACTGCCTGGTGACAGCGCTGGCTCGTGGCCACTGCTGCTGCCAGAATGATGCACAGAGACTTGGAGGGTTAAATTCTCCCTCCGAGTGAATTGTCAGATTTTCCAGTAAGGCTGTCAGTCTGTCTGCTGGGAAAACTAAGGTATGTTTCGTGTCTAGGCGCCTTTGTGTCTAAGTGTTGTTCATTATTACATCACTAATGCACAGATTTGTTTCAAGGAAGTTATTTATTTTCTGGAAGGCAACTCAGAAACCTCATATTAGCAACAGGCTTGACCTATTGTATTTCCTTTGAAACAGATACTAGAGGTTGTTACAAAGTTGTACCGGTCCTGTCAGTGCTACCACAGCACAGCTTTTTCAGGGTACAGTTAAATATTCTGGTTATCTATATGGCAATGCCAACCCCTTTTCTGAAGGGAAGAAACATCTCCAAGGAGAAGCTGCTGACCACAGCAGGGCTTGTAGAGAAGTAAAACACCTTGCTCTAGATTTAATGATAGAGCCAAGAGAAGAGTGAACAGACTTTTTGCAGTCAAAACCTCTTTTTTAAGGGATGGAAAAGGGACATATGGAGCAACTTTCAAATTGAAAACAAAGTAAGAAATTTTGCTCTGAGTAACGTTGCTCAGTTTCAGTAGGAAATAAACCTGGTGTAGGTAGGGGGGATATTATGGAGGGAGTTCATTCCATTAACTGGCTCCTGTGAGACAGAGTTGTCTGTGGGATAGTGAGCAGAGCTGCGGCTGTGGAATGGGAAAAATATAATACGCAGTAAACCAGTACTGAATTCTAAAAATCAAAGACCAGGTAAAACAGTACTTTTAAAATACATAACCAGTATTAATGCACTGTATTTGTTATTTGCTGCTTTATAGTGTGAGATTTAATACAAAACCAGCAAAGCCTGATGAAGGACAAGTGTGCTCTGAGAGCTGTTTCCTGTTTATCAGCTGGTGGAGTTACCACCTCTCCATACAAATCTTGTGCTCAGACCTTTAGACCACGAGGACGGTAATGCTTTCTTGAAAGCCTTTATTCATTCATTATTTATTGCTGTCAGTCCTTTTCTGCTGTGACGGTTTGATTCACTATTTATATTGTGGTTGTGTTGCAGGGCTGGTGGTGCATTTTTCTGGTTATCCCAGCACGTACATAAACATGACAGTTGCTGTCCGAAGGATTTGAGGGAAGCAATGGCTAGAAAGTGGTGATTTTGACTCACAGAAATGCAATTGCATTATTTGCTTGGCTGTTCTCCAGAGCTTTTTAAAAAATTATTTTAATCTTGACCAAAGAAGATGCAATTTTTTAATGTTTTTAGTCCTGATTATATAGTCTCTTCTTCTGACAGTAGCTGAGGTTTGAGTTTATAAATCACTCTTTACTAGCTCAAGTAGTGATCTACTTTTTTAAAAAGCTTTTTTCCACCTATTCTGTGCAAGATTTTAAATAATTTAATAACTAGCTGTTTTTTCAACTGCTTTTACTTAAATTAAAACAGTTGAATTGCCGCTGATTTCTTTTTTCTGGAGTTGTTCGTGGTAGTTTAATCAAAAGGAGCTGCTCTGTCCTTTTCTGATAAAAATGACTAAAAAATGGGGTTTTATTTTTAGCGTAGCATATCGTGATACCAGGTATCCTTTTACATCTATTGAACGTTGGATTTACCGGGCGAGGATTTTAATGAGGTTTTCCTGTTTCCCCTTTGAGACAGGTGGGCCCTGCCTCTTGCCAGCAGGCCTGCTGCCATGTAAACTGATCTATAATTAAAACCTGCAGAATCCTGCCAGGGACACCAGGCTTGCAGCCAGGTATTGATCTGCTGGCTCTTCCTGTTTCTTCCTCCTCACCCCCTGAAACTGAAAGGAGACAGGAGAGCGCCTCATGTGCTCCTTATCCTTCCACCAGCCGTGAGTCTCTACAGCAAAAGTAGCTCAAAAAAGTGTTGCCAAGAGACTGTTTTAACGATGAGTGAAGCATATGTTAATGTTAGGTGAAATCTAAAAGGAGTGCAGGGATTATGAAATCCAGGGTTGCGGAGTGGTTTCTTAGTGATGTATTCAGGGTTTCTGTGTTAATTAGGTGTACGAATCTTCTGTCTAGTAAAGCTAATCTAGCATCCATTTGAGTGAAGAAAGGAGAGCTAAACCCTGCTTTTAATTAATATATGGGTTTATTTCTCTGGGAAGGCACAGCAAGGTGTTAGGAAATGTGCCTTAAACTTAGCATTTAAATAAGTACCACCATTGCTCCTTTGGCCTTGCGTTGAGATGGATGAAGAAGAGAGAGTCCTTTCTCTAATTCTTTCTAGATCCCAGACCATGTCCAAGACATAAGTGGAATTTGGGTCTTCAGAGCCAGCTTGTTGTGTTGCCCTGAAATGAAATGTCTAATGTTGGATAAGTGAGTGTTCCAGATTTTCAATGCCACAAGCCCTTTTCAATTAATTTTTTTGGTTCTGACTTAACAGGCTCTTAGAAAACATGTAGCTCTGAGATGACTATCTGTGTTCAGACAAGCGTGAGCTCTTGCTAGCGTTGGTGGATGGATGCCTTGAACTCACAACAGGGAATTCCATTCTCCTTTCTGTCTTGACAGTTGCTCATACAGATCTATCAGCAGATTAAGATGTTCCTCTGAACAGTGTTTAAATGCAGAGCACTTGGTTACAGGATGGCCTGCATAAAGAACCAAAAAGACTTCATTGCCCAGCATTTCTATCCATTTGATCTCTATTATTGCAGAGCTTGAACAGTTGTGCATTCTCAGCCTGGTCCATAAAGAAGCAAGAGTTCAGTCGTGGCTCTGCAAGAAGCCTGTAACAGCATGACAAAGTGCTTGAGTGGCCATGTAGTGCTGATTCATGAGTCAGTAGGTCCTGAAAAGATTTATCAAGAGCCAGCATTTGTTCGGTGAAAGATTTACCCTAAATGATTTTATCAACAGCCTAAACCAACTGTCCATTTTGATCCATGGGCAGTGCCAGACTATGCAGTGTTGGATAGTTTTATGTTTATTACCATGAAGTCAGATCTCCTTTATATTCTCTATTCCCTCGATTCCTAGACTGATGTGCAAGGTTAGACAGGACAGCACTAAAGCTTTTCACTGACAAAAGTCATTCTAGCTGTCAGTCCTGTTGTAGACACTTATTTTAGCTTGTCTAGTTCACATTCTGAACAGATGGGTTTCTGATGCCTACTAAGAATTCAGCTTACTGCACCTGATGTCTTCAGTGGTGGGTGGCTGAGCACTGCTGCCAGAGGGAATTGCCTCTTGCTTTGAAAATCCTTGTACCTAGCAGGAAGATGTCTGTGGCAAAGAACCAGTCTCCTGAATGGAAAAGCTTTTCTGTTTGGGTATTTTCCATCACATTCTAGGATCTAGTAAAGATGTTAATAATGAAAATCCTTGGATTTGTACTTGTGAAGCTGCATCCATCACTGTCGTGGTACATCTACCAGAAGTTTGAATGCCTTCTTTTAAGGTGGGTTGTGCTAGGCCTTCCCATTTCCAGAGCTGTCCAAGTTCTTAATGCTTTTCTGTCACTTATCTCCTAAAGCTGCTCAGCCTCCTAAAAGTCACACAAAGCTCCTGTGGAACTCTGTGTAATGTGCTGTGTTCTGCTTTGCTGTCAGAGGTGCTGCTGTCATTTCAACATGAGAGAAAGTGCCAGAACATTTTGATCAGAGGTTTTTTATATGTTCTTTCACAGGGACAGTGATCTCTGCAGCCATATGCTAAATTTATCCTGAAATTCTGGTAATTCATTTGAACTGCCTGTCTTCCCAAAATGGTACGTGGTGTAAGAGACTTGACATATCCAGAAAAGAAGATTTTCAAGTCTGTTCCTTTGTGAGTGTAGCCAGTATTTCGTGGCAGAGGGCTGAAAATACCATGTGTCGTGTCAAAAGCCACAGGTTTAGTTGAGTTCTATTGATGATTGCTGCTTCTGTAAATTTTGGTAGAAAGACTCCTATTTTCTTCCTCCTTACGTTTCAGAGAAAATGAAAAGAAGTTGCAGAGGTGGAAGGGATGTATGTCTTCTGTCTGGCAAGGACTTGTCTTAATTGTGAGAACTTGGAGCCATAATCTTGCAGAATAGTCTTAAAATAATTGCTGCCATTGTGGTTGACTGCAGTGCACTGATAACTTCAAAAAGGCCCATAGTTTCTACTTCAAGAAGGGACAATGAAGGAATTGATTTTGCTTTCGTGTTGTTTCTTTTCTGTATGTAGCAGTGCACGTGTTGTGGTCCTCTGCAGCAGCTGATGATATACCTGGTACTGCTCTTGTTTCAGCAATCCTTTTTGGCCTTTGGGATTTTTGACTGAGTAGGAAAGTTTGCAGTTGTTCCTTATCGTGGCTTGAAACAAGAACACCACGTGCAAACACTTTTCCAGGAAGCTTGGTTTGCTGTCTCTGAAGAATGGATGATAAAGCAAATGTGAGAAGAGGCAGCAGTTAAAATTATTGTCAGGTAGAAAGCAGTTAGGAAGGCGCATTGAGAGACTGTGAACAAGCAGAGCAAGAAGATGATCATGACATAGTAAAATTGGTTCTGTCTTGTAGTGAAACATGGGGATGAGTTGTGGGACAGTACAGGGCCTCTGCACTCTAATCACCTCCCTGAGATGACTTTTGCCTTGCAATGTTGCCATCTAATCATCACAAGGAAAGTTGTAAGTAGAGTGGCAAAGCCTCATTGTACACATGGTCAGTGCAGCTGAGAGGCCGTTTTGGTGTTGGTTCTCTCTGTCTTGGTTGAACGTTGGGCAAAGGCTCCATTGGCAAGAACTTTCCTCGTGTCTCAGTACAGCCAAATGTTGTTTATGAGATCCTGAATATCAGCTGCTCTATTACTTCAAGCCCTGTGTGCAGTATTCTCACATTTATGGCCGTATTTGGTCATCTGATATCATTCCTCTTCAAGATAAAGTATTAAAATAGCCAGCAAACAAAACATCAGTAAATTTCAGTGCTTTCAGATTGCTGGTGAGCTGCTGTCCAGGTTTGATAGTTCAGTCTGATGGGGCTTACAGATATTTCTTTTCTTCAGCTGAGAACTCAGTTTCTGGAGGCACGAGTGTGGAGAGAACACGTTCTGCTGTAGTCATCAATCCGTAGTGTCTGAGCATTGGGTGGCTCGGGAGATCTTCCACTGTTGCTTGCAGGTGAAGGATGCATTCCAAATTGACAGGAAGAACCAAGTGTTGTATTGCTGTGGGCAAGCAGAAGTTGAAAACTTGCTGTTTTACATTAAAACGAATTATTTGAAATATTCAGTCCTCAGCAGTCACAATCTTGAACTGTTCAACAAGCTTTAAAGATCCAGCCTACTCCAACCTTTATATTCTTACATGAGAGGTATTTGCTTTATGAGTGCAAATGCAATTATTCAAGGTTTTTTGGTCAAAATATCTTTGTGGGACACACGGATATGTGCATTGAGATTTATACTGTACCCTCTCCAAACCAGCCAGTGTAGAAGAAGGTTTAAACCTGGGTCATGTGGGTAAAGAAGTCAGCAGCTTTCTTGTGCATCGATTCTTCGTGTAGTACTGTCTCATTAGAACTCAGCAGCTATTTTTCCTTTTTAGAGCATGTTGTTGATGTATGCTGCTATGTTGGAAAGTACTGAACACAAGATCAAAGGTTGTGTAGCAGAGCACCTTTTATCTTGCATTGGTTCCTTGCATCAGCTAATGGAAAGATGGATTTGCTGACCTCCCTAATTGAGGTGACTAATAATACATTTTTGCAGAAAAGCTCCTAATCTATTAACAAATGAGTCATGTTTCATATAGATGCTATTAATTTGAAAATATTAGACTTTCATGCATATGTAAATGTTAAAATTCTTTTTCCCATAAGTGCCATAATAATTTATAATTACTTTCATGGGATAAGAGGTTCACAGAAGCTGAATCTGGCACTTAAGCACCTATTTCACAGATGCAGTTTAGAAGTAATCTGTACTGTGGATGAAATTGGGTGTGTTGTATACACATGCAAAATGGGATAAGATTGAACTCTACAAGTTCTGTCATGGCTGGCCTGAATATAAATCAGTCCGATGGTTGGGTGTTGGCTTTTTATTTTTTTTAACAGAAACCTCGTGCGCAAGGATCCATTTTATCAACACAGTTTGTGACAAAAGAAACTTATGCTTGCCAAACAGGGGAGACAGAATCTGGAAAGAGTTATCTTGCTGCAGTGTATGAAACTGCAAATATGCAAGGGCTCTTGTTTCTTTAGCAGCATAAGAACAAAAAATCAAAGCTCACATTTGTAAATAAATAAAACATGAGGTTTAAGCAGTGTAATGCTAACCCAATTTGGACAGCCTGGTGGGAAATAAAGGTTAAAGTCAGTATGTAAATTGTCAATTCCAATGAGAAATTCCAAACATTTGCTCTAATCCCAAAATGCCTATTCCCAAGAAAGATGAGGGGCACTTCAAACCAATCCAGTTTCTTAGTTCCAGGATCATAGCATGCTGACATTCAGAGGGTGTGAAGTGTAGATTCTAGGAAGATTTGCATGAGAAGAAGCTTTTGAAGCACAGTAAACTACTGATGTAGAAATACCTACCTTTGGAAATGTAAACACAGAGAAGCTGGGACTTACTGATATGACTTCAGAAATAATTTTCCTTTGAGTTCTGTTGCCTACTAGACCATTTCTGGTGTCTGCCACAGAGCTCAAATTCCCTTAGGAAATCAGAGAACTGTCAGAATTATGTTCATAGTTAAAAACCTGATAAATATGTGTTTTTTAGGATTTCAATAGGTTTGCCTATGCTTAATCAGAATTTTTATTCTTACCACACGAGCACGTGCACAAATTTCTTTAGAGTAAGTTTTGTTTTTACTGCGCATGAGGTATTCTATAGAAACTGCCCATATATGTACTTTGACTATAGAAACAGCCTGCCTTTATTCTTGGTAGGGTAAGCTGCTTCATGTTTACCACAGATAAACTCTTACGTGTGGCCATTTAGCACTGAGAGCTGCTGTACTGCACTCTGTTTTACCTTGCAGCCTTTTTACAGATACATCTGTACGCTGTGTATGAGGTGGCTGCTCTGCAGTCTTGGTTCTTCCGTGGCTACAGTTTTAGTAGGATGTTTCTGATCTGCTTCCTTGAGGACTCTGAATTCATTCCTGTAGGCTTGTTTGGGGTTTGTTGGGGATTTTTTTGTACAAACAGGGCAAAGGAATTAGGCTGCTGCACAGTGCCCCCTTAAGTGAGTCATTTTGTGCGGGTCTAGTTCAGCTGACAGATGTATTACTGACAACTTAAGCTCTTTATCTTTAGCATTTTTTTACCATCTTGCCCTTCTGCTGTCTCAGAGATAATGCATCATAGGGTTGTCTTTAAAATACAGGTCTCTTCCTTTGACTCTCACAAATTCAATCCTATTAAAATCATGGCAGTATTTTGTATCTAAGCTTGACATTATAAAAATCACCCACTCATTTCCATTTAAATCATGGTTTTGAAGTCCCTGATCCATCTCACGGGGAATATGCAGCATTTCTGGAATCAGCAAGTCCTGTTTCTTTGCAGCCCTGCTGGACACCTGACATTAGCCCTTTTTCCAATGTCTTTGCGTGGGCTGCAGCTGAATGTCAGCAGGGACTCCCTCAGCCAGCCAGGCCTTTGCTTCTGCGGGGCATTCAGCAGAATCCATTTCCCAGAAACACTGCCAAAACTTTAACTCTTCGGGCACGGGGGGAGCGATTTCACACAGTGACCAAATCCTGTTCTCTAACGTTTTGCGTGTGGCCTCTCTTGAGCTGAGCGTGGTTCAGCCTCTTACAAATGCTTGAAATGCTTTCGTTGTAAAAAACACGAGAGATATTGTCATAATGCAAAAGTTGGTGCGTGCAGATTTGCTGACAAGAAAAGCACCTGTACGTTCTCTTGTTTCCTGGTGATGTACGTTTGAGGATATAGACCTTACAGAATTGTCCTTCTGAAATAAAATATATCGTAATTATTGTATCTTTCCTTTCTAGAAAGGAAATCTTTTCCTTTCTACAGCATCGTAGTCATGATGAACTAAAACCAAAAGTCAGGCAGTGTTTATAGGTACTGCACGTACATTTTAGACCTGGAATGCCTTCTGTAGCTGAAAGCTTGTCTACCTTGTCTTTTTTTGCCAGCTGTAAAAATAATTGGCTGAAGGACAGATTAGCTGTAATCTGGCATCTTCCAAAACCTAGTTTTCATTTGATTAACAAATTACATTTGTCTCTTCTTTTAAACTTTGGGGATTTTTTTATTCCCAGGTTGGATCCTGGAAAATAAATGCAGGACTGTGTGATGCATGATAAAAAAAGGGAAACGTGTTGTTGTGGTTTAACCTCAGCCAGCAATTAACTATCCCACAGCCACTCACTCTTTCCCTGGTGGGTAAAAGCAGGACAACTTGTGGGTTGAGATAAAGACAGTTTAATAGGTAAAGTGACAGCACAAGGAATTTCAGTATCTTAAGTTTGTCAGTCATATTTTTATAAGAAGCTTTTATTAAATCTGCTGATTTCATCAAAACTCTTGTTAGGATTTCTTTTTTTTTTCACGTGGAGTGGAATTTGTGATTAAGAATTTGGTAAGAGCGAGATGAGATTACCCCAAGCAGGAAATAGACTTGGTTAGAGTGTGGGAGCTGCTAAGGAGTCTCTTGGCTGATTTGAACAAAGACCCCGACCTCTTCCCTTTATGGCACTGAGGTGTGAGAGATGCAAGCTTGCATTTTGGAGTCAGTCAATATTCAGATATTTGTGCAAAGCAGAATCTCTCAGTCCATTTTGTAAGAATACCTTGTTAGAGATCCACCCAAGAGCATCCTGTTGCCTCCTGACTGGAGCCTCCTCTGGGTCTTATGAAGATGAGTAAGAGCTTGAACCTCTGTCTTCCAGGAGGAAGCTGTCACCCACTAAACACTCTAGTAGGACCTCTCTTTTTCTCCCTGTCCTTACCATTACCCTGTATTCTCTGGCTCGTGATTGAGTCTCCAGTGTTCTCCCAGTGTCAGAGAATTTTTTTTTAAGTCGCTGAGTTTTGCAGAATGTAACAATGCTTCCCACCTCATTGTTACACATTTCTGTGACACTGTGGTATAATTGCGTGTTATGTTTTTCCCTTGTTTCTGGGAAAGAGTACATTCTTTTTCTTTTAGCTGATTGGTGACGGGCTTCTCTTGAACATACTGTATTTTTCTTGGTGTTCAAAAATTAAAGGAATTTTCCCAGTGTAACCTACTTAGAATTTAAATCAAGCTGATTAAGGGGAACTTAACTATGGAACTATTTGGTGTCTAGGTGCCTTGCCTGCGTTGCAGAACCCAGAGGTCTAATTTGGGCATTTAGACTTCTTGAATAAATTTTGGGATAAGTTATATGTCTGATTACAGTAGTTACACAGACAGTATGTGTGTAACTACTGTAATCAGACATATAACTTATGCAGTATGAATAATCTAAATCAGGCAACCAAACCCAAATGGCCAAATGCATATTGGAATATTAAACACTGTAGCTTGGTAGGTCAAGCTCTGTCTTGCAGAGATGAGTGTGGAAATCCTTTCTTTAAAAAGCATGTCACAATTTAATCCTTTCTTTCAAAATCATGGTAGTAGAAGTGGCTGCCTCCTTTTAATCTAAAATGTAGGGTTAGAATACAGGTCTTGGCTGTAGATTATCTATTAAATTTCTTTTTCTGACTGAGAAAGTTCGAATGCACATCCCCCACTTCCACTGGAATGGTGAGATGATAAACATTGAAGTTAGTTGGAAGTATTGCTATTCAGGTCTTTCTGTTCTTATGTGTTCTACCAATTAGAATAAGAAGCTGTGCTCTCTTTAATACTTTCTGTCAGGCCAACTGAATCTTTAAATATTTTATGCAAAAAGGAAAAGCCTTAGCAGAGAGAGATGAGAAGAGCTGCCTGCAGCAAGGTTCCCAAACTCACCAGTGCAGCTGCAGGTGCGCTGCATTGCCCTGAGACTGCAACAGCAGGGCAGCTTTGGGAACCAGATACCACAACTTCTCCATCATGGGCTGTACTCACACTGCAGCCTGGGAGCTCACCCATCTGCCCGGGGTGGGAAATGTGAATTTGAGTCCTGGTAGGTGGAGGCAAAGATTGAATCGTGTTCTGCTACTTAGAGATGGAAATGTTGGGCTGCTGGATAAAAGTCAGACTCTGTCTCTATGCAGAGCCTGGTTGGTGAATTGACCCGTGGAAGTACAACAGGCAGAGGAGCACCTGGTGTAAGAGGTTGTTTGTACCATGTCCTTTTAGGAATTATGTCTGAGATGAGCTTGAAGGTGCTCAGCTCTGTCAAGAGAAAAGTCTATTGGACATAACCAGTGAGACTAGAGAACTGTGCTCACAAAAATACCTTTGTGATTTGCAGGTGTAGTTGTAATTTGTAGTGAGGCTTAAAGACCAGTTTTCGTTACTTGAAAAAAACAGGGAATCCTCAAGATTTGAGATGAGAGCAATAAGTTTCAAGCAATGTACAGGTTAATCATAATTGCTTTGACTTTAATTACATTGCCTGCATTACACTGTTTCACAAAAGCATGATTGGTACTTACTCGGTAGAGTACGACATAATGAAGCTCAGTGGTATTAAAAGTATTTTTACCTTTTTATTTCTAGATTATTTCAACAGTATTTTTCGAGTTTTCTTGAGATCTCTGGTCAGGTCTTAGACATAGCATTAAGTATCAGTGGCTAGTATTGCATGAACTTGGAAAATATTTTGCCTTTCTAGGATAGTTGCTGATTTAAAAGTGAAGTGTAAAAAATGGATGAGAAGCTAGTAAAGCTTGCCTGCTCCTTCAGGGGGAAGGTGATGTTTCCTTTGAAATTATATGGAAGACAAGAAATTTTAACTGAAAAAGTAGTTTAGTTATGATACCATCTAGTAAAGAATATTGTTCTGTTATTCTGGGAATCATAAAAAAAATTTGGAAAGCAGAGAAAACCCATTTTGCATACATTTTGCATGTTGGAAAAGAGTGGGTGTCAAAAGCACAGAATAATTTTCTGTGGTGTGTTTTCCAGCTACCTTTCACATAATAAAGTTTGTTCTCAACTGAGCAGCAGTTCAGAGAACAGTGGGAGTTATTCATAAGCTCAGCTCTAACTTTTCCTCTAACCCCACCTCTTCATTTTCCCTGGGAAACTGAATTACAGGGAGTTGCTGACCATTTGTCAGGTATTCCAAACTGCCTTGTCTTTACCTCACAGACTGATGGGTATCAGTAAATCCTGTTTGTCACTGGTATTATTTTTTTTTCCATATCGTGTATTTGAATCATATAATAGATTTTGGTTCATTGGCCCAAAAGTTCTATGGAGGCATTTCCATGTTTAGGGGAAATAATTTCTGTGGGTCCGAGACACAGTTTTTGTGTATGTAACCTGAAATGACGTTTCACAGCAGATCAGATGGTAAAAATGTAAGAACTTGGTTGTGGTGATTTAGTCCATTGATGTTTATAAATAACCCAAGTTTGATTCCGAGACAACATTGAGTAGAGGAAATAATTTCATTTAATAGATGATGTGGTTGTTCAGAAGAAGCTCTTTTCTCGCCTGGGAGAAAGGAAATGCTGAAGTAGCACTATGTGGAGGGCCAGGTGGAAGCATGTGGGAATTTGTCTGTTAGCTGGAGGAACAACACACAGCTGGGCTGTGAATTAGTAGGGCTTCTCAGATACAAATGGAATTAACTCATGTGTGGAATTGTAAAGTTACATCTAGTGGGGTTATTGTTTAATTTTAACAAAATTTGAGGACATGCTCTCACTCCTGCTGTCGTAGTCCTGCTGACTTTATTGGTGCTGTCGAGGTACAGGTGAGGCAAATGCTGTAATGAGTGCAGTAGCTTTTCTCTTACAGCTCAATCAACATACATTAATTGAACAGATGTAGTAGTTTTGAGTGCCTACCTGTAGTGCCTCAGTTTTAAGGCCTGGACGTGGTTCTGGCATTCTCACTTTGTCATTTCTCCAAACCACAGTCAATAACTGAAAGTTGAGATCTTTAATTAAAAAGAAGGTGATTTCTGAAAACATTTTGGAAATCCATATTAATTCCCTTCCGATATTTTTTCATCTCTTACTTGAAAATAAATCTGAGCATCCACCAATATATAAACACAATGTACCTTTCAGAACAGAGGCATTACTTGTTCCCTCACCTAAAATACCTGTGCTGTGTTGTCACAGAGATTCTATAACCTGAAGTGTAGTTTTAGATTAACCAAATCAGTAACTGCCAAGTATTGTGTCATTGAAATAGAAGAAAAGGCAATCACAGCATCTTAAACCAACCACAGAGCTTTGCCTTTGAGCTGATTTCAGTTTTTGCTGATGCTGTAAAGGATGGTTCCATTTTCTTCTCTGCCAGCTCCTTGACAGCACCTGCCACCCCTGCTTTGCACCAGAATCAGCACTGATGTAGCCACACTGTCATCTGAATTGGAGATCTGGCTGCAAACACATCTTGTTTGGTTTTTCTGGGGCTGATTCTCAGCCATCAGGTGGAGTTTTGATCCGGTTGTCAGTGCCAACTGCCTAAGGAAGGACAAATAGCAAGACTGTTCCCTTTAGTGGCAGTGTGGACTTAGGTGAGCTGAAGGTGTAACAGCAACTTTGGTTCTGAAAAGCTGCTCTTAGGCCAGAACACAAATGGAGGGAAAGCACTTGGTCTAAAACCCTGACTTCTGCCATGAAAACGGGATTGGACGGCCTTCATGCACCATTCTGTACAGCCAAACTAACCCTTTGTGTTTCTAAAACGGGTTAAAGGTAGGTAACTGCTGTAAATACTGTCTGCTGTCTTTTCATAGAGTCACAGGATGCTTGAGCTTGGTGGGAGGTCAGCTGGCCCAACCCCTCTGCTCAAGCAAGGCCACTTAGAGCCTGCTGCCCAGGGCTGTGTCCAGACAGCTTTTTAACATCTTCAAGGTGTGTTATGTAAGACTTGTGATAAACATGTTCTCGAAGTAATGCTTAAACCCAAACCTTCTTAGTTTCTCTTTTTACAAATACTTAAATAAAATGAAGTACCTGGATTGGTAGCAAACATTAATTTTGCACCATCTTTACATTTTAGACCTTACCAGTGTGTCTCTGCCTCAAGCTTGATCATAGAATATACCTTGTTCTAACTAGTGCTTTAGCCTGGTGAATACTGGAAGTAGCTGCGTTGCAGACACTGGTTTTTGTAATATAAATGTAGACCTCAGGGATGAGTGCATCCCACTTGATCACACTCAGACTACATGGTAAGGATGTCTGCCTCACTTAAGGGAGTAGAGATGTGTCACTCAGTGTGCATCTCCTTCCTGGTAATCAAATCTTTGTGCAGTGTTTGTACTTCTCTGTCATTGGCCTGATACTTCTGTCTTGCAGAGAAGAAAAAACATATTTCTCTAAATATAAAGTGAGGACTTTCTTGTAGGCAAACTGTGCTTCTGCTGTGTTGTCCCATTATATTAACCCACTGTATTCAGTCATTGAGACAGGATTGATTGTCTTGCACAGCAACACATTACTGCTGATCATTTGATTGACTTCATATTCCTGTTTGTGAGGTGGTAATTTCTCTTCTGTACTAAAAACCTCATGCATAAAATTTTATGATGTGACCCTTTTCCCTGTGCAGCATTCAGCCAGTTTTCTGTAGCTGCAGTTTTTCCTTACATGCTGAAGTTTCTTGTCTAAGTCAGATGGGAAATCTGTGCTGGGTGTAGAGTTAGTGCTGAAGACCTTGGGAGCCTTCACAGCGGATTACGTTTTAGAGGTGACATGTAAATTCTAAGAGCACTGTGTCCCTCTGCTTTGCCAAGATAGTAATTCTGTAGTAATTCTGGGTCTTCTTCTGCAGAATTGTTCTACAGGGCATGTGAACATTTGCAAGGGTACTGACACAAGGTGCTGGAAGCTGCTGACATTTCCCTGTCTCTCTCAAGTTGATGCAAGTGGAAGAGTCACTCAAGCAAGAGTCTTCTAAGTGTTAAGCAACCTCTGTCAGGCATAGGAGGAGGAGCTTGAACTTTCTGTAGTATAACCCAGTTCCACCTCAATTCTGCTTTAAAAAGCCCAGTGTTGTGGTTTCCTCTTGCTTGGTGGTTCAGGAGGTCTGATGTGGCTCACACTGTTTTCTTTGTTTGCCCAGTGGAGGGAATCCTCTGACATTATGTCTTTGTTCTTTCAGCATATGCAGATGACTATCCAGGCTCTCCAGGATGAGCTGCGCATCCAGCGGGACCTGAACCAGCTGTTCCAGCAGGACAGCAGCACCAGGACCAGCGAGCCCTTCGTGGCAGAGCTGACAGAGGAGAACTTCCAGCGGCTGCACGCGGAGCACGAGCGCCAGGCCAAGGAGCTGTTCCTGCTGCGTAAAACCTTGGAGGAGATGGAACTGCGTATCGAGACACAGAAACAGACCTTAAACGCACGTGATGAGTCCATCAAAAAGCTGCTGGAGATGCTGCAGAGTAAAGGTCTGTCAGCAAAAGCCACTGAGGAAGACCACGAGCGGACACGGCGGCTGGCGGAGGCAGAGATGCACGTGCACCACTTGGAAAGCCTTCTCGAACAGAAGGAAAAGGAAAACAACATGCTGAGAGAGGTGAGTGACCAAACTCAGCATCCATCTCCAGTCTTAAACTCTTCTCTGTCTCCTGTGCTTTTCACAGTTGTAAGGAAAGAATCTTCCCTACTGTCTATAAGCTGCATTTTACATTAGGCTCGACAGAATTTGTGCCTATTTTAGAACTTCTTTGTGGCTTCCTTGCATGTACCTTTTGGGGTTTTGTGCTGTGGGCCCCACTTTGCCTGTAGTCTCCATAGGAAGCTCTGCAGGTGAATTGTCCCAAAGCCTGTAAAATGAATTCTTCTGTTCTATTGTAGTTAGAGTGAAAGTAGCTACCTGTATTTAGGTGAGAGCAGAGAGAGAAATCTTTGCAAGAGTAATGGATGATTGCTCCACAGTTTCCATGGAAACAGTCGTCTTGCTGTGAAGGGTATTTGATAAAACTATTAGCTGCCCTGGATGCACAGCCAAAAAAAAGATTTCTTAAAGTGACACTGCTGCACACATAGTAACCCCTTCTCACCATCCTTCTGAAAACGGAAAAACCATTGTTATGCCTGTATTGTACCTTAAAAGAGTACAATGGCAGGCATTCTTCACTATAAATCATTTTAAACTAATTACAACAAAATGTAGGCTATATAGAATACAAATATTTTAGTAAAACGAAGGAAAATAAATGAAAGAAAGTGAATTATTGTGTAGCCAGTGTCGTTACATTTTTTGATATTATTAAATGCATTTTCCTCTTGTCAACCAGCCTACTAAAGTAATCTAATATTAACTTCTAAAAGGCTGGTAATTCAGCATGGATTGTGTAGATGCACAGATAAATAAATATGTGTATACATGGATTCACAAGTGATAAGATTCTGTGTAAAGATTATTTTACATCTGTCAACTGAAGGCACGAATTGGTAGCTGTCCATGGATGTGTACTGTGTGTATGAAACTAATGGCCTGTTCTGCACACTGGTGTCTATCTCATGGTTCAGGATTTCACTGAAACCTCTACGTGTACACAAGATTTAAGGCCCCTCTCTAAGAAGTCAGGAAAGCAAGGCCTGGAAGAGTTTTTTGAGATGAGTGTATGCAGCACATAAATACTTCTTAATACCTCTTATTCATATATTTTCCAGGGCCTGGCCCATTGTGCTTGTGCTCTTGCAAGCATTTATATAAGAAAGCTGGAGCCCATTGCATTTCTGAGCCAGATTTAGGCCAGATTTATTTTTTTAGAGCAGTAATCTCTTGAGTGTCTGGAGTGAAGATAATATGATTCCAGAGTTTCTGCACTACAGTTTTTCCTTTATTTAGCAACCAGTGATAATTCTGTTCCAATTCTTGTAACTATTTCAGGAAGAGCCTCAAATGGCTTCCATTTGTTCCTGCTCTAAGTCCAGCAACATAAATGAAAAACTGGCAGGAGCTGTGCAATTTTTCAGGAATGCGGTTGCGTTTGTTCCTGCTGCTGATGAGTAGATGCTGAGAGATAAGAATTCTTGTTTCATTCACGTGTGCTTGGAAAGCATCTGTCATTTAGATCATCGTCTTTGTGGTAAAAGACTTCCTAGAGGAGGTAGAGATGACCTACTGGCTTGAAAGTGCAAATGGGGTTTATCAAATGTTGTAAAATTAATTACTCCTTGCTGCTTGCCCGGCTGTGATTCATTGAGAAGTGTAAGCTGGCTGTAATGTAATTTGTAGCTCAAACCATGGGCACGGTGTGGGACCCAGCCTTGAAGCTGAGCACCCTCGCAGCCTCAGGAACACGGTGCCATGTTATCTCCTCATGGAGCTGGGTGACAGCAGGAATGCTTTTGTTTGTACCCGTGTGTCGTCCTTGAGCTCTGAGCAAGGCTGAGCTAAGTGACCTCAGACTTACCTGCATCAAGCTCAAGTCTCATGCCTGGGGCTGTGGCAGGCTGGAGAAAATCAGAGGAAATTGCAGCTGACTGCTGGAGCCCCCAGATGCTCTGCAGGATGTGGTTCACAGCTGCTCTCCATGTTTGACACTTGGAAGTTGTCTCTCTTAGGTGTGTCACTTGTTAGGTGTGTCTGCATCACCCCCCTCAGCTGGCCTTCTATTCTGTTTATTTCCATCGTTTTAGGTTATTTTAGCCCTTTGTTACCCCAGATACTAATGATGGAATTTTTGTGCTGCCTTGAAGAAATGAATCTAGTTTCTTGATGGTTCTGTATCTAGCACTGCCAGTATCTGGAAAGGTGTGCTAAACTCTTCCCTGAATACTGCTGTTAAAGGAAGCACTGCTATCTCAAAAGGGTTCACAAGAGCTTGGGAGGTCAGCGTTTATATTTCATGTCCTGACACATTAGAAAACTTTAATAGCAGTCTTGACCATCGTAGCAAAAGACGTTCTGAGACATCGGAATCCACTAGCACTGTTTCTGACTCTGCAAGGGTGTTAGATTTCTGATAAAATATTTGCTGGAAATAACAATAAGATCTGCATCTTGAAGCAAGAAGGTATCCCTCAATTTTCCGACTTCAAAACCTACATGTAATTCAAAGTGTGATGTTGAGACTCAGGGTCATCAGACAGTTTTACAGGCAGACAGTGCAGTTACAGTGGCCAGCAGAATGACCTTGAAAATTAAATGTGAATTGATTGATTTCTTCAGCTTTTGCTATTGCCGTTATTGTACTAAAGACTGCACTGATTTCCTAAGGAAAATAAATTCTAAGAGAGATCACAGTTGTGGCTCTGATAAGATCATAGCTGTGTGCCACTCACAGTTCTAGGTTGTTATATCCATTCCAAGTTATCCCTTTTTCTAGGCTGAGAAATCCAGGGCTGCTTAATTGTTCCTCATATAAAAGATACCATGTATTTTTGGTCATATCCCAGGGCACTATCTGTCTCCCAAATCCAGATTGTGGAATGGATCCTGCTGCAGCTACTGAGAGGTATCTCCATAAACAGTTTGACTCTCTTGGGCTTTTCCCAATTGCACTGACTTCTGAGGATCCTAAGAAATCATTCATATAAGTCCATGGGAAAGCTGCTATATCCAGCATAGGATGTATTCAGCAGCTGATAGAGGACATTCTCTCATTAACACAAAGAATTAAAACTTAAATGTCTCACTGAACATCAGAATGCCCTGACTTCAGCAGATGACAGTGTGGCTGCACCACATTCCTCTACCCTGGAAAACAAGCTTAAACTTCATAGCTTATCAAAAGATGGCTGCTATTTTGAATACCCCTTCTTCAGTCTTAGTGACAGTTATTATTGTTGGTATTCCAGACTTAACTTTCAAAACCAGAATTATTTTCATACCAGCGAGAAATACTTGACGAAATCCAGCAGCTGGGCTGCAGCTTCCAGAATAGCTCCCAAGCTGCATTGACTGCCACCTCTTTGTTCCAGGCTTGCTGTTGCAGAGTTATCCGTGGTGGCCCATAGCTCTGAAGATAACCGAGCTTGCTGTGTTCTTTTGGACAGCCTCCCTGCTGCCCACTCCCCAGAGTGCTGGGGGCACTGATTAGAAACAGATTTTTCTCAGCTACACGGGTTAATAGCCCAGGTATCAGTGCTGCTTGTGGCAGAATAGGATGTGACTGCATCCATACCTGGTGTTCTAAACACTGGGAGTACCGTGGGCAGACTGAGATTTGTAAGGACAGTCCAACAGGGACTCTAACTACAGCTGGCCAACCACAACCAGTATTTGGAAACAGAAAGAGGGCTGTTTATCCCGAAGGTTTGTTTCTTCAGAAGGCAGTTCTAGAGTCAGGGCTTGCGTGTGTCAGTGGTGGGGAGCGAGGGAAGAACTGACAGGAGCTTTATACTTTGTGTCCGAAAACTGTTTGGTAGTAAATGACAGCTTTGACTTTAACTTTAATTTTTTTTTAATAATTGGGCCCATTCAAACAAGATGGATTTTTATTCCAGCTGAGTACAAATTCTGGAATGAAGGAGTTAGGGATGGAGTGCTTAACAAATAAAGGGAGGTTCTGCGTGTAAAACAGGCACTGCACGAGGGCACTCATTCACAATGAGCTTAAGGAAAGAGGCTGTGGCAGAAAAAGCTATCATTTCTTTCCTTTTTCGTGTTTGTTGAAATGGCAGCCCCACCAAGTGCTGTTTGTGAAGGGCATCAAGGTTATCTGGGATGGCCTCACTGCAAGGACCATCCCTCTCTGTAGCTGTTTGGGGTGGAGCAGTGCCCACTTTATCCTGGGAATTAGCCTGGGTGTCTGTGAGCACTGGAGACCCTGTGTCCCTGTGGGCAGAGGTCTGGCAGAGCAGCAGGCAGGCACGCCAGGCTGTGGCACAGCTGGATTTGGCCTTACAGTGCCAAAACTCAATCCTGTGGTGGTGAGAGCAGCAGCAAGGAGCTCAGTGAGAAGGGATGGATGTGTCACCCGAATGTCCCATCAGAGCCCTGCTGGGCTGTGCCCAGCACAGACAGGTTGTTTCCCTTGTCTGACCGGGTTTTAATGAGCCCTGACAAGTTCTGCAAACAAATTGTTTTTCCATGGGTGTGTTAAAATTCTTACCCTTTTCTGCTCCGGGCTCAGAGGAGGATTTAGAAATTTTAATTGGAGCAATTAGAGTTAACTCAAAGAGCACTTTTGTCCTGCGCCAAGATTTTGCAACATAAATAAGATACTTCTAGAGAGAAGTTTTGTTTTGCAGGAGTAGATAGATTCAGTAACTGGGACTCCTATTACCCATCATACTAGGGGATATCTTTCTCTTGAGGTGAAAAAATTAAGTTTCTGCTTTTCTTATTGCTGCTTCATCCTTTTGACCTTTTAGAAGTGGATGGCAGGGAGAAGTGATTTAAATCAGGATAATTTAAACAGTTATGTCTTTATTAGAATCGCTTGTTTGTTCTGCAAGTAGTATTAAAACATACAGAGGTTTTGTAGGTCAAAATTTGAGAAAATGGACTATTGCAACTTGAAAGCATGCATAATTTATTTTTTATACTTCGAAATTTTTTAAAATATCATTTTAGTTTGGAATATTCTCTATGTCACCTTAAGAAAGAATGACACTTAAAATGTTCAAACATGTACGAAATTATTTTCATCTTTCCTCAGTGCAGAGGTTGGTAGCTTGATAATTCTTCAAACGTTGAAAAATTAGGTTGGAAAATAATGTATTTTTCTGTTTTTCCAGACAACAAAAAAAAATCTGCAACACCTTATTCTTGCATAGCAGATTTCTGATTTTTATACAGTAGTTAAATCATGTGTGAGTATTAAGTAAATGGAAAGAACCAGAACTCAGTCATCTGTCAGTGTTTTTTCTGTATTATAATTATGGTCTCATCAAAGTGAAATAATTAATAAAATTTCAGTAGGTTTCTTCATATGCTTTTTCTAGCATGAGGGGTAAGTTATTTAATTCTTGAACTTATTTCAGAACATTTTTTTCTCTATAAATAAGCTAGTCTTCAATATACAGCAGAATTTCTTACTATTTCATTTTAGCACTTCCATACCCTTCAGATAGGGTTTTTAAATCCAAGTGAAACAATGCCTAAACCTGTCTGGGGATTAGAGCTTTAAAATGCTTAAACTTTAATGTCTTTTGATGTTTTGTTATAGTGGAAGGTTTTCTTTGTCAATATGTATTGCATGATTTGCTTTGTTTACAAATCACGTCTTAGGTATGCTTTCCTTGGAGATGGTGACATTATCCTGCACTTTTTTCAGTAGAAGTGAGATTTGTGGAATTTTGTTTCCACAAACATGGAACTTTGCAGTGGAAGGAAAAAACCCTAAAAATACCATGAACAAGTTGGAAGCTAATTTAATTACAAAATGAGTGCTTTTGCACCTTAAATAAGAGGAAAGAGAGAAAAAATTAATAATAGCACATATGTAAATGAAGTTCTGCATGATTAAGATTTTAAATTTTAATTGACTTTTCTTCAGCTTTTGAATTCACACTTCTGTAGTCAGATTTCAACACAATGACTTGCTACTTACAACTAATTGGATGGTTTGAATTAGTTTCTCATCTTACCTTGCTTTCACTCTAGTGCCCAAGTTTTGAGGGATTTTGCTTTTGTTTCCTGCTGATTGAAGTACTGAGATGAGCGGGAAGCTGTGCTTTAGCTTTCACTTTAGGTGATGCCTTTGTTAACAAACTTAAGTGTCCTAATATCTGATGTTTTAATTGGATTTAGGAATAATCGTCTCAATGGATTAATACAGTTGCAGAACAGAGATGAGTTTCTTTAGCCAGGGGTAACTGAGCTTCAAAGCAGCTGGCACCCTCCATTATCAATGTGTGTGCAATTGCCAGCACATTTTTCAAAGTTGTGCTCTTTATGGATATAGTCACTTCGTTTTTTTCAGGGAATTATCTTGATTGGGTTTGCAAATGCAGGAAATGACAGGTGGAAAAATGCAGAAATAATTTCCAAAGGAACTACCATGATTACTGCTTCCAGCCTTGTGCAACTATATCATTTTAGCAGCAAAACTCTAATAGCTATGAAATAAATTCTGCAGGACTCTTGTATGTTCTTTTTTTCAGTTTATTTTTACGTCTTGCTGAAATAGAAGTTAAAATTACTGGTATCGAGCACTTTTTGAAAAAAAAATCGTAAGAAATCCTGAAACTAAACAATGGTGGTACCATCCAGTCACCTTCTGGCACCAGGTAGTAAAGATATTTATATAAATGAGTCATGCAGATTAAAGGGCTCTCCCACAGGTTATTTCATGCAACCTTCTGCTCAAACCAGCGATTTCAAGCGGCGGGGATTCCACAGCCTCTCTGGGCACCTGCTCCAGCATTTGCTTGTTCTCCTGGTAAAATCTTTTTCATATTAACAGGTCTAAATTTTCAGTGCTGCACATTCTGCCTGTTATCCTTCCATTTCTGAGTAGACTTCTGTTTCCATCATCCCTACAGCTTCCAGTTAGTTCTAGAGGGCATCAGGTTTCCCCCCACGCCTTTTCTTCACAGCTGAAAATACACTTTTCTCCCGCTCTGTCCCCTTGCATCGCGTGTTCCAGCCCCAGCCATGCTGGTGCCTGTCTGTCAGACTCTCCTCAGATTTTCAGTGCCTTCCTTGTAGAAGAAAATCAGGTTAGTCAGGTATGATTTGTCCTTCTACACACTTAAAGATCTATTTTATCTTACATATCTACTAAATAATTTTTAAAATTAACAGTGATCATTAATACTGAGCTGATAGCTGCTGCTGAAATTTTCCTTTGGTTGTAACATTTGCATTTCATTGTAATTGATTGGAACTAGGTTGCTAAAATCTAGGTAGGCATGAAAGCCACCTGAGACACTAAACTTTAAGTACAAAAGAGATAACATCCATTTAGTAAGGCCTGCAGGATAAGGTTGGAGAATAAAACCACATGCTTTTTAGTCAGAACTGTCCAGTCCACTGGATGATGCAAAGATCCAGCACAGGACATCATCATTGATTACACAGAGATATGGATAGCACAGTTAAGATTAAAAAAAAGTCAGAATGATGACTGTGCTTTTAATTACACATAATGTTTTTTGAAGATTTTTTTAAAAAAAATTAACATATGAAATAGCATTTTTCTGCTACTCTCTATGTGGAGTGTGCTGCCTGATTATGCAAGTTTGGCAGGAGATGGAAGGCATGTCCTTTATTGCTTTGGGAACTGCTTGTCTTGTTGCTGCTGAGAGATAAGTTGCTGTATTTTTCAGCATGTAGCCTACCCCACTATAAAAACATCATTGCTTGAAAGTGCACCTTCACATTTGTTCTAAATCCCGTGCAAAGTCCGACAAAGGAGCAACTGAGGGAATAACAGTGGATGATATGGCCAGGTTGTGAAGGAAAAAAAGACTTGGACTGAATTCAACTTTCATTATTATGCACATGTGTATAATTTACAGTGATAATACTGCTCAGTATTGAGCACTCCTTCAATTCTAAACTATATTCTCTAATTTTGAATTATTTTCATATTTCTTGGTCAAGAAAAAAAGCCATAGACTTTGTAACTATTTGTGGTGTGTTAAAATCACTTTATCACAGCTATTCTTTACATATTCAGTGTTCTCAGTGTGTTTGATCAGCTGTTTTATGTAATTAGGTTGACCAGAAAATTAGAGTATTGTTTCTCATTGGGGGCCCTGTGCTGCCTTGCCGGGCTACTTGGCAGATGTAATAATGATACACACCTTCAGTTCATATCTTTTTCTGTGGTAGATTTTCTTGAAAAGGAAGATAGATAATTCTTAAATAAAAATTAAGATGAAAAAGTAACCCCAACTATAGAGAAGGTGCCTGCCTTGTTTAGAACTTCTGACTGTTTCTAGCCTTCAGTTTCTAGTTATTGAATCTTAATGATTTTTTTGGACAGAGCAACCCTTTTTGGTATTTTGTTGCCTGTGAATGTGCTTTAAAGTTGGAATCAATTTGCACCATAATTTTTGTTTTTCCTTTTTGCCATCACTTTTAAATGAAGGAGTCATTGAACATATAAAAGCAATAAAAATGTGAAGGAGTTTTATAAGAGCCACCCCTTGTTATAATAATTTAAGTTGCACTCAAAAGTGCAGAGATGCTAAATTTTACTAACCTGTTAGGAAACAATATCAGTTACACATGAAAGTTCTTAATGTGTGAAAGTAAAGTAAAGAAAAATCCTGTATTACTTTATCAGAATGGATAACTTGCAAGGAATGAAGGTTTGGGTTTGTGTTTTTTCTGATCCTGATATTTGCGTGTGGCCCTATGTTTTTATCTATTGTGCAAAATCCTGTTTTACAGGTTCAAATCTTAATTTTCATTCATCTGTGGGGTGTGTGTGTCCACAACAGGATCTGAATCCGTCAGAGATACAATATATTAGCATTTCTCCATTCTGCCACGGAAAGGCATGGATGCAGCCTGTGTTTCATGATTAAGAAGGGGCTCTGTGCACTGCTCTCCTCCAGCAGCCGCTCTTCAGTCTGTGCTCCAGAGAGCCTCGGTCTGCCTGTAGCTTTCTTTTCAGGCTCTTCAGGATCACAGGCATGTTGCCAAAATTGAGCCCTTGCTGCGCAGTCAAGAGCTGGGAGGTGTTATTTTTCGGCAGGTTATGTCATCCAAATCCCAGTGGAATTACTTTAGATGGTAGAAGTAGGACATTTCCTCTGCGGAAGTGCAGAGCATCGCTTCAGACAGAGGAGATACAGGCGTGACTCAGGAAGGAGCTGTAAGAATTTTCCCTTTGGGGAAACACTCAGCAGTGGTGGAGTTTTTTTTTACAGTTGTCAGCATCCCTTTACAGACATGGAGTTCACCTGCTACGTGTTCCATCTATCCCGTTTCCACAGCAGCAGCTGATTTTATGTTCTCGGGTCAGAAACCGTGTCTCTGCACAGGCGGAAATTACCCAATTATTAAAATAAAAATAATGCAGTGTCCAAAATAGAGTTATGGCTTAGTAATTTTTGACCTTCTTATCCTTTGTTTTCTCAGTTTCTAAAAGCTCACAAGAGTTTGTTTTAATTTTTTTTTTGAGTAAATCCATTTTGGGAATGTCGGTACAGGTAAGCAGAATAATAATGGTATTGCTCCACTCTGGTCTGTATGTGCCAATAATATTTGTCCAGGGGGTCTCAAGCTTTCTGTTGATTCTAGGAGAAACAAGTGTATTTAGAGGGGTTTTCAGGTTTATTTTGTCAGGAGGATTTTTTTTTTGTTTCAGAGAATACCACCCTACCCTGTGAACACACTTGTAAAAATAGCTTCTCAGAAAAGACAGAAGTATAATATTTAAAACCAGAGAAACCTTCTGTTGGATTTCCTTGTTATTACCATTCATGGGCGTCAGCTTATGCAAATGGTCTTAGGCCAGACTTATGCAAGATTCTTCTTGTGGCCCTTGTCATGTCACAACACATTTTGATCTTGCTCACTTCAGAGCTATGTAAGAGCACTTAGCAATCTTGCGAGTAGTGTTTTCAGTATTTTTGAAAAGCACAGTGCAGCTCTACCTTCTTCATTCAAATAATAATCATGTGGAGCAAGTTGCATGGATGACTGCCATACAGAATTTTAACTCTTCGCCTTGTCTGTTGAAAGTACAAATTTGTGGATGGCTTTTGGGATTTGTCTTTCAGGTGTTTGAGGGGAGTGGATGGACAAACTGTGTGTGGGCACATAACACAATTCACTGTTAGGTTAGCTGGCATCACAGTTCGTGCTCTATGGGCACCAAAGTATTTTTCTGGTGTGTAAGATTAACATTCTAACAGAATTCACATTCCTGCAGTTAACATTAGAGCGTGCTGTAAGGACAATGCTGTTTGAAGACAAAGAGTGAAATAGTGTAATAGTTTCTATATATTTTCTCCTCTTTTTACACATGTTGTCTTGAAACCCCTACTTTACGTGACAGAACAAGTTGTTTCAGCTTTCTATAATTTTATCCCTTAGCAAGCAGTTTGAAGCATGTTATTTCTGTGAATTTACATCAACAGAAATATCACATGGACTTTGTATCCTCCTGTCTGCCTCCTCTGAGCTTCTAGAGCAATGTGCTGTACAGTCATGTATTTTCAGCTGTGCTCAAGGCCGAGAGCCTTGAGGAAGATTTTCATCCTGTACAGTTAAATGTTGCCTCTCTGGGGTAAAACACGTTGGAAAAAGAGAGTTAACAACCGCTGCACTTTATAACTTGTTGAAATAGACACCACAGTGTTGCTGTTTTCAGTAAGCCTCTGGTCAAGTGCATTATGAGTTATGTCTTCCATGCGAAACTATCAGGAGTTCAGATTAGTTCAGCAGGCAAATGATAGAGCTTTTTAGTAGACCCAGCTGCCATTTCAAGTTTATTTTGAGTAAGTAGGTAGTCAAAGGTGCAGTATCTGCTGTGCCTTTTTAGCTGAGGCTGGGATTCTGTTGAATGAGCTTTTGGCAATCCTTTCTGTGATATGAGAAGTGATAAAATGCGTGAACTGGCAGCATCAGAAAGCAGCTTTGCGTTATGCTCTGTATTAGAAAGAGAAGCTTCTAGTAATTATGTTTGTATTGGGGCACTGCCATTGGTCTAAGTCTTGCTTTCATTTCTGCTGGTACAGGAAATCCATCGTCGATTTGAGAACGCTCCCGACACGGCCAAGACAAAGGCTCTGCAAACTGTTATTGAGATGAAGGTAAACGATTGTGCATGGGCAGCAGTAGAGTCTGTTCTCTGGAAAAATGGGTTTTCATAGGAAAGGTGACTCTACCAAACACCATATGCTTCTGTCAGTCTTGTAATTTAAAATAAGTATATTTTTTAATGCTGTTTTATTCTCTATTATTATTTCTTACTACTGATCACTGACGAGACAGACACAGTAGAAACTTGTCTTCTGTCTGCCTGCAGCAGCAGGTACAGATTTCTTGCAGTTAACCAAAAGTTCATTGTATTACAAGAATGGGAATGATAGATTAATGTGAAAGAGTTGTGGGTTTTTATGATGTGGGTTCTTTTCTTTTTATGTTATCAACATTTGAAATACTGCTTTGCATTCTGTGTATCAACAAAGTTAGCAAACTCGACACCCACTTAAAGAATGGGTCATATAGCTAGAAATATGTCTGTATGCCATCGTAAACCTAACTTTTCTAGATGAATTTGTGATTGAATTCTTAAACCATTAGCTTAAGTACTTAATGGACTGATGGCAACTGGCCAAGAGCTCAGGAGCCACAATCAAGCGTGTGGTTTACACAGCTTTATGCAATCATATTTCATATTGTATCGCTCATAAAGTACATCAGACAGGGTTTGGATAAACAGAGTTGAAAAATTGGAAACTGTCTTTGCAAGCTGTTCTTTTCCATTTTGTACCCCTCCTTTTTCTTCCATTTTCCTTCCTTTTTTCCCCCTGCAACTTTTTCCATTGTGCATCAGTGTTTTCCATATTCATATCACATCTTTCTACTCTGAAGCCTTTCATTTGCTGTCACTCCTTTATTAGTCATCTTTGTGGTCCATAGTAATGAAAACTAATTGACCATCTGGTAACACTAAGTGTCTTTACTATCAAAAGAGAAACACACGGGTATTTCTGGGAAATGATGTGAGCATTGAAACTAAATACTGTTGTCAATTTCAACGTATCACTTCACCTTACTACCTCTATTTTTTGTTGAAAAAGTCTGCTTTATTTTTAACAGAAGTATCAAATATTAAGCAGAAGATCCAGCTAGATCTTCAGAATGGTCCTTTAGGAAAGTCTTATTTCATGAAAGAAAATCTGTATATGTAAAAATCAGCTTTTTGTTCAGCTGTGCTTTGCTTATGAGACAAAAAATAATTAGAAAAGTTTTGCTTATGAAAGACTGTAGTATAGTTTCAAATCAGACTTGTCTTTCAGGAGAGACTAAATATTTTGGGGAAGTTAAATAAGAAAAGATAGACTGCTTTAAGAGGTTATAGCTCCTAAGTACATACCCATAATCATGAGTATGCACGAAGCTCTGTGTGCTGTATGAATCTGTTCTTGCTGTTCCTAACACAAAAGACTTCTAAAGAAGCAATAAACCAGGTACACTGAATACCTCTGATCATCCTACAAAAGTATGAGGATAATGATAGATTGACTTCTTTATTTTTCCAGATGGTTAATTTTAACCCATTGAGATGTTTTATATGTTGTACATATGAGCCAGAATTCTTGACAGACCCTTTACTGCTTTATCCATTCAGAACTAGATTGTTGCACATTTTCCTTGCTTTTGGTGCTTTGCTGTTCCCCATTTGTGACCCCACTTAAATCAGCTAGTGGCACAAACCCAATTTTTTGCCATTCTTCCAGTCACATTTTGCTGCCCATTCAATTAGAATTAAATTTCTCTTTGAAAAGGCAACATTTCTTCGAGTTCCTTTATTTATTCATCTTACATGGCATTCCAGCCCTGAACCATGCTTTTGTTCAGTACAAAACTCTTGCTTTTCTTGAAAGGTAAAAAATAAATTGAAAAATGAGTATCTGAGCACTCATCTGTAGAGAGTTGAACACTGATTTCTCTAAGAACTTCATAAGTAAATTTCAAGGACAGGTAATTTATTGGACATGTATCTCCTTTTGTTTTACCCCAGCAGTATGTTAACAAATCATCTAACTGTGTGTCTTTACCTGTCTCCTCTAATCACTTTCAGGATTCAAAAATTTCTTCCATGGAGCGTGGCCTCCGGGATTTGGAAGAGGAGATTCAGATGTTGAAGTCAAACGGAGCCCTGAGCACAGAGGAACGTGAGGAGGAAATGAAGCAAATGGAGGTGTACCGTAGCCATTCCAAATTCATGAAAAATAAGGTATCGAGAAAACAAATGACAGCTGTATGTTAAACTGAGCTAAGTGAACAGAGGAGAGAAATGTTCATGCTTTAGTTAGGAGATCTGGTCTGGGTTCCCAGTCAAATGCTGGGAAACAGAGTTTATTTAATACCTGCCGTGAAGCCACTAAAATAACTTAAAAATATTAAAGAAAATTTTAAATTCCGATTTGAAAATATTATAATGGTGTTTCAGTAAGATCAGTGGCCCAAGGTCTGCTTTTATTGTCACACCTGATTTTCTTTTCTTTCCGAAAGATTTTTGTTTTTATTTTTAGACCATTACTAATCCATTATTGGTTCAGGTTTTATTTGATCTAAAGTCTTTCCAAACGTAGTTTGTTGAAAGAAGGATATTTCTTTTTGCAGCTGTTGTTTTATAACTATTTGCCCTTTTTATTGTGTAAAGGCTGAAAAGAGCGTGAGCTGCCACTAGCATGGCTTTCCATTACACTCTCCTTCCAGTAGTGGAGTGAGCATGTCAGTGGTGGTGCTGACATTAATTTCTGTTGTTTAGAACACAGGACAAATACAGCAGAGAGAGATGTTGATCCTCAGGTGTAAAGATGGATGCTGGCTATTGAATCGTCTGTAGGCAAAAGTCAATCCATTCTTTGTTTCTCAGTCTTTTAGTGGGTCCTGACATTCTTTAGTGAAGGTTCAGGCCCTCTTGTACAGTAAATTTAAGTGTATTGTGAACAGTCCTGCCTTTCTTAATTAACATGTGTGTACTCCCTGCAAGCAGTATGATCTGGGAGCAGAGGTTGAAAATTGCTCTGCTAGGTGCTGAACAGTTGTAACCCCCACTGCATTTGTCCTGCTTGAAATTATTGGTTGGAAAAAGAGTTCTGGATGGAGTGTCTTGGAGAAAGCAGCGTTACTTGCCCTGAAGTGGATACATGTACAAAGTGTGTGGTTCTCCACTTGCCTCACACCAGGTCACTGAAACACCTCGAGATAACGACCTCTGTTCTTACTTCTGCCCTGTATCCCACTGGGTTGCTTAAGGGTACCCTGTTCAAATTAGGAATGGGAAGAGATCAGAGCACCACTTCCTTCCATCTTTTCTTCTTTCTTTCCTTCTTTCATTGTTAGCAACTCTTTGATTTCCCCTTGTCCTCTCCCTCTGGATCTGTAGATCTGTTCAGCTGCTTGATTGCTGGACCTCTTCCATCTCCTGTGTCTGCTCACTTACTTTCCTGCAGAAAAGTTGCTGCTTTTTGGTATCTGTTTGCTCATGACTCATGGCCATCTCCAGTCTTGACATCTTGCTGTCCTAACGTGTTTTGTAGTTGCACAGCATTTATTTTTTCAGCGTTGTATTGTATAAGTAATTTGTGGCTGTAGCTTGACAATTAACATTATTTCTCTTAAGCTGAAATGTGTCCTTTTTCCTGTCGTAATTTCCTTATGAATTCCAGTTTCAAAACCGTTGGGATGAGCGCCACATACTTGACATATGTAAACATAACCATGACTATGTATCTTTTGTTTCGTAATCAAATTTTTGTCTGGCAGCCTATATGAAATTACACAGGCATTAAACTTTTGGGAAGACTTAATGAAGAACGGAAGAGAAAACGAGTGACCAGTGTTGATCCTTCTGTTCAGTTCTTTGTCACTTTTAGTTACTTGGACTGAAACAAGCTGACTAGAAGCTGGCAAATAATAAATATTTAAAAGCATAACAATGTCGTGACAGGTAGAGCAACTGAAGGAAGAGCTAAGTGCCAAAGAGGCTCAAGGGGAGGACCTGAAAAAAAGAGTGGCTGGTCTCCAGACCGAGGTCTCTGCAGTAAGATCTCTCTTTTGTGTGCAGTGGCCATTCACTGGGGCTTGCTGGCTCTCTGGCTTCGGGGGTAGCTTTTCTTCTCCTACCTTCTTCATGACTGGATATAACAAGTAGAACTAACAGCCTGCTCAGCCTTGTAGCTGCCTTTTTGTTCACGTGGTTTTGGTGTCCATAAATAACATCACTCTCCAGCTGAACATCTGTATTTGTTTTGTTGCTGCTTTTTTAATGGTATGAGCTGTTTGAGCAATAACCTACTCTTCTCTACTCAAGCAGATTTCCAGAAGTATTCAGCACCCATTTTGTGGACAGACTTTCAAAGAGATTTGCTTTTCCTAGTAAAAAAATCTAATTTGAAAACCTGTGCTGAACCCTCCTAATATTTGTTTCACAAAAAATAACGAAATCTGGATGCTGAACGCTTTTCGAACTGGTTGTTCTATTTTAGCAGCATGAATTTAGGTTATTCCTTGTTAGAGTTTCACTCCAAAGAGTGAACGTGGTTTCTCACCAAGAAGAGAGCTGCGAGCACTTGATGCTGTCTTAATTTCTTTGCCAAGCTGGGATGGTGTGTGCTGTGTTCTTACTAAAGGGCTTTGGCACGTGGGCAGTGTGGGCTTGCAGCTCTGAAATGGGGGTTTCTGGAGACAAGAACCTTGGGAGTCTTAATGCAATGGAATGTGGTAAGCATCTCTTCTGAGATGAGCCCAAAAAGAATCTGTCTTTTTGAGAAAGTTTCACTGTGTTTGTGCAAGTTCTACTGGAAGTTTTTCAGGCTGCCTACTAACTGAAAAGGTTTGTGTCATCTGAGATTTTTTAGGGAGGCTTTTTTGTTTAGATGCTCCAGAAAAGATGACCAGCAGTAAATAATTCAGCTGTCCCCAGCAGTTGTCCTGTGCCTGGCAGTGTTGTGCAACTGGTGGCAGGCAGCAGAAGCAGTGCTGCTGACATCAATACCTTTGTGGTGAATTAAAATAGGTGGCAGAATCATCCTCTCTGCATATCTGCTTTTAGTAAAACGCAAAAAAAGCAGCCTAGCAGGTTTGAATTAAGTGAACAATCAACTATTGGATAGTCCTATGAATTCTTACATACCCTCTCATTGTTCCATTTAATAAAATGGGTTTGAGAGGTTTTTTGAGATGCATGTCCTCCTTCTTCCCCATTTCCTCATGTACACTGTTTCACACTGGAGCACAGGAGTCCTTGATTACGTATTTTGATGCTATTTTAATACTCTTTGGTAAAGAGTTTTCTTCCTTTAATGGCCCATTATTGAAACAGTGTTTTCCAGATAAAACTGCACTTACCCAAGATTTTTCTCTCAGTTATTTCTACTAGTATGCGCATTTACTCTAATCAAAAGTTAAAAAAAAAAATATAAATTATATCATAATTTCGTTCACGTGTCATGTTTCCAAACATGGACAGTGACCTGGACAATTTTTTTACCCTGTGATGTCCTTTAATTTCTGTTTTGAAGCACTGGACAATGTACTTTTGGGGCTAAGTGATTTTTTTTTTATGTCACAAACAAAATTGTTCATGTTAAGAAAAGGAAAACTGTTTAGTTTTTAGAAATACACCCACCTGTGCTATATGATATGTAGCAGTAAAATATTGCTATTCTGTGAGATAGGAAGCAAACTAGAAAGCTGGTTACAAACTTGGACTTAGGACTACATTTAGACTTCCTGTCATCTTTTATTAATTTTTCTTTGTTTTCTCAGACTTAATAAAAATTGTCCTGATGATTGTACTTAAATTAAGATTTCGGCTATTTTCATTGCTTTATTTTAGCACTTTTTACTGTTTGTTTTTTAAATAGTAATCCAGCGCACATTTATTAAAATAAATTTGCATTTCTGTTAATTCACTAAATTAAATTGAGGAAATTGCTCTCAACAAAATGCAATTTCACAAACAGTTTTCATGTTGTTCTGATGAATATTTGCATCTGCTTTTAGGAGCTTCCACAAACTAGAAGGTGTTTCATAGAATAAAACGCTGGTTTTGTAAATAGTGGGAAAAGTGAAGGTGCCTTTCCATCCTCTGTAAGCATGAGGCTGGATTGATGGGTGAGGAGCTGGAGGGCAACATGCTAATTTGACATTTCAAAGCAAACTTGTGCTGCTTGAGAGACCTGCAGGTGTCTCCTCTGCTCTGATATTACAGGCTAGGGGGACTTTGTCATTTTGGTTCTGCTTAATCTTCATTAAAACCTTATCCCTGCTCCGTATCTGGGTTTGGTCAGTCCTTTGGAGGATGAATAACAAAAGGCTGCCCCTATTAAAAAGAACCTCCCTTGAAAAATGATGACATTTCTCCCCTCTCTTTTTCCTTCTATCCTCTGCTCGTGACACAAATTTTTGCTGGCCTTTCACTCAAGACAACTGAAGGCTTCCTAGTTCTGTGGGATAATTTAAGAGTATCGTCCTGTTTGTTGGTAGTTACGTGTGTTTATAGTCATTTTTGCGAGGAAGGTATAAATGTCTCTCCCTTTGCCCGTCCTTGCTGTGTTTTTCAGATTGGCCAGGTGAAGCAGGAGCTGTCCCGCAAGGACACCGAGCTGCTGGCCCTGCAGACCAAGCTGGAGACCCTCACCAACCAGTTCTCTGACAGCAAGCAGCACATCGAAGTTCTCAAAGAGTCTCTTACAGCTAAGGAGCAAAGAGCTGCCATCCTGCAGACAGAGGTGAAGTGGGCAGTTCTGTACTTACTGACTGCATACAGGGAAAGGGAGAAAACCCGTTATTCCTCCCGTTCTTAGGCTGTACAATCCCACAGACATCCAGTACTGCTTGTTCCGAGCCCTCTGTATCTTTGATTCTACGTTTGATTCCTAGGCCAGGGCGTTGATCTAAATACAAATATGCGTTTAAGTGCTTGGCTGAATTTGAAGTTGCAGTGTCTGAGCTGGGGGGATTTATTTGCAGTGACCTTGTAGCTAGAGAGGAGAAGAAAAAGGAAGATCATTCCAATAGCAAACGCCCTGCAGAGAATTCACCACTCCTGTCAGCATGTCCAGGAACTCCTGCTCGTAAGCCCGTGCTTACACCAAAAATGTGGGCTCTCATGGTTTGTGATGCAATTCCAAGGTAAAGGAAGAATATTTTCTAAACCGTGTTTCGATGACAAGTGCTTAATAAATCCCCATATTATGTAAGACCCAGGTGTATATCTGAACATCAAACAGATGGTAAATACAGCATAAATGTGTTGCTTCTGGATGCTCTTGAAGAGCAAGCATGAAATGTCATGTGCAGACAGCATTTCATTCACTGGCTTGGAAAATTGTAGTGTTAGTGGAAGTCCAAAAGATGGCAGTGATGCATCAACAACTTTGTGTTCTTACAGCTAAAAGTCAAAGGAGCCAAAGGAGCTGTGGAAAAGCCATGCAGGAAATTTTTGGGTGGTACTGGTAGAAGGTTCCGTGTTACAAGAGCATAAGAGAATTGATCTGAACTTTTTACCCCAGTTTCCCTTTCCTTTAGCCAAAATTGGTAAATCTGTGGGTGCTCATGGCCTTGTTGATATGCAGTAATGAAGTTACACAGTAAATATCTTTTGATGTTCCAGGATGGCTTTTCTGATTAATCTCAGATTTGTGTAGAAGTTGAGATTGCATTAGTGGCTGTAAACTTTGAAAGTGTTCCAGTTTACAGTCATGAATCTCCTGTTAAATTTGTTCATTCCTTTTTGCTAGTTCAGGGATGTACCCTAGATTAGTACATGTCTATTTAAAAAAATATTTAGATTTCAAAATATCATTGAATGTAGGTGTTAGGTAAGTAACCATTTTCAAAGGTAAAATGCAGTCTTTGATCCATTACAGTGATTGAAATGAATATAAATATGTTAAATGTGCAGTACTGTGACAAACTAGGAACACATTTCTCACTTTTAAGTCATAAATAGTAGTTCTTTTCTACCCATGAGAGATGAAGTTCTTGAACAAATTTACTTTATTAACAAGCTAAAAGACTTCACTAGAGGGTCATAATTTCAGGTGTTATGGTAGATAAACATATTTATTAAATTAAAATGTCCGGAACTGAAACAGGATATTTAAAACCAAGAAGACTTGGTAATATGTACCACTGATAGATACTCTTGACAGTTATTCAGAACATCTTGATTTTATTTTAGCTGAAGACCAAAGTAGTTTTTTAATATAGAAAATTATTCTACTCTCTAACTTGTATTATTACTAAATAGTCATTGAGAATATTTGTTCTTCATTGGCTGCTTCCAAATGAGGTTCTCATGTAGCACCACAAAACCAAACTGGATTCCTCCTTCCAAGAAGTTATTCATACTTTTTGAAAGAAAGTCTCATCTTTTTCGCCCTGGTTGGAGTTCTTGTCAGAAAGCTCAACAATTGAATTATTGCACAGAGAGAGTTGTGAGGAGGAAGAGAGCTGCAGTTTCTGACATATATTGTCCCCATATATTTTCACAGGGGATCGATACTTTAAAGTCATATTTAAATAAACATTTTGAAAGGAAAGAGAATACCTCCATAAGCCTCTACCTCTTATTTAGTGTTCTGTTAAAGAACCTGCTCCTAGGTGGGGAAGAATGTTGATACAATATCTCCAAAATGGATTTGCCACCTGCCACACTAGAACTACAAACAACAGTGAGCTGTTTGTGAGGTGTTTATCTTGAGGGCAATTGGGTGGAGAGGATATTGTGGTTAACTTTTCAATTGGTGTTGAAACCTTTAAAAATAGCTCTAAAATTGTACAGTTGCTTCGTAAACAAAACAAAAAATAAGTCAGTATTTGTGTTGGAATTAAGGCTTTATCCATAAAAAGTTTTCACCCAGTGAGCCCTTCAGCTCAGGTCAGTGCCAGAAGTTATGTGGCTTCAGTGGGAAGTTGCATTAACCAGTGAGAGTGTTCTCCTTTAGTTTTGTGTACTGCCCAAGCTGGCATGGTTCTGCAATTGGTCTGTTCCTCTGGTAAATTCAGATTAATATTCAGTAGAAAAATGAATCTAATCATGTGGAAGCTTTTATTTGCTTTGAATGGCTCATTAGAACATGAATTTTTCTAAGGATCTTTCTTTATTGGGGCTTATTCTGGCATTTTGGAGCTGCAGTGGGCTCTGCCAAGTGAGAGCCAGAGAGTGGGTTACATTTAGTGAGGGATCCAAGTGGGAGCTGGGTGTTTCTAACAACACTTACCAGCACCAGCTACCCAAGACCCAGTGCTGACTCCTGCAAGCATTGAGCTGAGCTCCCAGACCCGAGTTCACCGTGTTGAGGTGTTTCATGTCTGGTGCCAGGGGTTGTGGAAGAGCAGCTGAGCTGGTCTGTGACCCGAGCAGGCACTGTGCAGTCTGGCTGAGCTGCCTGGACAGCTGGGAGCTCAGTGTTCACAGAGAGCTCACTCATCTGCAGGCCAGCCTGGGTACTGCTGCAATTGGCATGAGGAGGTGAGGAGTCAACTCTAATCTAGTTAAAAAGAAAGATCGATGTCAAAAACGGAGAATTAAATTAAGTCTCGTGAGCTACCACTGCATTCAAATCAGTCAATAAATGTAGCTTTCAAGTCTTAATTACACACTATGCTATCAGTGAAAAGGCTTAACTCCTTTGGTGTATTTATATGATATGTTTGCAAATTAGTAATGGAATGTCACGAAACTGATCCTTTTTAAAATGTACTCATACTTGGAGACTTCACCTAACAAATAGCTACAGTAGGTAGAAAGCAACTCTGACCTCACATACCAATTTTAATTTCATGTCTCTGTGCATTTCTCAATGATCTTTGAATTCTGAGTGCTGACACAGAATTACTTCAACATCTGCTTTAAAAAGTGGCTGGCTCCTGTTAGAAACCTTTGCAGGCTCTGAACACAAATCTCAGGATTGGTATTCCATCTGTTCCTTTTGCTGCCTCTGCTGCAGTCATGCCTACGGAGAATTAAAATTTAGAATTTTGCTGTTACAGAGAAATTGGGGCTTGGATATAGCATAGGGGAGGTTGTACCTCCTGATGCCACTGAATGAAGTGTGGTTTGGTCCACTGATCTGAGTTATGGTTCAGCCATGGTTTGAGCAGGTGGTGGGTAGATGAGAAGAATCACTCAGGAAAAGAGGAGCATGCTGGTTTTTCTGGGCATCACTGACATCTCCTTCAACCCAGGTGGGAATCACCAGGGTCAGAATAACCTGCTTGCTACTGTACAGTGGAGATGATGGTAAAATTCAGAAAAAATCCATGTTTTCAACCTGAGTCCTATTGACTCAAGCTCCCGAGTCAGGTCTGAAACTCACTGTGGACTTCTGAAAATGTAAATAATTTTCCTATGGTTTGGTAATATTGTGAAAGCTAAGACTGTCATTACAGAATTCACGGTTCTAAAAAAGGCTTAAGGTGAAATTTACATTAGATATTATTTCATAAACTGAGCTGACATGAATAAACAAGTGCAGTGTTCTGCCAGGAATAGTGCTGAGGTGATGGTTGTGTGTCCTGCCAGCCTTTGAAAATACTTTTGAAAGTGTTTTCTGTGGTTTCCTAGGCAAGGACCTCACACAAATAAAACCAGGAATGCAATTTACCCCAAACCATAAGCTAATATAGAGTTCAAAGAGAAAAATCAATCAGAAAATGGAAAGCATTCTGTGGATAAATTTCTATTTGCAGATGTTCTCTTTTCACTTAACACTGTGCTGTAGGTATCTGGACTGTCTCAAATATTTTGCAACACAACTGTTGAGAGTAAGTGGATTTTCTTGTGAGGGAGATTCTCAGTTTCCCTTCAAGAATTAATAAAAGTGACTCTTAGCTTTAATATCAAAGATTCCCAGAGAAGAACATACCTAATCAATCTCTAGAGCTGTATGTTTTTTAAAAAGAAGACAAAGCCTGATGCACCTGCTAAACCTTTCATTGCGAACACTAGCCGTCCTATAAATCATATTTGGGTAGGACCTGGTACTCCAATATCCCTGCAGATTACACTCCATGCCCCACTTGCTGGGTGAGAGGTCAGGAATGTGATTTTAATAACGAATGTGTTGGGGAGAAGGCCCCAGACACGGCGGTGGCAGCGGGACCGCAGCGCTGATGGGGAGAGCAGGGCAGCTCTTTCCCCGCTGGCAGGAGCTCGCTGCTCTGTGTGGAAGGAGGCAGACAAAACAGCAAAGGGCTTTGTGGGTGGGACACACTGGAAATGCAGAGCCTCAGAGACAACTTTCCCGTTAGAAACTCAAAATAAAATGGATTGAGGATAACGCGTTAAGCCTAAATGTTGCTCAAAATACCGTAAGCGTAGTAAATTCCTAAATCCTTACCTCAGCTGGCGTTGTCCAGCGGTTGTCATCTTTTCACTTCGTGTCTCTGCTAGTCTATGCTGTGCAGAAGGACCAAGGAATTCATTGATCAGCCTGTTTACTCTGTGTGACTGATGTCCTGTAATGGATTCAGCTAACAGGAACCAAATCTGATACTGTCAAATAAGATTAGCAGCCAAGCTGGCAGATCTGAGCTCTGTCTGAATGCCGAGTGGATAGGGGTCAGTGGGTTTCTTTTGGTGTCGAGAGCAGGTTGGTGGTGTTGGATTTCGTATTCCACAATGGTCTTTGAGATTAGTCTGTGCTCTGTGCTGACCTTGTTCTTCTCATCAAATTTATATTCAGGTAGCTCTGATTCCTTCTCCCCTTTCCTTTGTCTTGTGAGCTCTGTTTCACGTATGGAAGAGAAATGCAGAAGGAAAAGCAAAAGATGCTCAACCTGCAGTTTTGGAGTTTGAGGTCACCACTGAGTTCTCAGAGTGTGTTTCTAAATGCACTCAGGCCATGGGAGCTCTAAGTGTGTTTGTGTGTCCAAATTGCACCCACAATATCCTGAACTGTGTCATTTGTTCAGTTTTACCTTTAGTATAAAACTGCATGCTGTGGAAAACATGTTATATTTAAACTATTACTTTGCTTTTTAAGCCAAAATATTCTTAGCCATCCTAAGGTAACCTCTTCCCAGTTTTGATCTGCAGTGGCTGCAGAGAGCTCTGCTTTCATTACCTTCAGGCTCAGCTACTATTGTGATTAAAACCTAGAATATAAAGTGACTGTCTGGTACAACGAGTCAGTGTTTATTCTCTGAGTATTAGTAATGTTTCAAAATAAAGGGGTCAGTTTCTCTGCATGTGAGAGAACTTCTCCACAACACCTTGTGTTGTCTTCTACTTTGAGGAAAAAGTTTCAGTATTGTGTGATACAAGCCTGAGTTATGTGAGAAGTATGATGGGAGGTTTTCCAAGAAGGAGCATTATTCTCATATTGTTTGGGAATAACATAGTTGATTATTTTTACTGTTTAGTCTCCTGTCACTTATGATAACTGTTTTATCCCAATCTTACGTATGTTGAGTTCTTAAAGAAAGGGATGTTAGATTCCTGAATCTATTTGTACTATTTCCCCTGTGGAAGTGTAGTCTGACTTTGCTAAAATTTCTCTCCTTCAGTGCTAACCAGAGCTTGTTCTGCGTTTCGGATCCAGGTGGATGCGCTGCGGTTGCGTCTGGAAGAGAAGGAGACTATGCTGAATAAGAAGACCAAGCAGATCCAGGAGATGGCAGAGGAGAAGGGGACTCAAGCAGGAGAGATCCATGACCTCAAGGACATGCTAGAGGTGAAGGAACGCAAAGTTAACGTTCTTCAGAAGAAGGTAAGATTGGAGAGCTCCAATAAACACCTGATGCATCTCGATTTCCAAGGCTGTCAAAAGGTCTGGACTAGAATTTGCATTCTGGAGATTAATGTTTGAGTCCATTGATGTAATGGGAATATGATGAAGGATGAATTTCAGTTTGAATTTTTGACAAAAAAAATAGAATGCAAAACAGAGGTCGTTGCCTTTCAGCGATTGCGTGTGCTGCTTCTGCTTCCATTTTAACCTTACCAGTGGCTGAGGCATTTTTGTGAGGGCACAGCATCTGTAAAATCAATCAATCCTTTCCCACCCAGCACCTTACCAAAGCCACACTGACTGGAAGCACGGAGCACTGGCTGACCATGACTTCAGGATGTGACTAAATGAATGAGGGGTTGTACCAGCGCAAGCAATTAGGATGATTTCTCTGTAACCTGCTTGGAAAGTTTGTGAAGAACTCCGTGTAACTTTTGTTAGAAATGCTGTTTTATCATACTTAATGTTTCTTGGGAAGTGCTAGAATAGGATAATCAGACTATCCTTCATCTCTTTCTGGATAAGAAAATGTAGACCTTATCAGTGAACTGGGGGAGGTCTGGGTAAAAAAAAACGTAGAGAGGTTTCCCAAAGGGCATTGAGTCCCAGGGCAATGGATGTCATTATGGATGATTGTTGGCAAATTGCACACACAATATATCCCAATTTTCCTCTGCACAGGGTAAAAAAAGAGAAATGCATGTATTGCAATAAATTTTAATTTGAAGAACTTTTTTTCTCTGTATATTTAGAGAAGCCATTCTGGAGCTCTTATTCAGTCTGTTTGGCTGAGGATGTGGGGTTTTTGTTCTATTTTTTTCCTAGACCTTTAAACAATTCTACGGAATTCTCGTGATATTAATAGTTCAGAATATTGATTAATTTCTGATGCCTGGCCAGTGCCTTTTCTTCTTGTCTATAACCATAAATCTTGAGGGTTTAGGTCGTGTTCAGCTCTGTTACAGCAAACGTCATGCGGGAATGGAAGTTCAGGCATGGGCTTCAGCCATAAATAAGTCATGAATAATTCTAGAGCACAGCCCTAATTCCCAGTCTTCACAGTCTCATTTTTCTGAGTGTTCATCTTTTTAGGAACACAGATTTCTGATTTTTGTGCTGTGTTTCTTTTTGTTTTACAAAACTGGTGGTGCACCCAGCAGTCACAGATTGAGATCCCAGCTGAATGTTTAACCAGGAGGTGGGGAATCTGACATTTGCGTAAATGTTAAATGGCACTGAGGTTGTGTTATTTCCATTTACTCTTACACTACTTTTTCACACGTTCTCTCACTCTACTTGACACTTGAGAATGATCTTTCATTAGATCATTTATAGGCAGCTCTAAAGGTTCTCTTTTTATCCGATCTTTGATACTTGTTTTTTTGAGGCCACTGTAATCCATATTGACACAGTTTCATCTTGTGTCTTCATGCATCGGACCTGTTTTTTCAGGACTGTTCCCTGCTGCTTTCAAGTGAAAGTACCTGGTCTCTTCATTTTGGAAAGAAAGGGCCCAGGCTTTTAGGTGGAAAGCTTTGAGGTCCTGGATAGCTCCACTGAGGATAACACTACCATAATAAACTGCAATTTGTGGTGTTCTGTAAACCTGTCTCTGAGCTTCTTAAACAAAAACAAAACAAAAAACCGCCACTGAAACAAACCATCATAAAATGCTTTGGGCTGAAAGGGATCTTAAAGATCATCCAGTTCCAATCCCCTCTGCCATGGGCAGGGACACCTTCCACTGTCCCAGGTTGCTCCAAGCCCATCCAACCTGGCATTGAACACTTCCAGGGATGGAGCATCCACAGCTTCTCTGGGCACCCTGTTCTGTCTAAAAACCATATAACCCATATAGAAAAATATGTATTTCCTGCTGCTGACTAGAATCACATGCAGTGATATGAATTTGCTTTAGCCTTGAAGTTGCTGGAGGCATTTCCTTTAACATGAACAGTTAAATTGTGAGGGTTGTAAATTCAAAGATTATTTTTTCTGTTTCTGTAACTAGCTAACCTAGGATATTCTTGTGGAGAATCCAGGTGACAGTTCTTTTATCTGAGGTTTGTGGTGCAATATGGAATTAATTTTTAATTTTTTGTATAGCCTGGGGTAAATAACTGGAAATTCAGGCCTTTAAAGTTCAAGGATTGATGTCTTTAACTCAGATTTTTAATTACTTGTCCGGACCTGGAACTGAAGACTAGGTGTGGGATTTTCTATAGATAGGGCTTTCCATTTTCTTGTTCTCTTCAACGTTTTTCCACAGAAAAGCAGAGCTTGAGAAAATACCTGAGGAAGGACTGGTCTGATTTTTTTAATATGTGTTGCTGTGGAAGTTATGAGAACTTGCATAAAATCTGTTAGGGAAAAAGTTTGAAGTCTCATTTTTATCTGGTCTATATGGCTGTCCCTTTATGACTACACAGCTATTTCTGCCCTCTGCCTGGAACCTCAGAAGCCTCTAGCTCCTCTCATATAAATATTTTTCTCTTAATCCTTGTAAACTGTGTTTGATTTTTTCTGTTCTTGCATTTCTAGAGTGCATCTTATTAAAGTGCACATCTCATTTTCTGCTTTTTCCAAGTGCTATCTCTCAGACCTTCCAGGACAGTTCAGAATTTTATTGCCATAAAAAAAAAAAATGCAGTCTTTAAACTTTTACCTCCCTGCACAGTAGTCTTTTTATTCTGGTTACAAACTGGTATGTTCAGCCAGATCAGGTTTTAGTCTTATATTCTAGTTGAAGATCTGAAGGTACAGTTTAAAGTGTCTTCAGAGGTCATAGATATTATAGATAGTAGTTTGTCTGGGTTTTTCTTTTACTGGCTTAGTTATCTGATAGTAAATGTTTGTTTTACGTTTACTGACATGGTTTAAATGGTACTCAGGCATTTTAATTGAATACAGTGGAAGATCATGAAGGGCACGTGGTACAAAAAGTGCTTTCCTTGTATAGTGTTAATTAATATTTTTCTATGGCAATAGTATGTATTTGGAAGCAGCAGTTATGAGAAGGAACAGGGTAAAGATGTGGGGTGTTGAAGGAATTTAACCAAATCAAGAATTGGGTTAATAGATACTATTCAATCAGTTTTCACCAAATACTCTTCCCTCAGCAGGTACTCAGATATTTTTGAAGTTGCATATTTTTGAAGTTGGATTCTAGTAAATTAAATTTTGCACGCTAATATTTTTTAATGCTAGGTGCAAAGAAAATTTGTAGCAAAAGCTAAAGTGATAGAGATCTGAAAAGAACAGAATTTATTAAAAAATCATTAACTTGCATAACTTGGCCATTTAAGAAGAGTTGTTTACCTCTTTCGAAATTTAGAGGTTGCCTGTACTGGAATGTAACCATAGATAAATGGGTATTTGGACCTCGTAATTTTTTTATTTTCTGTGACTATTTTAGATGTGTAATCACCTATTCTGGTGGCACTGGCAAGGAATTTTTTGGTGTGGTGCCCAAAACTGTGCTATCCTAAATTGCTGCTGTTGAAACTAAGAATTATTTAAAATGCACCCTTTATTTTTGGGTCTCTGTTCAGATTCATTAACACAGACTACCTCATGGTTTGCTTTATCAACCATTGTTTTTGTTGTATTGGTTAAAGGTGGTGAACTATAAAGTGTACTTTTTAGTCCTCCAAAAATCAAGGTGAAGAAAGAATGGAAGTTTACTGGCTGATTGGAGATCAGCTAAAAGACACACAACAAAGATCTGAAAAATTAACATGACAATTGGCATCATTACTGATACCCCGTAGGCACCAAAATACATTTTCCAGGTTGCTGAGGAAACCACACGCTTCACATTTTAAATCCTGGAGCCTTTCCAGTTCTAAGCTCATACAGTGATGCTGCTTGGTGGTACCTTTATTTTAGACAATAGAAGTAGGGCATATGCTAGAAATTTGGAGACTTTGGCTTTCTGTCTGAAAATTTAATGCAAAAATGTAGTTTTATGGAGCTTCAAGATTATTTTTTCTCATTTCATTGCAAACAGGTCTTGCATAAAATCTCATTTTAAGTTGTTAGAACTCAAGGCCAGGGGAGAGTGTCTTTGAAAATAAAGTAGGGACCATGGTGGGCAAATTTGAAATCTGAACCTGAAAAACATTAAATGGTGCTTCATTACTCTTTTTGCTGGTTAGACATCTGTCTATCTTTGCTGGTAGACAAGGATGAAAAGAAATGAGGAAAAAAAAAATCAATATTTTGCAATCAAAGCATTTTAGGGAAATAGCATTTGGGACAAAAGGTAAGTAATAGTACACTGGAAGAAAAAAAAAAACAGGGTATCAATCACCTCTTGCTTTGGGGGTAGGTCATGTTTTGTCTTGGGGAGGGAGGTTAACACTCCCTTCTTTGTGCAATGCAGCTGCAGGCAAATAAAATGCAAGTTTTAGTGTCTGAAGATAGCAGTGTTCTTGGCAGCTCCCCATGCTCTGTGTGATAATTGACCTGTGATAAAGGAAGAACACTGATTTATTTTTTTCTTTGATGGCTGTGCTGACTGGTTTAGCTAGAATTTGGGAAGGTTTCAAATGCTCCTGCACTTTCAAATAAGAAGCATTGCCTTTCTCCACAGGAAATTAATGTCCTCTGCTTTTCAGAAAACTTAGAATTCATATCTTATGCTTAGTGATGAGAAATATCATGTGGCAGGAGAGAGGGGCTGCAAATGAAATGTGCAACTCAGTTGTTTAAAATCAGTGGTGCTCATAGTTACCACAACAGCAGTGTTGGTTTGGTATTCCGAACTCTGAAAGAGCAGTGATTGTATTTTAAAGTTTATTTTCTTTCTATTCTCATCTCTGAAGTAGGTTTACCTACTCAGACAGCTCCTCTGCTCCAGGCCTGAGGAGATGAGAGAGCTCAGAGAAGGAACTGCATTTTCAGACATCTAATTCTGTTTGTGGCAGTTTCATCCAAGGTGTGACCTTGAACTTGCCTACCAAGCAAGTGGATATATGGTTTCCTAAGAATCCATAAAATGCAGGCTGGAGTTTGAGACATCCCTTTGAGCCTCTCTAGGATGGCATTTAGTGCTTAGAAGTCCCACAGTGTCCCCCCTGTAGGCAATGGCTTGGTCATACCCACGGCGTGTCCGAGTCTCTATTTGTGTGAGCTACACGGTGAAGAATAACTCAGCAGCCAAGGAAGGGCAAAGACTGGCCTGGCAGAGATGGGCTGCACGTTCATTTACAGCGTGGGTGTGTGTGTGCCCTCCTGGTTCAGGCTGGAGAATTTTCTGCCTCTGTATCATTCCTGTGAGCAAGCTTGTTCTCTGCTTTTAACGTGCCCGAGTCGTGGGCATTTAAAGAGGAGCAGCACACAGCTCAGCTCGTCAGCCCTTGTTCTGCAGGGTGGATGTGCTGCACTTTCTGCTCAGCCGGAGTTGATGGAATAGGTGCTTTTCTTCAGGAGCTCTGCGGCTTGCCCAGCCCAGTTACAGGAGTGTTTCTGTAAGTCTCTGTCAGAAGGAGCTGTACTCCTGCTCTTTTTACTCCAGGTCTCAAGTCCTGCCGCTGAACCGGTCCTAAACCCAGTTCAGAGATTTCAAACGCCACAGAAAAGACCAAAGATCCCCAGAGGCTTGTGTCAGCCTCTTTATTAAATCTGACAGACGTGACCTCAGAGATGTGTCCTGGAGGGTCACGGGGAGCCTGTGTCTCTGTGTCCCTGAAGGGATATCAGACCTCTGCTGCTTTTCCTTTCATTCAGACCTTCCTGTTACAGGCTTGCTGAGGACCACTGGCAAAACAAAATCGACATCTGTGCCTTTTAGAAATTTCTAGAAGCTATTCTGGCTTGTTAGCCTTTGTCTCCAAGGTGCTACAGTAGCTTCTCTTTTCACCAGTATACTTCTAGGTTTGCTTTACCGTGTGGGGTGGGATTTTTAGATAATAGTATCTTCAGTTAGGGGAAAATAGGAAAAATTAGACAGGCTTTTAATCCCCTATCTCTCTGAAAATGCTACATGTGGTAGCCATGAAAGTGCCAAAGAAGACTGAAAAGGTTTCATGATGTGAGTTCAAGTTCAGCGTAATTATCCTGTGAGATTTTTTTTCATTTCTGCCATCCAGATTGATTAGTTGTTTAATTTCCACGTGGAAAATTAGGACACAACACGGAATTTATTTTCATTTTACGGTGAGCCATAACCACTTTGGAAGTAGAATTCTTACCCCTCCATTTTGACTTTCCAGTTCTCTGGCAACCCATTAAGACCTTTCAGAGTAATTGCAGCCCAGCTCAGGTGACACTGTGTCGTCTTGTTTTTTTCTTCCATGAATGTACAACTAATAAGATGGTATTAGGGCAGGGAATAGTACAGTTTCTTCATATCACTTTTCAGCTCCTTGCTAGTTCAGTTTTAAAGCTGGCCTCTTACCATACAGAGGTTGTTACAGCAGCTTCAGGTAGATCCCAAAGATTTGGTATCTTTGGTTCTTTTGAGCCATATATCAACATACATTTTTTCTGATTTGGAATATGGATCCTGAAAGGTCCACAGGCTTAGCTTGAAGACAGTATTTTCCATGGCAGATAGTCCATAGTTTGCAGGTGCTGGTAGAGGTGACAGTGTGTTCTCCAGGGACTTACCCAAGGAATATACTATTTATGCTATTACAGTAATTTTTAGTGCACAGTTATGACTGCAACTGCAGCGTCTGTGGCAGACAAACCTACTGGATTCAAAAGAAGGTTTTATCCCTGCCTATGTTATAATTTAGAATTTTGAAGTGGAGAATGTGCTTCTTTATTTTTATATTACCACCTTTTTTTTTGAGCATATTGTGATACCACAATAAAAATAAAAACATCTGGATTATATGTAGCATATGCACCCATCTTCCCAGATGTATGCTAATATTCTTTTAAAAAATCAAATGTTGCTCTGTGTGAAAGATAGCAAGTCAGTTTCTTTATTTTGAGAGCTAACGTGAGGAATACTCTTTCCATTTATATTGATGTTATTAAAGAATCTTGCCTTTAGTAACTAAAGTGCTAGATTGGTTTTTTTTCTGAAGTAGCCTTCGTAGATAAGGGAAGAAGGGAAGGGAAGAAAGCAGGCCCGTGAGGTTAATGATGCTGGCTCTGCAGCTCTGCTGTGGCAGCCGGATGAGGAAGGGTTTTAAACTGATGCACAGTGCTGTAACAGTGTCACACGAGATCGATAGCAGCAGCTCAGTTACATGAAAACTCCATTGGAGTTTCTGGTATTATCTGAAACCACAACTCAGCAAATCTGGCAAATCCATCATGTCTGAAGGAACTTCTTTAGTATCCCACAAAGAGGAGCAGTCACTTTTCTGTTATGTCCTTCTTGGGCCTTGAGATAACCTCTTGACTGGCGAGATGGGACATTACTCATGGGTGGGGGACTGACAAATTCGGGTTTCTGGGAGGGATCTGGGAAGGCAGCCAACTCTGGGGCCCCTTGCCTCCATTAGGAATCGGCTGTGTAGTTTTTCTGGCAAGATAGAGCTAATAAGCTTTGTTGGTGTATTCACTGTCATGCAAGACAAACACAAACCTCCCTACGGCTGACGAGACGGGAAAAGCAAGGGCGTGTGCCATTTTTGAGGCTGCTTACATCAATCTTCCTCACATGGCTTTTCATTGCTCTCTGGGCTGTGAGGCTTCACAATTTCCAGCGCTTTGGTCACCAGGCGGTTTCTGCCCCTGGGGGTTTTGTCTGAGCTCTGTCTGGAACAGACATTAGTGATTGTGTTAGTCAATTTGGGATCTTCACTAGAACGAGGAAGGAGATATTTTTCAGTTTAGATCTATAGTTTCCTGGATTCAGGAGTGAATCTTGAACCCACTAGGCTACACGGTCTTCAAAGCAGGGTCTCTGCACGATATTTATAGAGTCTTTAGAACTGTCATAGGGGACAAGGATATTAACAGCTTTCAAATCTGTGATTGCACCCAGAGGATGAGAAAACTGTTCAGCATGGAGTAGCGTCAGCAGAAGAAACTAAGGTGCCTTTGTCTCAGGACAGCATGCATTTGATATTTTGCATGCTACATGATGAAGAGGTTCCAGCAAATGATGTTACTAATTTAATGCATTAGGTTCTTAAAATTTTTATGGGGTTATGAGTATGGGCCACTAACTAATGTGAGAGTTTGATATTTAGCCACCTATCATTGTGTTCTGAAGTAATTCTATAAGAGCAGTGATAGCTAAACACTGAAAAATACACAGACACACGCACACACAGAGACACACACTCTCCCATGTTTAGTATTTACAGTAGGACTTCCTAATCCCTTGCTATTCATCACTGCATATCCTTTCTAGGAGAATGAAGCAGGACAGTCACAGCTGACTGGCCATGTTTCACACTGGGATTAGAAGCATCTCTCCTTTCCGAAGCTCTTCCCTCAGGGTTAGGACAGTTTCACCCTACAGTGTGTCTTTGATCATAATAAATCAGTGATCTTGGCAAAGTAATTCAGTGTCTGAATCGTAATTTAATTTAAAATCTTTGTTCAAGTTGTACAGCTTTCTGCTTGAGCGATCCTAAATGATAGTGTAAATGGAGTTTAGTTTGCTGTGAGGATTTCCTTTATAATCAGCATTAAATCCCATGTTCACGTCCTATCCAGTGGTCTGCCTCAATGGTTGGTCTTTCCTGCTCCCTGATTTCCATTCTTGTCTATCTCAGTGCTCTGAGGAGTTCAGCCTTTCCTCTCTTTGTGTCTTTTCTCAACACCTTTTTACCTGCAGTGAGAGTGTGATACGTAGCACTGTACTGTGTGTCTCTGAGCAGGGAGGTATCAGTATCACAATATCCTTGCTCTGTGCAGAACCAAAGCCAAAATCTCCAGCAAATCAGGAAAACATCATCAGTGTTGCTGAGTAGAGGAGATCAAGTTGCCACAGAACGAGGACTGTTTGTTTCACAGTAATTATCAATGAAATAGGGCACATGGTTAATCCAAGTAAAGAAGTTTAATTGTTAGTGTAGAAACTTTTTCACTTCACGTTTCTAAAATGTTACTTTAAGTGTTAACCTTGTGAACCTTGAGATATCTAAAAGCAACGTTGCAACTTGTTAGTTTTATTCTGCTACTTACAAAACAGAATATCAGATCTAACTTGACAATTACTAGGTCTGATTTTCCCCTTGTTTTATCAGGCTTGCGCAATAAAGTACTTTTGATTTTCCTTTTTTTGAACATTTGGGAACTATTAATATGAAATTACTCCAATTTCTAGAATTTGTGTTTCCTCTGTAATGAACTTTCCTAAGTCAAATCTGTGCACATTTTTGTCAAAGCCTATTCAGAGAGTTGGAACAGGAGTGAGGAAATGTCCCCAGAATAGTTGGGTTTTTAATCCTTTTGTGTTTGGTAGGTCGTAGGAGTAAAACTTTGGAAAACACAGTCTTAGAGATTGCTTCATAATGTCAGGACACAGTTGAAAGGAGAATTAGCATGATGTTATTCTGCATGGTTAGGCCAGGATTTCAACAAAATGGATGTTATTCGTAATTAGATTGGGAAATTAATTACCAGATTATTTCAATTATGATTCTCAGTAAAATGACATTTTAATAGATATGAAATAAATGAGTAATATCTAAGCTTCATTGAAGAGGAGCAGCAGATTTTAAACTATTTTGTTTTGGTATTTTTGATAGCAGTGTTTTGTTTTGAATTACTTGTGGGAATGAAAGTATCGGACTCAAGCTGGAACCAACGAATTGTCTTAGTGAACAACCAGGGTTGAAATCTTGGTGGTGGATAATGGCTGCAGCCTCTCACCTGATGAATACCAGCAAAAGGGGTCACCCAGAGAAGCTCTAAAGGAATGACAGAGAATTTTTGATGGATTATGTAATTAACCATATGTAACCCACCAACTGGCTCACATGTTGCCAACTCAAATATCTTATGACCAGGTTTTATACTTTGGTTATTTGATTGCATTTTACACGAAGTATTGTCCATTCATATTAATGTGTGCATGCTTTGAGACACAGCCAGTATCAGTGGGCTGGAAGGAGTGCCTCCCCTCCCAGGCCAAACCCCTGTCTTGTGCTGACCAGGGTCCATGGCAGGATTTCATCATTCAAAGGCTGCTTTTAACTGGGTCAGGCTATTGATATTATTGAACCTCCTCAGAATGAAGCAATTCCTTAACTAAATTTAACTGGCTTACAGCTGTCTGAGGATGTGAGTCATTGCTAATGTGTAATATTTTCTAGGCAGTGCTTTGGAACTGAGACAGCCTTTAAGAACAACATATACATTGGCTCCCCTGAAAATGTGAATTTCAGGACATTTACCAACTCAAAAATCAGTTTTAACTCTTGGGGTCCTCATTTCTATTTTTTCCCCCCTGATTTGAATTGTGCTGGAGTATCTTTAGAAGCTTATAAGGAAAACGCCTCTCAGTATCAGTTTTCAGAAAGAGCAAACTTCAGTGACAGGATTGTGTTATGTTTGTAAGAAATTCCAGCTATTTATTAGCAGAAGAGAAGGACTGCAACCATGATAGTAATATTGTGAGAATATGATTTGAAAGACCTGGTTTGAATACTGCTTGTTGTATAGGGAATGTGACAGTGCAGAAAAAACCTTTACTATTTAGAAGACGCTATAATTACAATTCACTTAATCGTGACTGTTTTTCTTAGTTCTGCTTTGCAGTGATCTGTCAGCAAACTGGTGCTACCAGAGGTTGGCTGGGTATGCAAAAGAAAGGAGGACAAAGGAAAACAAGGGGATAGAAATAGATGTCCTTGGAGGTTATTTACCTAAACATAGATTTTTTTTCTCTGGTATAAATCTGGTTTTTCTGGCTGGTATAAATCTACTCACAAAGCACCCTTGTGTGGAAAGGCAGTGGAAGGGGAATAGTCTGTTGGATCAGCGTCAATGCTGTGCTGCTCCTTTACTAGAGGTACGAAAAAATTAACTGTCTGTACAAGTTAAGTCAGTTTGTCTTGAATCAGCACTTCTTCCTGCACACCATTCTTTTCTCAAGTCAACCTGATTGCAAGCTTAGGTTAAGAATGAGGCATTAATTTCATGAAGTATCCTGCAGTTCTTAGATTTTTTTTTTTTTCTTTGCCTCCAAGTTGCTTCCTTTTGAAGCAGTAGCAATGTACCTGATTGTGATCCATCTATTTATTTGACAATTAAGGTTTTACCTTAGGTAGAAATCACAAAAATTAATTCTTCATCCTTTCTAAGCTCCATAGCAACAAAATACTTTATTTGTAAAGCTAAACACTACAGAGCTTTATGCTAATTTCAAAGGACTTTTTGCAGATTGGAGATCACAAAAGTGACAGAAAGATTTTATCACCTGGAAAAGCTAGCAGCTTTGGTGTTTTTTTAAATTGGGAGCTGTTTTGAATTTTAACTGGACCCTGTGTAGCAGTTCATAAGTATGATTGTGTGAGAAGCACCAGAATGCTGGAGTTTAGCCATATAAAATTCTCTTTTTGTCCTGGCCTCCTCTATGCTGTCCTCGCCCTTTCTAGCCTGGTTCTTTTTCTTAAGATAACTGTGTGTTCCTTTGTAAACCCATATTTGACTGTATCAGTTCAAGGTGTTACAAAATCCCACCATTTTAAATTCAGCAACATCAGGACATTCCCAAAGTGCACAACATTCCAGTGTGATGTTGCAAAGGCAGTAATGTTCCAGGTAAGCATTGAAGTAGAGGAGCAGTAAAAAGAAAACTTCATTGGGAAGCAAAATAAAAATTAATCCAGTCTTCCCTGGGATGGTTTTTAGTATGATGGTTCAAGAACAAGAATCTCTGAATATAATGTGACAACAATGTGACCATATTCATATCAATTGGTTGGATCTAAAAGTAAAACACACGTACTGAGTGCAGCTGAACTTTGGAAGAAACTCTGATTTGCATTTGCCAAAATCTTACTGAAAAAAAGGGAAATTGTTTGATCTGTCCTGAACTTTAAAACAACTTAAAAATCTCACCCTTGCAAGGAGACATGCTTTGCCTAAAGCTTCACGTTGTTGCTAGTCTTGGGAATTTAACCTTTAAAATTAATAGCAGGAACATTGCTTTCAGTGTAATGATTCAGTACAGTAATATGAGTGATGTTCACTCATGTGACAGACCTTACTTCTCACACTCACAGAATCTGTTAATACTAAATTAAATACACATTTTTGCAATTCATGCAGGACTGCTCTAGTGGTACTTTTGCAGGACTTGCAATAGGAAGACAATTATAATGGTGAGGTTTTCAGTGTGACATGGATAAAACTGAAGCTTAATTGTAGAAAACTCCCCGGTAAAATCTGCTTATAGACTTCCATTATGTTCTCCAAAACATGACTTTCAGAAATCCAGCAATAATTATAAATCCAGTAGTACAGCTTTCTTGAACAGTCTCTAAGGACTTCAGGTGGTCTCTCACTAACCTCTTACCCTTTTGCCCACAGCAGTATTTTTTTTAAATGTTTTTTATGCAATCATATCTGTTTTAACTGTTACGTTGTCATTTTGATTTTGATGCAAGTCTATCTTAGCTTCTCAAATACTGTGGAACTCCAGCAATTCAAGTATGACTGTAGGCTCCCAAATTTTTATTATTATATTAGTAATTTTGCATTAAAGGGAGTGGCATGTCTCTGCTTAGAGCTGTAGCTGTTCTATCATCACGTGCCTGCTTACCCACTCTCCCTTCCAAAAACGCATCTTTTTGTCCTCATGTTAATATTCCTGATGTGGAAAGAAACATTTCTGCCTGTGTTTGGTGATAATCCATCATCTCCTTGTGGTCATTGACCCTGGCGCTGGGGTGACCAATAGCGCCTTTACAAAACCAAGGAAGAACTGTTTGGAAAGGTAACAGCTTACGTGAAGTTGTTGTTTATTTGGATGGCTGTGCCACAGGAATGGAACAGAAACCTTCTGAAACTCATCTGATTGCTGAGATCCTGTTTACATTGCTGCTCCCCCAGGGGAAAGCTAGGATCAGAAAACTGGAAGGCTAAACAGAACCTTGAGATCCTCTTTTGCACATGTGCTCCTGCACTGCTCTGAAGGAATACTGTCAGGTGTTAAATTGATTGTGGAAGAGGTTTAATGACCAGGTCACAAACTCACTTCATTTACTCAGAAGTCACTGATAGAATAGAAATCACTTTTGGAGTGTTTGATTTCCTCATGCCCTGGGGCGTGGCAGGAGGGTGGACACTGTCTCTGTGGAAGAATTTCTGGGCTGGAGCATGGTACACAGGATCTAGTAACCTCCAACTAGAGGAATCCGGGAATCTAGTGGCCTTGATGGATATTTAAATAGATGTGTTCTGTTTGAATCCCGGGGCTGTTTTTAATTTGCATTTGCGTGGGCTTTTCACTGGGTCTGTGTTTGCAAGAAGTAGAATGCTTCCTTGCCTTTGGAGCAGAATGCCAGAGGAAGCTTCTCTTGCCTCTACCCTGTGCTTCAGGGCTGGAAGGCAAGATAATTAGTTCCACACAACTAAGAATAAATCACCCAAGTTGAAACATGATAGTGCCTGACAACTGGTAATGTTGGAAAAAATGTTGCAGTAAATCATTATTGACGGGAAAATCGGTGTGCAGAGCAGATGATTCCAGTGTAGCCTTGTGTACCTTTACACTAAAGGGTAATGTTGCTAACTTAGCCATTGATTCCTGCCTTTACCCTGCAAAGTAAGTAAATATGGCAAGAAAAAAGATTGTTAATAATTACAAATAGTATATCCTTTTAATTTTTATTTTTGGGACTTTTTAGAAATATGATACAGTAATATATAGATGTATTCCTTAGGTTTGTGGAACATTTCAGAGGAGATTTATCATCTCTGAGTGTTTCAAGAATAAACAGTGCTCATTCAGTCCTTGTGCCTCTCAGTGTTCCTCAGGGCTTGGGGACTCCATTAAGGTTTATTTCATCTTTTCCTGGGTAGAAAAGAGACCCTGTATTGGTTATCTGTTTCATTTTCATCAGTTATTTGAGAATTTGTTCAGAATTCCTTTTTTTCTTTTGTTAGGAATGTCTTGTCTATTCTTTTTTGAAAGGATTCTCAAACTACTCGCAAGGACATAAGAGCAAATTTCTTCATTAATTAACTGCATGGACAGAGTGTAAACTATTTGCTTTCTTCTTCAGATCATATCATTGTTGAGAGCCTATACTTACTATTTGTTACAGTATTGCAGATTTAGGAGAAAAATGGAATGAAGGCAATTCACTGTTGAGCGTGATTTCATAGGGAAATTTTGCATCTGTTATTACAGAAATATTTCAGTTTTGATCCATTAAGCCAGTTCCATTTTTCTGCAGTCTGAGGGCTAGGTCCTTCAGTTACCTGACCCTGCAAAAGGCACAGCTGGAGCTACAGTGGGCTGTTCAGGTCGTGCCTAGATATGACTGGGAATATTTTGGCACACCTACTGTTCTGTTCCCTCACTGATAACAGATCCCACCATCCATTGCTCCAGACTGCAAAATACGCATGTAGACTGCAAGAATAGACAGGTTCACCCTTCATACACGTCACATTTTTGGTTTGGGTGTTTTTTAATACCGGAGGGTGCAGGTGCAGTGGGGAGGTACAGCAGTCATACAGCTGTCATCTTATTCTGGTCCTAGCAAACAGGGTAACTGAAACATGAAAATGCACGCTGGGCTCGTGCAAAGAAATGCTTGGGCTGCCTTGGTGAGCACCTTCAGTATGTGCTGGAGCTGAATTATTTAGCTGCCCCCTGTGTGGTTTGCTCAGAGCAGAAAGGCACTCTGCACTATCCCCTCTTCAGCCAGTCCGAGCCTTTGGCAAGAGTGTTTCTCCTCCAGAAGTAAACACGGGTCTAAGAATAACTCAGCCTCCTTTGCAGTATATTTTCATGGTTGGCTGTCTAAACAGCCAGCCTGTCTAGACAGCTGATGGCACTGGGAGCTGCTGGAGTCCAAAGCAGCCACACAGGCCACTCGGGCACGCTGCCTCCTCGGCAGCCCTGCCTGTGGGCACCACAACTCTTCAGCCTGAGCTGGCGGGGTTCGTCCTGAAGCTCCAGGGGCTGCAAGTGTGTGCTAACAAGGCACTGAACAACAGATACGAGTGTATGAAAAGGGAATTTTCAGTTCTTACAGTTATTTCTGACTGACATGATATGTCTCTGGTTATGGTTTTTTGGTGGTCTTTCATTTTGTTTTGTAGTGTCATTTGTGTTGTGCCCAAATTCAGTTTTGAGCATAACTTGATGGCCTAATACTATTTTTCCTAATAGAAATTAATGATGAAGATAAACCAATCCCCATGTTCTGCTGTGTTCCAGATGTAATTTCAATAGAGATAGCAAAGGAGTAGTGCACGTGTCCCAGAGCCATTTGCTCTGTAATCACAGAAACTCAGTTTTTCCAGGGTTGAAGAGTAAAACCTGGGTATAGTTGCTGTATTTCCAGTAAGCAAGCAGCTTCTAACTGCTGTTCAACAGGCGAAACAAAAGGCTGGTTAATGCTTTAATTTACCATTACGAATATGGGACTAGGTAGCCTTTGGGGTTGGCTGGTTGCAATATTTCTTATGAATGTCTTTAAAAGAGAGTATCTTGCTACAAGTGTTTTGGAGTTGGGTACCTTACGTGCCACGTGTCATTCATCAGTTTATAATGTGCAATTGCTGATGCAAGAAGAACTTGTCAGAACAACGCAAAAAGGAAGCAACTGAGAAATCTGTATACATTTTACTCCTTTGTTGATAAATTTGCTTTTGACAGGTTATCATCATGTTAATGTGTCTGTTTCTTTTGATGTGTATATATGCATAGAAGGGGGTTGGCATTAGGTCTTCTCAGTGTATCAAAAGATATATTCAGAACTCTTAAATAGATGAAATTTTACACCTACAGAAAACAAAGCAGGTACATTTTCTACCCAGGCAATGGCACTTTGTGATAGTCCATCACGTAGCAAGCCATCATGTAAGATGAACAAGCAACTTGCCAGTGCAGCAAAAAATAAGGTGGTACCAAAGAAAATACTTTAATTATACTTCATCACAACTTTTTAATTATCGAGTACTTTTTTTAGTTTACATATGCAGTAAGGTTTTTGTCAGCTTCTTTCCTTCCTTAATGTGTTTCTTTGTTAATGCATCTTTCTGTGGCACAGTGTCCAACATCCTCAGAAATTTGGAATAACAGCTTTTCTTAATGTTGTTCTTGTGATACTGTTCAGTGTTCCTTGCTCTGAATTTTTTCCTGATTGTTGAAAAGATTAATGATTCCTTGTTATTACTTGATGGTTTTGGTTACATCACTTGATGTTTTGAGGTAGGATTATAAGAACTAGGCTTCATTTGCTTTAAGAATAATTTTAATCATATCCTAAGACGATTTTGGATGGTTTTGCTTGCCGTTGTCTTAAAATTTGCTGCTTTTGTTCAAGATTGAAAACCTTCAAGAGCAGTTGAGAGACAAGGAGAAGCAGATGAGCAGCTTGAAGGACCGGGTGAAGTCCTTGCAGGCTGACACCACGAACACTGACACTGCCTTGACCACGCTGGAAGAAGCGCTGGCGGAAAAGGTGAGGGTGGGAAGCCCTGGAGGTTCCTTGGGGCGTTCCTCCCGGGGCTGCCCTGTGCAAAGGTGCCCGTGCCCATTCCTGTGCCGGTTCCCGTTCCCCTGCCCGTTCCTGGGTGCCTGTGCCTGTTCCTGGATGCCTGTGCCCGTTCCCGAGACTGTTCCAGTGCCCGTGCCCATTCCTGTGCCAGTTCCCGTTCCTGGGTGCCCGTGCCCGTGCCCGTTCCCAGGTGCCCGTTCCGGTTCCCAGGTGCCCGTTCCGGTTCCCAGGTGCCCGTTCCGGTTCCCAGGTGCCCGTTCCGGTTCCCAGGTGCCCGTTCCGGTTCCCAGGTGCCCGTTCCGGTTCCCAGGTGCCCGTTCCGGTTCCCAGGTGCCCGTTCCGGTTCCCAGGTGCCCGTTCCCAGATGCCCGTGCCCGTTCCTGTTCCCAGGTGCCNATTCCCAGGTGCCCGTTCCCGGGTGCCCGTTCCCGGGTGCCCATTCCCATTCCCAGGTGCCCGTGCCCGTGTCCGTGCGCGCGCAGGGCGGCGCGGCCGTGCCGGGGCCGCGGGTCGCTAGAGGGCGCTGCAGGACGCGCCCCAGGTGCGGCGGCGGCGGCGTTGGCGGCGTGGAACCGCGATGGTTATCCCGATAAATTCGCGTTCCTTATGCTCGCTTTTCGCGAGATAACCGCCTCAGAGACAGACTGCCCCATTCTCTTTTGGTGCCACAACTTCTTGGACTAAGTATTTTTTTTTTTGTTTTTTTTTGTTTTTTAATTTTTTAAAAAATTTTTTCTTTCTTTTTCATGATTCCCAGGGAAGCAGGGCTACGGTTCCTTTAGTCTGTCAAATTCTATGAACTATGGTTAAATTTTACCTGAGATTGGGGAATTTGCTTGCATCCCATCAGATTCCGAGATAACCAAAGCTCCATTGGTATCTGGTGTACCGAAAAGTTATTTTGTTGCCTTTTCTTACTGTATATAAGTCCCAGCCTCACATAGGCACTACGCCCCTTCTTCTCTGAAGAAACGCTGGTTTAACTGCACATTTTAGAAAAGTAAGATTTAAATAAGTCAGGAAGCAATATGTAATACATCCTGGTTTAGGTTAATTTTGATAATCAGAACCAGACGAATTGGGTTGTGTTGCAACAGCACTGTGAACTTTCAGGGATCCAGACGTGCACGGTATTGAATCCAGTATTCACAGTGCTGGTATTTCACAGCAATGATTCCACAGATTTCTCGAGTTTTCTCCTTCTTGAGGATCTTTGCAACTGTAAAGAAAAGAAAATGGCAGTACGCTCCTTCTCTTCGCTTAAAGTGTGTGATATGAAGCCTCAGAAGCTGAATTACTAAGAGGGATTTCCTTCACAGAGTGCTTTCTTTTGTCAGGAAAAGACCATTGAGCGTTTAAAGGAGCAGCGTGACAGAGATGAACGAGAAAAACAGGAAGAGATCGACAACTACAAGAAAGACATTAAGGACCTGAAAGAGAGAGTCAGCATTTTACAAGGAGATCTCACAGAGAAAGAGGTTGACCAGCAACGTGAATCTATTGTGACAGAATTATTTGTTGTCTGTGTTCGTGTTACATTCGAGATGAGGAAAACTGTTCCTTTAGAGTAATTGTCCTTCAACAAAGCTGATCTGGTAGAGTACATCATTGGAGCACTGGCAAAGCATGAGTGTTTCAGGACCACCTTTTCAGGGATAGCAGCCATCCCCTTGTTTGCAGCAGTTAATCGTGTTAGTAGTGACTGGCTGATGGTCAGTGGTGGCATTGACTGAGCTGTGCTTACAGACAGCTGGAACAAGCTTGTCCCTGTCTAAATGCAGGGAGGGAAGAGCAGAGGCTGATCAAAGCTATGGGTGCCAAAAGCATGAAGTTAATGTTTGTTCCTTTATGCAAACAACACAGCCAGTTCTTTAGACTCTTGAGGCTTTTTTTGATTAATTAAGTTGATTGTTGGTAATGAGCCAGTTGGCTAGACAAATTACCTTAATTATATGAGAGAAGTATAAACGCTCTCTGTTCCTCTCTTGTGTACTTACAATCTTTTTTCAAAACTCAAAGTAAGACAATACAAAAATATGTACCCAGAAAGTACCAAGATTCTGTCTACATGGAAATCAGCATTTGACAGGGAAAAAAACAAACCAACACAAAAATGGTTTAGAAAGGAAGAAGTTGAGATGTCTTTTGGAGTAAGGGGGCATGAATCAGTGTTACCCCATGGAAGCTGTATACAGAAAAGCTTTCAACTCTCCCAGTGGCCAATTCTGCTAACCACATAGGATTTTAAATACAATTTTATTGAAAACAAATTTTGCTTAAACATGGCTTTCACTGGAGCACAAGTTCCAGTTTACAGAATTGTCCATCTTTAAAAAATATATTAGAATTCATTTAGACAAGGTTTTATTTTGATCCTGAATGCCTGAATGAATTCAAGCTGTCTTTAGTCAGTGACACGAACAACCTGAGAAAATATGTTGTTCTAAATTAGAACCTGAACATAGTGTGAAGGGATAGGAGGAAAATAAAGACAGAAAAGAAACTAGCTATTGCACTTACTTGATAATTATTTTCACATCTTTTAATTTAGACATCATTACTGGATCTTAAGGAACATGCTTCATCATTAGCTTCATCAGGACTGAAGAAAGATTCAAGACTCAAGACACTGGAAATTGCATTAGAACAGAAAAAGGAAGAATGTTTGAAGATGGAAACACAACTGAAGAAGGTAATCTTAGTTCATGTTTATGTTTGTGTTGTAAGCATACAGTTCTAAACACACTGCCCTTGTCTACAAAGAAAACTTTGGGTCTTAAGAGCAAATTCTTTGAATTTCTTTTCAGCAAGAGCTGTGAAGGTGTGTCTGTGCAAGCTATATTACGAGCTAAGCCTATCAAAGTAACTTTCAGACATCTGTGCTAAGTTTGGGTTTCACTTACATGCAATAACAGTGCTGTTGGCTTTTTCGTTAACAGCTACTAAGAATATAAGGCTTAATCTGCTTCAGTACAGTTCATAGCAACAATTGTGCCATTAAATTGATGTAACAGCTAAAGAAATAACTGCTAAACATTTCGCATACCAGTTATCAGTGCTTGTGGGTGTTAATGTGATAAATTCAGGTGCACGGTTGGCCCTGCCCGGAGGAAAGCATAAAAACAAATGAAAAGAATATGCCACCGGAGAAGTGTGAGATTTTGAGTCATCAGTTCAGATCTGTTTAGAATTCCTGTTGTGTGGGTGCAGGGTGGGTGTTAATGCACCTGGGAATGGCGTAAATAAAACTCTGTACATGCACATCTAGACCCATGTTTGTCCTTTTTCATTCTGTCACACAAAATCAGCTGTTCCGTTACTCAGCATCAGCAGAGCTCAGTAGCAAGAAAAGGTAGCTGTACACGTGTATTTGGTCTCACAGGCAGTTTTCAGTGGGTATTTCAGAGGACCTGAAGGACCCTTACGTTGAATTCTCTGCCATGAATTGCAGTTTCACCCTGTGTTGCTGGTAATGAGCTGACAAATCTATTGTAGCTAAGATTTGCCAGAGGTTGTTAGGGCATCTCCTTATCCAGAGAAGCTGCCTAAATCATGGTCGGGATGGTTTCAGGTCTACAACCAAAAAAACCTTGGTAGCCTGCTATTACCTGTGCGGAGTAACTCATAGTTACTCAAGAAAATATAGTTAACATTCACTTGAATAAGTTTTATACCTATAGTAAGTTTACATATTTCTTTAATAACCTTTTTTCCAGCTGTTTTTAATTTTTCAATGGGTTTTATTGTAGCTTGCACAGAAGTAAAAAAAAATATTTTTAAAGCCTTTCACTTTTTAAATGCACTGCAGATATTTATTCAGGCAGTTTGACATTTTCAAGACAGATTAGTTCCTTCTCATCCTTGAAATAATTATGACAGATATCCAGCTCCATTTTAAAGCTTCTAAAAACTCGTTTTTACACATCTGCATTGTTAACAATTGCAAATAATTGTCATAATTAACCTTAAAACTAATGGCTACGTAAGAGCATTCAGTTTAAAACTGAATTAGAGGTTCATTCTGTTGAGGTTCATTACATTTTCTTAGTGCAGGTTTGCATGAGATGCATGCAGGAAGGAAGCTCTCATGTTGCTCTTAAGAGTAAATGGCTAAAAGCTTTTTCTTTCAGGTTGTTTCCCTTACAGTTTGAGTGGAGATGTGTCTAACATCAATCTTGCTTCCCTTGCCTCGTGTTCCCAGTGAACAGTTGGAGTACTCCCAGTTAAATCTATTATCCCTAGAAGTTCAGAAGCTGGCAGAAGAGACTGAATTGGGCTACCATTAAGCCATTACATAAAAAAGACTTGGATAGCCCTTGCAAAAAACTCTTGCTAACCTCCAAACAGTGAGCCTCAGAGAAATCATCAACCATGCAAGCTTCCACTTCTTCTGTAAAAGGGCTTTAATTTTACATGGAACAAAAATATTAACCAAGCGGAGTGCAAGGGTGCTGAGAAGTTGTTGATACTGGTTTTAGTTCCACATCAATCTCCAGTGTCTCACTTGAAGTGTCCACTTCTCGTTGTTACTATTCCTCTTCTCACTAGTAACTATTTTATATTGATCCTTGCCTTAGTGAGTAAAACTGCAGTGTTTTGCACATTGGGGATGTTTTTTCAAATTCCATGGTTATGCAAATCTGTGTGCTTAATGTTCTAATTATTCTGCATTCACTGCTTCTGTGCTCAGTTGTCATCCTGCTGCCAGCAGGAGATGCAGGGGGAGATTCTGAAGGCTGAAAGCAACTCATAAATCCCTGTTGAGTTTACACGGCCTGGTGTCCTGTCTTCATTTTGGCTGAGATGGAATCATTAGAGGCAAATCACACACAGGAGGTTCTCTCCCTGTTTTTCTGTGAAGTGCTGTTATGCTCTGTGGTGGTTTTTCTTTTCTATAGGAAACTGTTTCTCCAAACTTCTCTTTTAATGTACTAGTTTTATAGTGAAAAAGTTTTTCTTTAGCTGTTGTTCTTCAGGATACTCTTTTCCCAGCTTTTTCTGTCTTGTCTTTCCCAGCCAGTTTGTTTCATTTTGTTTTTCTAATCTGGGAGAGACCAACTAATATTAGAAGTTTTTCCAGGAGAGATGAGTGGATTTTTGTCCATCTTCATTTCGAGTGCATAGTTTTTCTCCCCATAGATATACTCCTTATTTTTAGAGAGGGGAAAGAGTCAAAACCATATGTTAACAAACTTCCCCTTGCTGCAGTTCTAGGAACTTTTCATCAGAAAATGTTAGCAGTGATTCCCTGCCAGGAAAATACCTCTGCATTCAACACGCTCACTCAAAGGTTGTTTTTTTTTCTGCTGTGGTGTTCTTTCTTCAAATTCAGGACGATAGTATCTTCCAAAAAACAGGAAAAAAAATGACTGAATGAAGTGTTGATCCAAATTCTGTTTTTCCCAAGTATTAGCTTGGCTAGTCTAATACAGACTCTGCTGCTTTTTATTTTTGTGAGCGTGGATTTCCTCCCACAACTGAAAATATTGCTGATAATATTGGTGGATGAGACTGGTTTTTGTTCTCAGCTGATAATTTTTTTTTTGAAGAAGGGACAATAAATGAAGTATTCGACATAGAAAGAAAAAGGCTAGCAGGGAAATCAGGATGTCTTGTAACAATAAAAGTAAAAACCCAGCAATTGTGTTCAGCATTCAGATAATGTCAGTTACTGAATTAGTTTTCTAAACCATTCAGCTGTCTTAAGATTGATACAAGGGAAGCACTAGGAATTAAAGTCCTTCTCAATCTGTGAAACTCATCTGTAAACCCAAACAAAGAACTACATTAAATATGTGGGGGCTGGACAAATCTGTTAAACTGGAAAAATCAAGATGAAATTTGGAACTTGCACGAGGGTAACTCTCCATGTTTCTCATGTTCCAAAAGCTGGTTAGTAATGCATGCTAAAACCACTGATTAAGATTCTGTCATCTTAGTAAATTAATGTTGCAGTTATTATTTTAAATTCTTTTCTTGTTGCATCTTTTCTTTTTCTCTCTCACACTGTTCCTATCCCAAATTTTCTCCATCTTTTCCTATCTTCTTTCTCCCTTTAGCACCCTGAAGTTTTATTGAGTCATCCATCCAAGCTAGTAAGTTCCCTGGCAATCTGAGAGGCTGTTGCCAGACACTTGATTTTTTGTGTTGCATGTGTATTCACCTGTGCTTTTATAATGGGGCATACACAAGAGGGTATTGGTGAATTCCTTTAGTAGTGGCTATAGATAGTATGGATACAAACAAAAAGCAGTGGGATGTCTGACCAGTCGTGTTCAAAAAAGCTTTCCGAGATGTTTTCACTGTTTGACTGCCTTGGTCTAACTGCATTTTTGTTTGGACAGCTTAATATTGTGTCAGTGTTTTTGTTTCCCTTTGCTGCCGGTGCTTGAAATGTCCTGTAGCTTTTCTGTCATCTCCATTGTCTGTGCATTTTCTGAGCAAGAAGGCAGAATTGCCAAGCAAATCAAGCCTCTTGCGTGAAAGCGTTCTGTAACACTGGGCACAGCAGCACATTAGAAATAACAACTGAGTTACAGCAAGTGAAAGATTGCTCAGAAACTTGTGTAACCATTCAGCTTGCTGGTACTATGTCAGCTTAATTTTGGATCCTATTTCCAGCCTCCTGTTTGATGTCAAAGAGCACTCCTGTCAAGGAGTGTTTGTATAATAATATCTTGACACTGTAAATTACGTAATCCAAGGTGGTTTTCATCAGAGATTTCTTTTGTGGCTCTGTGCATAAAAATGGTGTTACAGAACTTTCAGGAGTCTGATACCTGTGTTACTCTTGGCAATGTTCCGGGTAGATGGAGTTGTCTATCCTGACAATCATTGTCTGAGGGTCAGAGAAATGCTGGGGCTTGCAATAGTTCAGTTTTTGTGGCATCCTATATCAGAAATTCTTTAAACCTGGCTAAATAGTGTCAATAAGAAGTTGGGAAAATGAGATATAATATGAAAAGATTGTATTTGGTGCAAATGGGCAGAAGAATTCATGTCAGGAGAACACATTCTCTACAATATCTTTAATAGCATGCAACCTTTTTGAGACTCATTACTCTGAAGTCAGAAGATAGAAGATATGGGAGCAAACAGTGTATTTTATTCTCCAGTGTGATATAGCAAACCCACAGGGTAAGGTCCCAGAGGCTTTGTGAAGGCCGGGTTGGATGGGGTTTTGGGCAATCTGGGCTAGTGGAAGGGGCCCTGCCCACGGCAGGGAGGTTGAATGAGATGATCTTTAAGGACCTTTCCAACATAAACCATCCTGTGATTCTGTGATGGCTTCTGATGTTCCATCCTGATGGTGGTGCATGACAAGAGCATCATCTCATGCAGTGAAAAGCAGGAGAGGTTTTCTCCCTCTCCTCCTGATATTCTTATACCTAAAAAACCTTAAACTTACCTACTCTACCCCTCCCAGAAAAACTTGTGAAAATGACACTCATTTTGAAAAATTAAATATTCAAAATTTAGGAAATGGCCAATGTCACAGTGTGTGGTCTTTCTCATTTTTCCTTGTGAGGTAATTTTTATATCATTTCATAACTAAATATTGTCTGCTAGAGTCTGCTGTTTTCAGTATTGTGTGACAAATGTTTCAAGAGTGAGCCAGATATGTATGAGAAAGATGATAATCATCTAGAGAAATTAGACGATAAAATACTTTTTTAATAGTAGGAAAGAACTGAGTGCATAAGGCGGGATACATTTGCATTTTGCTTTTTCCCCTGCACAACAGGTATAATAATGCATCCTCATTTCCCAGTGGTGGTGTAAAGAAGTGATTGGATGTGATTAGCATGATAGAAAGAAAATTGGGAAATTATTTTTTTTTAATACCATGTTGCAGTTCAGAATAAACAAAGTGTAGAGCCACTGAATATTCAAAAAGTGGTACTGAATGTCTGTTCATTACTTAAATCCTGTTTCTGTAAAATGGTTGTAGCCTGTGGTCAGGTGAGTAAGGCCCAGATCAGAGGGGGCAGGTGGGGAGGTTGAAATACACTCACAAAGAGAGATGTCCTGTGGGCATTTCCCTCCTGACTTTGCACACTCTTCATGTTGGGGTGAATCCAAACAGAGCAAATTGTTAATGTTTAATGACATCTATGGGAACTCATACCTTCCTGAAGAGATCACTTGTTTAAGTGATGGAAATGGCCTCTCTTGAGGCATCTTCCTCTCTTTATGATTTTTCATAAAGAAAATAAGTTGTTTATTAATGGATTCCAACTGAACACTTGCTTATTCGGTGTCAAAAAATTGCAGTTGCATTAACAATGACTAACCATGGTTAAAAGACAGCAAATAACTCTCTGTGACTGACTCAAGTTTGCAGTACATAGTATATCAGAGAATTTCCTGAGCCTTTTACTTCCATTACAGCCTTTTCAAAAAGCTTTTTTGCAGTTTGGGGTGTGTAGAGCCTCAGAACTAAAGGAGAAGAAAGTCTGGTTGTTTTTTAAATTTATAATTTTGTTAAAGCTAATAAAGACATGATAGAAGACAGCACAAATGTTTTATCAGTTGAATTTCTGCCTTTGTGGTAGGAAAAGTCCAGAAGGTGGGTAAAGTGTTTTTCTTTTGCAGTAAATAATCATAATATATTCTTGTATTTGTGTGTGCATTTACTATTTTTAGGAGACATGAGGCACCCTTGGAGGTAGGAGGGTGGATTAAAATGGGATTTCAGGTTTTTGGGAACTTTTACTTTGTGGCCAGAAGTTCTTGGCAACACTTGTATGTGAAATGTTGAACTGAATTTACTGTCTCAATTCATAGGTAAGAGTAGAAAGTGTTTGCTGTGAATTATTTGCTGTCTGATTTAGTTAATATTTTAGGAATATTGATTTGGAATCTTGGTCATAATGTTTGGAATTTTTATTTACGTTTTAGAACCTTTAAATTAGATCTGTGCTATTGTTTTGTTCCCTGTCTCTGGCACACTTTAAGCTGTGTAAGATTATCTTACCTCTTAAAAAAGAGGGTTTTGGCACGAGAAATATCAACTTAGAAAATTCTTTTTAATGTGTTTTGTCTTCCACTCCTTTCCATCTGTAAATAGTGGTTATTTCCATGAAACATTGGTCATCTTTGTTTTAGTTGTAGAAGTTGGCTTTGTCAGCTGATTTTCTGTGGAAGCAATAGAAGTTATAGTACATTTATTTATTAGAGGAACAATCACTCTTTCTTATGTTCTGTAGGTACCTGAAGCAGTCACCCCATCACTTACCACATTCCAGATGGGAAATGATGGCTAAGAGCAGGAAAGCAGAAAGCTGTTAAACCACCTCTTAGTTTATAGTCCTTCTTAAGAACTGGGAGAGCATATCCAGAGTAGTAAACTTCACCTATTCTCAGTCCTGAACCTCTCAGAATTTGAAACTGAATTCAGACTGGCAAAGATTAATACTGGTCAGATGAGCTTTGCTAATAAAAACAGAGCTTGAGAGGGTGCTGCTTTCCAGCTAAAATGTGGCTGTTTCTCATGCCGATCAATGCAGAATGAGCTGTGCAAGTTTGGCTGTGCTGTTAAATTCACCTGTTTGATACCACACAGGAGCACAGAGAGCTAATGACAGGGTCAGTAGTAACAATGAAAGGGTTTAAATAGCCTCTAATCAGGTAAACTCAATGGCCTGTGGAGATGAGAAAGTGCAGTGTTCCCTTCATCCTCAGCAAGCTGCCTTTCAAATTTATTTAATTTTTACCATGCTTCTTTTATACATTATCACATTTGTTTGTGACTATATTAAAAGACAGCAGATTTGCAAATCCTGTGTCAGGCAGAGATGAAAGTCAAACTTAGGGAAATACACTTCTTATAGTCTCTTAAGACAGGAGAAACTCTTGGTGCATTTGTCACTTTATATGTTGATTCTGCTTCAGAAATTACTACTTATTTTGGAGTTTTTGTACACCTTTGGTGGGCAGGGCAAGTTGTATGTGGGTTTTTTTACTGTGAATATAGGAATTCATTATTTGTGTTCAGCTTTTTGGTTAAAGAAAAAAACCAAGATGAATTATTTTGCACAGTGTTGCATTGGGAAGGCAGCCAATTTCATCTGTTCCAGATCTTGATGTGAGTTTGTGGGAAACCTCTAAATGCATTGGTTTTCTCTCTTATACAATAAATGAATCCAGCAGGATTTTAGATATGGTCATGAAACATGTATTTTGTACAAAAGCCACAAAATGGACCAAAGTCACTCAGTCAGTAACTCACAGTGCAGGAAGTGGTCTCCAGTTTACAGCATATCACATAACATTCCCTTTGTGTTAGGTGAAAGTATCCATACTTACGTGCATTATATACAAATAACATGTGTTACGTGTCTTAGCTAATAATTTATGTCCTGTAAATAGCCTTTTGGTTCTATAAGAACCAGACACACTGAGTTGTTGGCTAATTCTCTAGAAAAGAAAATTTATTTCCTCTTCTCAGTAGTGGCTCTTGGGTTGTTGTGGAGATGCTTTTATTAGCAGAGTAAAATAAATCAGGACTGTTCTGACAGTCAAATTGCATTAGGTCTTATAACTTCTTTTGAATTAGTGAGTTTAATAAGCCAGGCTAACAGCCTAACTTTGCTTTCTTTTAAAAGAAGTTTCTTGATTATCTGATCATGTATTTTGGATGACTTTAAAGAGCCTGGGGGAGTATTTGTTAAAGCAAACAATTTGAGACGTTGGACATGTACCTAAATCCAGTACGGAGGAGCTCAGGCTCTTTCTGGTGAAAACCAGACTTAAGTCTCTACATGGTGTCTCAGGAGAATACACATGCCCTCAGTCGATGTATGGGTGCCCCCCCGAAACAGTATTCCCAAGTCTCTGTATTTGGAAAGGAAGGATGGAGGGGTTTTTTGAAATTTAAGGTGTAGTTGAAAAGGAAATGAAATCAAGTATTTCAGATTTCCCGCAGGCTGGAAATCCCAAAAAAGCATTTCAGAAACACCCACCAACACTCCTTCCAAAGCCAAGTATGTCCCCTGGTGCTCGCAGCTGTTCGTGGAGCTGACACACTTGTCAGTCTCACTGCTGCCACGTCCTCCTGGAGTCTGCATCCTCTTGGCAGGGCATTAATTACACTTCCACTTGCTGTGGAGAGCCCTTTCCGAGGGCGTGTAATTTGAAGTGCTTATGGGGCAGTAAGGAATCTGGAAGCAGTGACAGCCCAAACTCCAAAAGGCTTTGCAAAGCCTGCAGGCTCACTGGGGATGCACTTTTGTCCAGGTCTCAGCCAGAAGCCCAGGCGCAGGATTTTCAGTCTTTCAGTCCAGTGACACAGGAGTGTCGGGGTTTGGCTGGAAAGTCGCTCGGAAGTAGGGAGCCTTTTAAGTGTTCCTAAATGCATTACCTCAGGAAAGGGTTCCGTTCTTCCACGATTTTTGGTTATTGGGCACTTTTGCCGACATCTGTCTGGGAGAGCTGGGGACTGCCAGGCATTTTATTCTAGGATAAAATAGTGTCCAGGTTAATCAGCTTTCTGGAATTCTTGTTTTAAAAAAAATACAAAGGCAAACCAGCTGAGGATTGACCCTCAGACAAGAGCTGCAGGGCCAAGGCCCTGGAACATGAACCTTTCCTTTGTTTGGGAAACCCAGATCCATCCCAAGGTCAGTCCCATCAAAGACAGGCATCAAGACGTTCCACAGTCCCAGAATATTCTGCTCCACAAGTCTCCTGGATTCTGCCAGAATGTGGCCTTGGCTTTAAAGAAGCTAATTAAAAACTAGACACTTCAAGGCAGAAATGTTGGGGTCAATGAGTGGATATTTTCCTCCAGTCTTATTTTACTGAATAACTAAACAGATTTAGCCAAATGTAATTTTGCTATTTGGTTCTTTGGAAGCAGCAGCCTTCTGCCCTGAGATTTTTACTGCTGCAGTTCTCTCCAATTACCTTTAAAAGCAACATAGTCCTATACTATCAGATCTAGACTTAGTGTGCTTTGGAGCAGAACATTGGCAGCTTGTAAAACAACTTTCCACCGCTGCACACAGAGGGGAGAAAAGTCTGCAGTCTTATTTTCTGTTGTAGGTTTGTTTTGAGAAGAGCAAGGCCTTAGGTTTTGCTGGCAATCCTGAGCAGCAGAATAGCTTCATCAAACCTGCTATTCACTGAAGCAATTTTGAGCAATCCTAAAATAGCTTTAATTGATATCAAATTGCAGTTCAAAATCCAAGAGCTGAGGGGCAGGGTGAAAGAAAAAAGATAGTCCTTCATCTGCTGGTTTAACTTCCAGCATGAATACTGCATTTTTCCTGTCTCTTACATGCGTGGGAACTATTGAATTAATTTTACTAATAAATTAGTGATTTTTGTAACAAACTAAGCCATTAAAAAGCCTCCCCAAACAATCTCTTCATCGGGGTCATGTCATCCTCAGTCCTGAGGTACTTTTTGTCCCAATAGCCTGATTTTGAAAAATGTATTTCCTAGATGACGAGGCAAAGATAATTTCAGTAGGTAGCCATACTCATTAACCCTGGTCTGTGTGGCTCACAGAACTAGCAAGGGCTTGAGCACATCAGCACCAGCTGTGCAAATGTCTGACACTTTGCATATTGATGTAGTTATTGAAGGCCATTAACCTTTGGTTTCTTTTTTCTAGAATATATAGGTTAAAAACCACTTCAAATAACTAAATCTATAGTCCTATCCCTATTTTAGAAGTGTATTTTAGGAACTTTTACACTCACAGTTGCTTTTACTTTTCTTTTCTTTCAGGGAAGTTACTTTTTTTCATATTTCTGCTTCTTTTTTGATTCTATTTCAGATTAAAAATCACTTATTTTTTTTAGGCTGAATTTAAAAAAGTAAATTTGTTTTAAATTCTTCTTTTCCTGCAGAGTATTTCCCCATACTTAAAAGTAGCATAGGCCTTGCATATTGCTGTGTAATAATGAATCCTGCCACTTTGAAATAGGCATCTAGATAGCATTTTGGAATTGTCACAGCCAACATTTTGGAATTGTCGTAGCATCTGTAAAACACTTACATGAGAGTGAAGTGTTCTTTTCTTGAACCTCTTTCTTCCAGGCTCACGAGGCAACCCTGGAGGCGAGGGCCAGCCCCGAGCTGAGTGACCGCATGCAGCAGCTGGAGAGAGAGGTAACGCGCTATCGGGAGGAGTCTGGCAAGGCTCAGGCTGAGGTGGATCGGCTTCTGGAGATCCTGAAAGAGATGGAAAATGAGAAGAATGATAAGGATAAGAAGATAGCAGAGCTGGAAAGGTGAGGATGGTGTAAAGTTAGAAGAGGAGCAAAAGAGCTGATTAACGTTAGAGATGAGTCATTTTTCTTGCCTTAAAAACCTTTGAATGTCTGCTGTGGGAAAGTCTACGTAGAGTTTTTCTATCTTTGGTCCTTTATTGTGCTACATTGTAAGGAAGAGAGTGTCTTACCCTGTGCTGTCCTTACCTGGCTGCTCAAAAATAGGGCTGATACAGGTAGAACTAGAAGGGCAGACAGAGCTGTAAGGGAATGAAGAGGGTAGGAAAAGCTGCTGACATTTTGGTGTGTTTGTAAAACAGTTTGTTGTTTTGATACGATAAATTCCTCAGGCATGGCTCTCACAGAAACAAAGAAGAGAAATGACTTTTCAGAGCTTGTGATACTAGTTACTCAGATTCTTCTGACAAGTGGCCTCATAACTCTGTACTGGTAGGGGCACAGGTAAACTCTGGCCCAGGTGAAGCCTGATGAGCAGATTTGCTTTTGTCTAAGCAAAACTTGATTCAGCACTTTTCATCATCTTCCATCTTTCTCTTGGAGCCAAGAGGCTCAGATTTTTTTCAAGACTGCAGTGTCCCAAAGAAAAATTATAATTTATTATGATTCCATGACATTTGTATCACAATTATAAGTAAGAGATCTTGGGAAAGACCTGAATTAAATTCTGTGTTCTGTCATTTTTCCATTTTAAAGTGGGCCAAGAGCGAATTTCTGGGCGATAATACCTGTTTGGGGTTTTTTGTTTACTTTACCGTGCCCAATGAAAAATCACTAACTTGGAACAGCAAAATGGGAATTTGATTATTCCCATTTTTCTTGTGCCAGAATAGTCTTTCTAATTTCTGTCTTTTCACTATTTAACTACTCTACAATTTAGTGTCAGGAAGATTAGGGCAGCTAACCAGAGGACATTTCAGGTTCTGCAATCAGTGGTTATTTTTCATGGCTTGCTGATTGTTATATCATGGGCCCCTCTGAATGATTTGAAAAACTCTTTTCTAAGGAGTCCATTCTCTTTTCCTTGAAATGTACAGAGCTCTGGAACAGTTCAGCTTGCCAGCTGGGTTTCTTCTCTCTTTGTGACAGTAAGCAACATCCCGTTAGTTTTCTTTGTTTTGTTTAACCAGAATTCTTCATACCTACGGCATAAGCTTGAACACCCAAAAGTGAGGATATATTCTTTTTAAATGTCTCTCCTTTTTCCCTAAGTGATGCATTGTTCAGCCCATTGGTACATAATGTAATCAGCAGAACATTCAGGCAATAGGTTGATATTGTTGAATGAGTATAGACGTGAAAAAGCTACAAATCATTCGTCTGTGTGATTTTTGTCAGTCCTGTTGAGGTCCCCATCTCAGGTGTGACGTTCCCCATGTCATCCTCTTCAGGGCAGGCAGGTTGTCTGGATCAGGTACAAGCAGCAAGTTATTCCCATTTTTCTTAGGGGGGGAAGAAATATGTTCATAGTGCCTTAATTATTTTTTTCTTTGTGCAGAAGTAACTACTGCTTAGGAAAAGAAAGTCAGAAATATGCATCATTCCTCAGCCTGATTCCTAGATGAGATTGAAATGGCAGGAAGAGGATTTTCTTACACATGCCTTTAATGCAAGCTGATTTTTTTATTATGTTAGCATTCAGAAAGTAATCACGATTTGACTTGCAGCATCAAACACTGACTAGACACAAGTGGCCTATAAACAGAAAAGTTTATAATCTACAGAGGAAAAATAACAAGAGAAATTAAGATGGGTCTTCTCTTTTATAGACAGAAGCAATTACCCCATCTTCACAGAGTTAGAAATCAAGCTTTTTCTTGGAAAAGATGCACTTCTAGAGATCTGCAAAAAAGTTATTGTTTGTCCTGTTACATGGTAGTTTCTTGATGTTTCAATCACAGACTAAAGTTTTGCAATGAAAGCATAAACCCCCCCCAAATGACGAGACACCATTCCATAACAATTTGATAAATACTTTGACTATTCGGTTTTATCCGTTCCTTCTTACCACCTGATCTTCAGTCTTACAAAAGAGTTTAGTGGTCCTCTTCTCTTTTTAACTTGTCATCTTTTCTACCAGTACAGAGATAAGATACAATACGTTTTCTCTAATTTCTAGTAATTAGAAATAAGTATTTTGACTATGTAAAAGAAAAGACTGCTTTTGTGTGACTGCCAGCTGCCGAGTAACTCAAGGGGGGTGAAAAAACTAAGTATTCATGTTCTATAACTACTCTAAGTGGAAATAGAAAAAGTCTTCATGGTCTAGAGATCTAATCTGGACACTGTTAGTGTAGGGAATTAGCCAAGTATCAACACCTGAAATTATTTTTCGGGTGGAACTGTAATATAATCACAGCACTGGAGCAAGAGACAGAAAGTTCCAGGTACTTTATAGTGAGGTTTTAACTAGTAGTTTGTCTTTTTCTGAATAATTGTTGGAATTTCTATTTGACCTTAGTTGTTTTCAACTGCTCCCACCAACCACCATTCCCTGGAAGCTTGTTTTCTTCTTGTGAATTTTTATTGTGCCTATTTAATGTGTAGGTTGGTCCTGTTTTTATTTACAATGCTTGTTTATAAAATATTCTTTCATGGCTGAACCTATATATCCAGGCATGTTACATGCATGCTTTAGAGCTAGAAGAGTCTTGGTTTCCAGGAAAAAAAAAAATACAATTTTGCCTTTTAAAAGTCTTTCCTAAGCTAGAAATTTTCTCGACTTCTAATGCTTCTGCAGCTGATCAAACTCTGTCGTGCAAAGAAGAACCGTAGTGCCTGCAGAAGCAATTGTCAGCAAGCTAAACAGCAAATATTGCTGTACCTCTCGGGAACAGTCAGTGTTCCATGTGCAGCAAGACGAGAAGAAATAAGTCTCATTCAGAGAACAACTGTACTAAAAGAAAATGGGATTTTTCAAAAGAGAGAGTCTCTCTTCCCCGTAGAACTCTTCTGCTAGTTCTATGTGACAACTAGACCATAAGCTGTCAGGGAGAGAGAAATGGTATCACAGTTTCATCCACAGAAGAGATGTGTCGCCTGTTAGGGAGGTGTGCACAGAGGAGCAGAGAAAGAGAAGAGACAGGAGGGAGAGGAAGATGAGATAAAAAGCAGAAAACTGTTCTCTTAAGCCTTTTCAATGCAGGCAAAGCTGCCTTGTGTTTAGGTTAACACAGAGGGAAATGCTTCCACTCTTCAGTAGCTGTTGCAATTACTGAGTGGGAGACATTGTTTTTCAGCTGTGAATGGTACAGAAGATATAAAAAAAATGTGTTAAGTGTGGTGCATGCTATGCAAAAGTTGAAAAATATTCTAGAGTTAACACAAGGTTGAAAGCACAGGTTCATTGGTATATGTTCTGTGCGGGGAGGATTTTGCTTTTTCTTACGGGAAGGTGGGCCCTAAGTCCACGTTTCTTCTGTGGGTGAACAGCCCCGTAAGTTTTGTTTCTGTCCCCTGTTGTGGTGGTGTAGAGGGTTTTGTAGCTGTCTGGTTATTCACTTGCTTTGTAACTAACTGTTTGCTTTTTGTATTGCCATTCCATAACCTCCTGTCTCTCTGTAACTTCTCATCTTGTGTTGTTTCCTCCCTCGCTTTTCCTCCCCTCGTCCCGCCCCGCTCCCCGAGTTGTGTTGTTCTGTGTGTCCGGGGGTGTTTGTGACTGTGCCTTTCCTCAGAAAGCACGGCTCCCGCAAACTGCACCCTCCCTACCAGGTGTCGGTCCCCGCACCGCAACACGTAGGGGGGTTTGTGTGGGACTTCCTGGGAAAGTGAGTGCCCTCAAGGCTTCTGTTTCCTCCGGGCTGGAATGTCGCCGCTGGCTGCCCGGCTGCTGCTGCTGCTGCTGTTTGGGGCTGCTGCAATGCCGCTTCTTTCCCCAGGTCAAACAGGAGCTGCTTATGCCAAGTACGAGCTCTGGCTGTGCCTGCAGTCCAAAGGAAGTTTGCTGCTGTTCTCCCCGATTTAAACTCGACAGAAGCTGTTGCTTTTCAATTCTAATTCTCTTGCTGTGTTTTACCTTTCATTCTAACCTCTGCTTCCAGTTCTACCTGAACCAGCTAAAACTCAGTGTTCTTCAAGTGTTCTAAAATGTGTCATTGATAGAGGTTGGTGTCGACTTATTCTTGAGTTTTATTGTGATGACTATCCCGTAATAAGAAAACAAACAAGCAAAAAGTACTGCTCCTCATCTGGGACATGGCCATCACAGCCTTCAGATGGGTAGTTTATACACAGGTCTATTGATGTGCACATATTGTGCAAATAAGAACTGGTTTTGTACTTGAGGAGTGGCAGGAAGTGTATCTGTATATGTTGCTTCAGAAGTGAGCACCAAGTGAATATATACAGAAGTCCTGGTTCCAGTTGCAGGCTTGAAATTGATTTTCATTTGGCATGCTCACTATATAAGATAGGTAGTTCTTGTAAGGACACAGGGCTTTTTTTTCCCTGGAGGAAGCTTTGCTTTGGGAACAAATGAAGACAGCACTCAGCTGTGGAATACCAGCAGTCCTGTTAAGGACAGCTGGAATTAGTGGCTATTTTAAGAAAGAGAATTTGGACAGTTTTCCTGAAAAGAATTTAAGGATGCCCTTTTCAAGAAGAAACCTTCCAACTTTTGATTTGTAGCAGCCAAAAGGTATACTCCTCATCTTAAATATTTCTTCTCTACAGTAAATAAAAGATTAAAAAACATTGGGGGATCTCAAAGGAGTGCTGAAAGATGTGGACAGTAGAATGCAGTATCTTATTTTGTCTGTCTTTAAGACAGATATGTTTGTATAGTGTTCTGTGAAGGATAGATGGAGAGAGAAATGAGCTGTATTTTCCATCAACTTTACACTTTCCTAGAATAGTGTAAAGGAAACTGTACTAGTAAATTATGCCCTAAGCTTAAGTCAACAATTTGAAGCTGAAATACTTACTTTCAAACCGCTACTCATATCTTGGAATAATTGTCTTTGATTTTCAAGTTCGTTGTTTCTGTGAATTTTTAAATAGTTTTTTAGAGAATTCCTAAGCACGAACCACATCAAGGCATATAAATAATTGAAAGTAAAAGGTACGTTGTCAAATTAAAGGAAGGTGTTTATGAAGTCATGATCATCACCATTAAAGGTAGCTTTGACAGATGGTATTGCTATAATTCTGGATTGTCTTAACTCATTACAGTCCTCCAAAAAGAAATTGAACTCTGATTCAGGCATTGGAAAACCTGAAACAACTATTTGAAAATACTTCAATCCATTTTGTTGCCATGAAACGTAAGAGCAAATCAAATATATTTCTCTTATGGTTGCATGGTATTATTACAAGGCAGAATCTGTTGTTGTTGCTGTGTTTTTCATCCACATCCCTGAAAAATCTGTAGCTGAAGTGAATATTAAAATTCTAAGGTAAATCACTCAAAACTTAGGATATTCCAAAATGAAGATTGCCTTATGATTTTAATTTACATCTTATGTGAAGTGATACAATCTTTAACCAAATATGAACAAATTTTTTCCACAAGAATGCTTTTTTGAAGGACACAGCTGAAGTTCTCTCCAAAAGTCCCTGCTTAGGTTGAACCTGTCATGGGAAATAGCAGCACAACTTTTTAATATTTGGCAAGCAACAGAGGACAGGGTTTTGTAATGGAAAGAAGTGGTCAGGCCCATAGTTAGTCCAGCTCCACCTCTGAGCATGCAGATCTGTTGAATATTAAGGTTTTCATAATTTCCAAGCTGGGAAAGGAAGAAGTAATTTCTTTCTGCTCAGCCTTGCTTTACCTTCATACACGATCAGCATTACACCTGAAGTCCTGTATCAAGTTTCACAGAGGGAAAACAAAACACATTTCCTATCAATATAACTTCTTTAAACAGATAATAATAAGAGATGCAGGCACATTTGCTTTCAGATATTTAACTGCAGACATTTGAAAGTATGCTGATTTTCAGAAAGCAGGTGTCTGCCCTCTGGAAGTCAACCTTTGTTAAAGTGCCTTAAGATCAACACTCAGACTCACTAATCGCTTTTGAAACCTACATCTAAGGAAGGAGAGACACAGAGACACTGCCAGTAATTGCAAATCCATCTGTACAGAGCACCAGATAAAAACCCCATCACAGTGATTTTACGGTGACTGCTCAATCCATCCTCACCTTTTTCATATAATGGGATATCCTTTTTCGATTTGTTCTTTATTTAGCTGTCCTTTATTTCCCATTCTTTCCCGCTTCCTGTGTTTTGGGGGAAACTGAAACTTTGTGATATTGCAGAAACAGCTGTTCTAAAATACGAGGTCAAAGAACCCCAATTAGTCCAGCCCCTGACATGGTGAGAGGTCAGGGCTGGCGCAGGCTTTGGCTGAATGAGCCCGCTGCGTTATCCCCTCAGTGAACCACTTAAACCTGGTGTTATGTCCTGTTCAAGCAGGCAGGACTGGCACTGCTGAGCAGAGTGATTCGTGTCCATGGAACTGAGTACAGACCAGCTCCTTTGTTAAGTCCAGCAGTGGGCTGAAAGCGTGGTTTGTCTGCTAATCTAAGACTAAGGATCTGACCTTGGATCCTCCAGGAAGGACCCTGCACTAGAGAAGTACCAGGAATGAGAAGCACTGATTGTGAACTTTTTTGAAGGCTTCTTTTTCTGCCAGATTTTCTCTAGTGCTGAAGTCCTGCTTGTTTTTATCATTAAATCAAGGTGGTTTTCAAGCACTTCCTCTCATGCCTATTATCTGTAATGAGTATTGGAGTTGTCATCTGCCGTATATTGTAGCAATAATGGATTTTATTTAGCAGATATCTCCTAATCCAGCTGTTAGATCAGTAGAGTGTAAGAGCTGGGGTATAATTAAAATCATTATAAACGTGAGGAGAAAAAGCATCACGTAAATAATGAGCCTAGTCTGCATATCAGTTTTGTTGTTACCTGCCTTTACTACATCTCTTCAAAAGCTGTTTTGTAGCTGTGTTTCAGTCAGCATCTTTGAGCAATGTGAGAGTATCCATACTCACAAGCTAGTGCAAAAGGAGTAAAAAAACCACCAAAACTCTCTTTTATACAACTGATATAGTAAAACTAAAAGTGCCAGATCCTGACATTGTCTAGCAGTACAGAAAGAACAAAAGGAATATGCAGTAATTGCCAGTAAGCCAGTGAAATAGTAACTTTAGTGCTCCATTGTGGCCATCTGTGGCTGGGTTTGTGCTCTTAGATCCATGCATACGTGTGTGCATGGATGCACACACAAACCTTCTGTCTCTCCATCACCTCCCCATCCCTCTAAATACCAACCTAGAAAAAAAAGGAAAAGACCAGCCATCATCCTTTTTATCAAGAAAACGTGTCAAAAGTGGTAAACATAAATAGCCTTTCTGCTTTGACAGACACAAGGAAGATCAAATGCCTATTGTTCCCTGTCAGACTGCTTTGAAGGAATGACAGAGTAATAAATATACGCAATCACTCACTGTCAAACAAGGGGAATTCAAAGGTTGACTGAAAATCGTTACATAAACTACATCCTAAGTACATCTGAGACAGATGTAGCAGGCTCATTCCACTTCCTATAATATACAAGCATGTGGAAAAAATTGTAGCTGGAATAACCAACAGCTTTTAAAATATATATTTCTTAATTAAAATGCTTAAGCGTTTTTTTTTTTTTTTTGATCTGCACCCAGTGATCAGATTTAAGTCGGCTCTATCTTTAAAATTAGCAAGATGTTTTTTAAAAGAAAATGGGTTTCTCTGAGGCTGCCAGTTGGCATTACAATTGTCTTGTCTCCCTGTGTGACTGTTGCATCGGAGTACACAGTTAATGGGGCTGGGCAGGAACGCTGCTGCTGGATCTTGTAAGGAATGCTGCAAGTGTGTGTTCTTGCTCGAAGGGAAAGAGTGCAAACTAAAAATTGTGATTTTGCTCTGTAGTGAGCATGTCTCGGTATGTATCTGGTCCTGCTTGCTTGGGGCTGCTGCCTGGGGCAGATGCTTGCTGTGCTCCTCTGTTCAATTTCACTGATGTAGCCCATGAACTGAGGCTTCACCTCCAGTCCATGGCAGATCTCCATTTACTTCCTAATAGCTGGCAGTTTCAGTGTCTGCCTTGGTTTTAGTTTGAGTGATGGCACACTTACAGACTTCTTTTCTAATTTTAGTGTGCTTTCAGACATAGTCCTTATTTTTGTTTGGATAAATATTACAGTTATTCTAAAAATCCACACTTCTAAAAAATATTTGTACCTCTGTAACAAAAACTTAGAAAAAGGGCTAGCAATTACACTAAATGTATTTTTCTTTGGAAGAAAGAATTATTCCATAACAAAATGGAGATGTAGCAATAATTATTCTCTGTTTAAAACCCATGCAGCTGGTTAAATAATGCTTCTGTAGCACACAGAAAATTGCAAGTGACCTCAGCATAGTGTTGTACATACTGTTTTGCCTTCATCCTGTGCCAGCAAAAGATGCTACCTTCAATAGCAGTTGGAAGAACTGTATGGTTCATTTAAATTCTATTGGGCTGTTCTGAGTTGTAGCCTATATGTTTTTCACTGTTAAATTGAAGAAACAATATCACATCATTACAACACAACCAGGAATTGCAAAGGATCCCTGAAACACAAAATGAGAAGTCTTAAATTTTTCCTCTACCGTACTTATTGCCGTATTTAACCAACTGTTTATCTTCACGTTTTTGTTCCCTTTTGTTAAATTTGTTTGTAGTCTTGGATTTCAGTCAGAATTGTTACTTACACGTTTTTCTGTGTGACTTAACCAAGGCTTTTGGAACATTATAAGTTTACTTCAAGATCAAACACCGAGATGTGGTATTTGGCATTTTATAAGTCTCATCTTTCCTAAAATCCCCAAAAAATACAGCCTTTACAACAGCTGTCCTTGAAGAGCTTGATTTGAAGAATGCTGGTTCAGAAGCCAAAGCAAAGTACCTTTGCACTGGTTAATCTGTTACAGACCAACAACAGCTGCTTGTACAAATTCAATACCCTACACAGTTGATAGTAAAATCTATTCCATAAATAAGGACTTCAAATTTCATTTACATGCCTCCATATATCAAGAGTAATAAAGAATATAGCACTTAGCCTATGCTGTGGAAATGTTTTTATCCAGCCCATATCCTGCCTTTTTGGAGTGAAATTTTGCCATGGGAGAAGTGCAATATATGTTGTAAAAGCCAAATTGCTACTTTGGAGAGAAGGACATTTCCTTTGCCTCTCTTCTATTGACTGAACATCATCACATTTAAAACCAGATTGAAAAGAAGTGTATGTATGGTTCCTTGTTGACTTACCTTGCTGTTATCAGTGAAATTGACAGCAGATGCCTATGAAAGATACTGGAGACATTTGGAAAAAAAAAGCAATAATGAACCTATGGGACCTCATGCTATACAGGGGACTCCAGCATTTTGTCTTGGTCAGTTCTGCTGTTGAACAATGTTGGAGAGAACTGTCAAAAATATACCTGTTTGGTCATTATTGTTTTTAGATTGCACCTTGTACAGGAGAATTATATGGCAGGAAGAAGAGGCAGCTGCTTTTTTTGTTTCTCTTTGAAGGGGTGACTTCAGTGTCAAAATTAAGAAAGATGAGCTTTTCGGTTTGACAAGTCTTCAGGTCTTGAGGACTTTACTCCATGGTTGGGGTTTTTCTCCTTTCTATTTAGTCCGTTTAGACAAGTTGGGATCGTCTGTGGGAAAAGTGAAAAAATTGCATGTCTTGCTCATGGAGAGAAAATAAGCCCTAGAAGATGTCGTGAAGGAAGACATTAGCTTTCATCTCAGATAGTCAAACTCTGTATTTTCAAAATGTTCGTTAGAATTCTGGAAGAAGGGTACTTGCTAATGATGTGATGTAAATCCAGCGTTTTCTTGTAAGATGGCTTATTTTCTTTGTCCAAGAACTGTTACATATTGGAGACTATTTTCTCTACAAAAAGTTGCCTCTAATTGAAATGGTGTAATCTAATCTAAAGGTCCTTTTTTCTCTTATTTATTTTTCTTGGTTTTTTTCTTTTTTTTTTAAAATTAGATGTCTATAAAACATGCAGCTCTGTGTTTGTGAATGGTTGTGTGTCTGTGTGTCATTACCTGATTTATATCTGCTTGTTTTGTCCTTTATTCTTGAACTGCTTTATCTCTGGACTCTGTTTTCACAAACTCTAACTCTTTCTCTTTCGCATCTCCTTCCTGGATTTGCTGCTTCCTTCAGCCTCACCTCAAGGTCAGTATTCACTTTTAAAAGGGTGTTTATAAGACTGTCTATTCAGCTAAAATTGAGATCTTACAGAAGATTGCACATCAAATTACATGATTGCAAAAGAAAAGATCAGAGATTTGGTTAAGTCTGTGTAGGAGGATGGGTTGAATAGGGTGCATGTTTAGAAGGAAAGAATTTATATCAAACCATTGTAAATCAATGCTGTTTTGCACTGGGAAGAAGGGGGAAGAATGAAGTTTTTAAAGGGAAAAAACTACAGGAACAGGAAGCTGAAGCAAGACAGTTTAAATATTACTGGTTTTATCTGTTACTTTAAGAGAAGAGATTGGCCATTAGCCATGTTCTGTGATACGTACACATGCTGTGGAGGGCAAAAGCAGTTCCTTTGAAATTCTGGTCATACAGACTTTAACTGCTGGATCTTTATCATTGCATCTGTGCCTGAAACCTTACAGTGATGTTGCAGAACTGGTTTGGTGCAGTTTGAATGTGCTGTGCTGTCAGAAAGAACTGAGGGCTGAGGGTTAAAGATGAGTGAATTAGCAGGAGGATGAATTTGTTGAAAACACAAAGTGATAAACCACTGAAGAAAGCCTACCGAGAGACAATATGTTCTGAGTCTTTCGGCCATGGCTCGTTTTTCTTTTCTTGTATTTTGAAAGCAGTTGCTAACCATAGATTTTGGTATTTCAGTAGAGTAGCTTGGAGTAAACGTCTATGGCCTAAATAATAAAAGTCACAGTACGTTATCTAATGACTCTCATTTGCCTTTGAAAGCTCTGAAACCGTGTTGGATTTTAGTCTTTGCTGATAAAGTCTGTTTGGTAGAAAGCATCTGTGACTCCTGGAGAAGGAATGATCGTAATTGTTTCAGGCAGAGTCTTTGCCCAGAAAGCCACTACTTAATGACTAAAATTCTGAGTTATCGACCAACGTCCGACTTTGCTGTTCATGATTAGCACTGAAGAATGTGGTGGTGGCTGGAATCCCCCAGTGCTGCGATGCTGCTGACGCCTTTAAATTGTGTCAGCGTCGTGACCTTGGTTTGGCAGAGGCCTGACACTTGTGGCCTTGGGTGCGTGTTTTTCTTCCTCCCACAAACTGGAAAAAGATTGGAAGTTAATCGTGTTGCTGTCATCCATCAATACCTTCCGTACTCAGTGTGTCATACTGGCATACTTGTAATTACTGGGGAGAGGAGGTCTGGCCTTGAATGACCCCCGTCAGGTCCCAAAAAACACAACTGCCAGGAAGCTTTTCCTGCCCTGTGAGCATTCTCCTCTGAAATAACCACGCTGCCTTTTGCTGCATGGGCAGGACTCTGTGGGCCAGTCTGCATTTGCCTGTTAGCACTGTGAGTGAAGCTTGGTGTGCTTTGGCTAATAAAGTCCTAGATGTTACGGAATCCAGCTGTCAAAGCTGTTTTCCTTCAATCCATGTGGCTGTAGGGTTTTATCAATACCTGTGCCTATGCTGGAATTAATGATAAGAGGGGAAACAACCTTAGAGTGCTCTTTGGTTGTGGTCTTTCTCACACCTGGCGTGATTTCTCTTTTCACAAACAATGTAACCATAACTTTTATTTCTCACATTTAGAGCATATTGTAAAATTCAGCTAGAGAAGATATGGCCGTGATTTGAGGTGACCAAGTGTTAGGATTAGGAACTTGGAAGAGTTTTCTGCTAAGACATTAAAGACATTGTCCATTCTGTCCTCACAGTTTATTGACTTTTTTTTATTACTTTCTTTCCATTTTTAAATTTTTTATGGTTAGTTGCTGAGGTTTTCATTTATTTGTTAAAATAAATCAAGAGTGTAAGGAAATAGGTGGAATGACTGCTCTTGGAACTACCAAATCTCTGCTGGCCAGAAACAAAATAAAAAGATTCTCCTCGGGGCAAACAGGAAAATTACAGTGGTTGAAGTACACTAGTTTCTTTCCTAAGCATTTCAGAGTTCGCCTAATTACCATTGACTGCAACATATGAAGAAATAGCTGGTCTGTGAAGTTACATTCTACCTTGGAAGCTACTATGGGAGGCATAACTTTATTTTTCTCTGAATGATGTAAAGCAATCTTTTCAGACATCAAAGCAAATATGTCTCCTGGAGAAGAACTGAATATGTAAAAATGTGTTAGGTCTGTCTGTCTTCTAACAGGGAGAAATCCTCTGAATTCTTTCTGTTCTCACCAAGAACAGCTTTGCTTACCATAATCAGTGCAATACGTCTGAATTTTCTGATCTGTCCATTAAGCTTTCATCATCTCTCTCCTGTTGACAAACTCAGTGAATCAGAGTAGAACCGTGTAATCCGCAGCACTGTTGCTGTTCTGACATGTACTTACTGCCCAGAAGTCTTAAGGATCTGGAGTGGATGTCATGCTGATTCATGGTAAATAAAATTGTCTTGGAAAGCTTGGGGATTAAAGCAGTTTTCCATAAGAAGCTTTTTTGCTAAGCATCTCTGCTGATGACAGCTTCACATAAAGAACTCCCTAATGCTGGCTGAGTTCAAGAGTAACAAGCCAAATAACACTATACTGATGTCATTACCTGCAGCAGTGAAAAAATATAGAAAAAAATACCATAAATTCATATGCTCCAGTTCTTCTAAGTTGTTCTTTTGAATGCGTGTCATGAAAGTTGAGATAGATAAAGATAAAAAGACTGATATCAGGTGCTATAGTGAGCAATTGCATGTTTTTCAAGGGAAGAATGAGCTATATTGATAAAACAAAAGTAAGATTTCCAGCCTCAAACTAGGTAAGAAACAGCTTAACTGGACAGAAGATATCCCACAGGAGGCTTGTCTTTAGTGTTCTGCTTTCTACTGCCAGATTTTCTGTGAGTTTAGATCACATAATTGATTGTACCGTCTGTCATATTTTGAAGCAAGTAATCCAGTTCTTAAAAGAAAGTTTTCTGGGTTTTTTGCTATACCAAAGAGAATTTGATGCTCTAGGAAGTAATAATGAAATACTGTAAACCTTATTTCCACAAGAAAAGTGGCTTGGTGATTAGATGAGTACAGGCTGGTGGCATGAATCCAGATAAAAGTCTGCTAAGAGTGTCCGTGTTAAATTAAATGTCAGTCTAGCAACTCAAGTGTAGCCTTATAAAATCAAAGTAAAAACAAAATACTAAATCTGACAGGATTATTTCAGTCCTTTTTCCAGAGTCCTAAATGTATATTAAACAGAACAAGTCTAACCATCAAAGAAATGTGTAAAATGTTCATCCTTCTATGAGAAAATAGCAGATAATATTGCATAAAAAGTTCGGCAAGTTCAGGAAACTCAGGGTGCTATTCAATAATTCTTTAAAAAAACCCAAAGCAAAACAGCAGAGTTCTTAGTGACAGGCATGTAGTCTACGGTACCTGTGGGCTTTTCACTGTGCTGGAAATGCCTTTGCACACTGACTCATGCTGGACCTCCAGGAAGCTGTGGATCTGAGCACTGACAAAGTGCCAGGGCGCTCAGGAGAAATTTCACTGCAAGTGTGGCTGGCTCTTCAGTTTCATACCTTCAGAAGACTCCAGGTCTTCACTCTGCCACGGTGTTGGTCATTAACCATGCCAGGAAGTGATAAAAATTTCAAGCGTGTTGAGTCAGCAGTGGTTTTAGCTCGGCAGAGAGAGAAACATTGTCTTCAAAGAAGTTTCCATTTAAATTTCCTTGGCTGGCTCCAAAAAATAGCAATCTGTAGTAGTTGTTTCCTATTCAATATATGTTTCCTGTAATTCTATTTGGAGCAAAAATGGCTTTGTGGAATTATTTACACTAAAAAGTACTCTTCTTTTAAGAGTTGTCTGATCCCTGTGAGTGAGAAGAAATAAGGTATCTTAGAGGTGATTGTGGGGAAAGGAAGAAATGAAGGCATCAGGCCCAGTTATGAGGGTTGGCTGGTGATGAGTAAGTCACAAAATAGAACTGTGGTTTTCCTTAAAACAAGTCACTGGCGTAGCCTTTCAGATTTACTTTAAGTATAGTGATTATCTGAGCTTTCCTCCTCTGTTCAAAGTGGAGTCTGTACCTTTTCTGTCAAAGGTCCTCTTTTCTTGCTTCATTTGACTGTGTCTTAATTAAGCAAAATTATTCACAGCGGTACATCATCTCAGAATTCTCACTTTTCTGCAGTCTCACATGATCTGATTAATTTCCTACTACCTGCTGAAATTAATTTAATTACGTGAAACAACGAGTAATTTTTCTCTTTGTGTTATTCTTTTGTTTTCAGCACATATATTCACAAGGTGTGCAGGTTTCCAGTGGGATTTTGAACTGAGGTAGCATTAGAAAGACAAGTGACATGGCACTAGGGGGGATTTTTGTGTGTCACAGTACGCTGTGAATTTTGAAGAGGTCCAAGTCAAATGCTCTGAGAGAGAAATCCTTCACAATTTTTTCAGACATGACGAAAAGGTGGGTTTTTTTACCATATTATTTAAAACATCAAAAGATAACATTATTTTTAGAAGACATTTTAAAATGTCTCTTTTTTTTCCTATATCCCGAAGTTAACAAATTACATAGCACGTCATCATCAGAAGATTAAATGAAATGATCACTCAAACTTCATGCAACATTAAACACTTTGACTAACCCATATGTGTCACATCACATTTAGTCAAGGGAATAAAACCTGAAGGTTATTCTTCCTCTTTAATGGCTAGCTTCTGTGCAAAATGTTATCCTCCCAAGTAGCTAGATTTTTATTTCTGTTAAAATTCTGAAAGCCAGGCAGTGAATGTGTATATCTATGGTAAAATAGTCTTGGTGCAAATGGTTCTGTAAGTGACAGTACCACAAGCTTTAACAGGCCCTGGGCTCAGCAATAGTACAGTAGTTACAGAGAATGCAGTTGGGCAGGACTTTCTAAACAGTTGCTGAAAAGGATGAGCAGCTCAGTTGCTGCTTTTCCTGCTTTTTTCCTGGTAAGGACTCCTGTCAGATCCCTGAACATAACGGTAAAGTGTGCAGGAGCGAAGCATTACCCACAGGATTGTTAGACCAAGTTGCCGGCCATTTAAACAAATCAGAAATATGCAGGTTGATGGAATCGGATCACATAAACACCAGGTTGCTGTGGGAGCCAGCTGATGTCATAGCAAGGACTCTTTCTATCATCTTTAAAAGCTTTGCCTGTCAGGGAAGGTTCCTCTTGACTGGCAAACATCACACCCATCTTCAGGGAGGATGAGAAGGAGGATCTGGGGAGTTGCAGGCCAGTCAGTGTAATTTCATGTGCTGGGAAGTTTTTGGAGCAGATCCTCCTCAAAGTCACCTCCAAGAACCTGAAGGAAAAGAAGGTGATAGGGAACAGCCAGTGTTGGATTTACAAGGACAAATCATGCCTGACCAACCTGATTGAATCAGTGATGAGATGACTGGCTCAGAGGGGAGCCAGCAATGTTCAATGTCTTTTTAGTGATGTGGATGATGAGACAAAATACACCTTCAAAACTTCTAGAGAAGACAGGGTCAGACTTTCCTCAGACATGTTCAGTGAAAGGTTGAGGGGCAGCAGACACAAACTGCAGCTTGTTCCAATGTAAGTCCCATTGAGATAATTGACAGGAAAACAGTGATCAGTTGGGCACTGATACATTGCCCAGGGAGGCTGTGGGGTCCTCAACACTGGAGATGATCAAAACTCATCTGAACAAAGCTAGGAGCAACCTGCTCTAACTTGGCCTTGTTTTGAGCACGCTATTGAACCAGGTGAACTTCAGACATCCCTCCAACCAGAATTACTCCATGATTCTGACTTTCTATGGTAAGTTAATCTGTATTCTTGGATAAGCTCTACAGTTTTTGTGTGGTTTTGGTAAGAATTTGCTATGTAATAGTGACCTGATAAAACAGGGTAAACAAAAAGGGTCTTGTTAGTTCATAGCACTGTACAACTGTAAGAAAAGAAAGAAGAAAAATTGGGGGGGGAGCGGGGTCCACTGCACTTCTATTTCTTGCAAATTTCTATATGTATTCTCAGTTTTTAAACAATTTTGAAAAGAATTTCTGTTTTCTGGAATACAGTATCACTGTGATATAGGTCAGAGTGGTATTAGGTTTTTCTAGTAGTTTACTCAGGCATTTTTCTTTCATGATTTCTAATGAGCTCTCCCCTTCTTCCCCATCCCTAAACACAGATACTCTCAAACTTTATTGCTGTTAATAGAATCAGAGAAGATAAAACTGGAAATTCTGTTTCACAATTTTTTTGTATGTTCTCTGTAAGCTTTTCTTGCTGTTGAGGGCTTAGACTGGGCCAGTGCCCTTTAATCTGACAGGGGAGGGGATTCACTGTTTTGCCTCTGTAGTTACCAGGTTTGCTCTCATGTCCCATCATTGGGGCTGAAAGAACCATTTTCCATTTGCAATTCTCACATCCCTTTTTGTCACATCCTTTATCTTGCTCAGGCTCTGGGCAAATAAAATAGAGCATAGTTGACCCTGCATTTTCTTCCCAGCTCACTTGTTGAGGAAGCATTTTTCTGCTGTGAGATTTTCAGCTGGCTGGGAAGTTACTCGTCACGTGTTGAGTCTGCGCCAGTGCCTGAACTGGAGCCTTTTGTTCTTGTGTTATTTGGGAAGTTCAAGTTCCATTTCTGACCTGCACACAAGGTGTGCCTCAGATGAGAGCGTTTGAACCCTCGTGTTTCCTATGTGCCTTTCACTGCTTCACTTACCGATTGAGAGCATTACTTCACTGGTCGCTTAGCTAAGATTTTCCATCCTCATTCCTGTGAAACCAGCTTCCCCACCAGGCCTATGCATCCTCTCTCCAAATAATTCCTCATCTTTTGGATGAAAAATATGTTAGATAAGCAGAGATATTTATTACAGTTACACAGTTTATAGATTCAGTGAGCAGTTCTATTGCTATCAGTTGATTAATTTGAAATCATTCTTAATCACTTTACTGTAAAATGAAAACAAAATTTCTTATCTATGAAATCCCAAATAGGCTATTAGAGATATTGCAAGATAAAAACATGCTTAACATTCTTAGGGTAAAATCAAATTGGAAAGCTCTTTTTCCCCCTTTCTGACACTGTTCCCTTTCTCTTCTATGGCTCTCTTCCATTTCACTGTTCTTGCAGGGTGGTGTATTGAAGCATTCCTTCCTTCTGCATAACATGTTCTTCATCTGCAAACAATAGAGGGCCCTTTCATGCTGGAATATGTCAGCTTTTCTAGACAGTCTTCTCGAAGTACCCCAGGCAATTCAGACAGATTTAATCAAGCTCTCAGAAACTTACTTAATTTCCTGCTTATCCAGCAGATAGACCATTCTTCTTAATTAAAAGAAATGGGGTTTTTTCACTTCCTTGGAGAACAAAATATTTCCAGTTGTCACTTTCTGTTCATGGCTAAGTAATTAACTCCCATCTCCAAGGGCTAAAGTGCCTCCTATCCCTTTAGTGACCCAGCACACCTCGTTCAATGCAAAGTCCTTTTACATGGAACATTTCTATGCATCTATTTACAATACTGAACAGATTTGATAGAAGTTGGGATCAAGCATGCTGATAGTTTTGAGGTGGCACTGGGTTGGAATGGTTCAGTTCCAGCATCCTTCCTTCAAGCATTTTGGAATGAACTTTACCATTACAAGTAACTCAATTCTTTTTATACAAAACCAAAAGCGAGCAAGAATTGCGAACTCGAGTTGCAAAATGCTCTCTGTAAATGCACAAGAGCCTCATTTCATCCTAGAAATTACAGGTGCCAGCAAGTGGCAGTTGCCGAGCTGGAGTGCTCAGGGCCAGCCTTGACAAAGAAAGCAAAAGGTGCCAACCCAACAGGAAAGTGAGGCTGTTTTCCTGCTAGTTCCCTCTCTCCCGTATTGCTCAGCCCTGGGTTTTTTAGTGTCCTGAGTTGATGAAGTCCCACATGCTGGGGACTAAAAGAGAGGTGACATAATGCAGCTTTACCCTACAAGTATCTGTAAGTGTGAGGACTCTTGCCTTACTTCGGTGGGGATGCTGTACCTTTGAAAATGCATTCTTTTGGGAGCACCAATACTGTGTTCATCCTTGGATCTGTCCCTAAGCTTGCCTTATTCCACAGTAGTCTGCATTATATTTTCACTTCAGTTCCTTGAGTCTGCAGTGTTTTAAAACAAGGGTATTCTGAGTTTTCAGATGGTGGGATTTGCAGGGTGCCCCTGGATTCTCAGGTAATTGTACCAAATTTATTAATGTTGTTAACTTAAAACCAACTACTAGATAGATATATACATTCGTTTCACTTTTCAATGTCTAATTTTTCATTTGCATAAATCAATCAGCAGAATATGTTAGCAAGTTCACTTAGTAATAAACAGCTTAGAAATAGGTTTTTAAATTACTAACTCCTAGCAATATAGGTAAAATACATAAGAGCAAACACATTTTCAGTATATACATATTCAGGGATGTCAGCATATTTTAAAGGATTGATACCTTAAATCAGTGTGAATTGTCTTTTCTTTTAGCATTTGCTCCTCTTGCTCATTTTTTTTTTCTTTTTATCGTTTATTTAAGGCCATCCTGTATGGAGAAAAGATGGGAGAAAACATTAAATGAAGCTGATAGTAAAATCTTTATTAGGATACCGCAAAATGACACTTTAAACTGCAAAAGTGGCCATTGACCTGAAATGTGAAAATAACGGATTTTCATGTTGTATTTGGAGTAGAACACTTACACACATAATAACTGCAACATTTAATATAATTTCTTCTTAAAGGAAATATTTCATGATCATATGTCCCAATCAAAGTGACTGTTCCCCACAGCATAAGCAGTAGGCAGAGCTTCTGTAGGCACCATGCAGTGGCATTATATAAAAGTTAGCAGAGAGATGCAAATAACTGTGGATTTTCTCTCCTTGGTTCATGACGTGCCCACTTCCCTTTCTCGTATCTCCTGCTTTCAACACAGATTCCCCATTTTAATATGGAATATGCAGATGTGTGCTCAGAGAGCTGGGGCATGCCACACAGTTTCTGACAGTGTGCTTCCTCTGACTGCTTATTTCCATGTTCTTTTTTAGCACGCTTGGATCGCATGAACAAATGACAGCTGAAATAGAGCTGAAGCAGTCTGCTTTCTGTTTTTAACGGCTGCAAACTTCAGACGTTATTGCAACTTGGGCAAAAACCTTACAGTGTGAACAAAAGCCAAACATTTGGAAGAGTATTCTAAAGTTAAATAGAAGGGGTAAACACGTGCTATTCCCAATTTTGGGAGCAGTTATGAATTCCTAGTTCTTTTCCATTATGGGTGTAATCTTCCCCACGTCCATTTTTATCTCTTTATCTTTTTTTTTAGTAGATTTAAATACCTCTTACTAGTTAGCCAATTTCTGCATGGAAATCCTAACTTTGAGCCACAGTGAGTTTGATTTAAAGCAGCATGACTTTCAAATTTTTTGATTAGTTTAAAGGGTCTGTACACTGTTAATTTCTTCCTCACACCAGTGTGCACAAGCAGAAAGCAGTCAATAAGGAAAAAACCCAACACCACCTTCAATGGGATTTAATTTGATTTCTAGAAAATTCCAGAGAGGAAGGAGTGTGTTGTGTGTTTTCTTCTGCATCTTGGAATTGTTGTTTCTTGAATTAGAGGTAGAGAAATTTTATTTCTGAGTAGAAAGGGACTGAAAAGCTCCTCTTGTCTTTCTGTGTCCTGTTTTGACCATAGCCTCATTAATATGAATTAGATTCTCAACACTCTTTATGTCTCTCAACCTCCAGTGTATGCCTTCATATAAAAAGATAGATGATTTATAGAAAATATATTGTATTTGTGTTGGTAATATCCTTCTTGACAGCAAAGGCTGTTTGCTGATATTTCCTAATGATTAGGAGTGTTCCCCAATTACCTGGAAAATTAGTTCACTGAAGGGAGGCAGAAAATGTCTCAGTGACATCCTGCATCAAGGCAGTTACCTTGATAGGGAGATCAACTCAATTAAAATCTTAATTTTGCCTCTTTTGTCTCAAGGTCACCAAATAAAAAGTAGTTCACTGGAGTAGTGTAATTGCCTAGATAAAGAATTTATCTTTCTGAGTACGCACTCCAAGCTAGAGCTAATTTAATTAGCCAACCTTATGATCTCTGAGGATATCAGTGAGAGTATATTTCAGATATCTGACACGTGGGGCATCTCGTTGCTGGAGGTTTTTTTTAATGTTCTTCTTCATCATATATTAAAAATTAAAGTATATATTCATAATACTCATGGACATACTTGTTCTGTGTCAGATCCATGTGCTATGGAATGGTGGAAATCTCTCCTCACAAGCCAGTAACCTTGTCCGTGGCTTACCAGGGCTGTTAGAGAGACCTCCAATGAAGACAGACTCATAAATGTTGCTTTACAACACTCACTGAGTTCTCCAGAAACCCAGTGGTGTTCACTTAACTTGCAGAATATTCCTGGCTGTGTTCTCCTGCGTGTGCCAGGCTGAGAAGGCAGTGTTACAGCTGTACCAGAGGAGGAGGGACTGAGCCATGTGCACTTTTCAGATGGGCTGTGCAGCCCTGTGAGGGGGATATTTATTACAAATAATGCTGCTGGCCCCCGTTTGCCCGGCTGTCAAAAGCCTGTAACAAATCATCTCAGCAGGCACTCTTCGTACTAACCTGATGTGGGCTGTCAAAGCCAGGGATTCAGAAAGTATTTCAGAAGAGGAGATACCTCTTAATAACTGTTGGCTAAGCACCCAAAAGAAATCTGCCAGACATGCATTCTGAGAGACTCCGTGGTCTGTGTTCGCTGCCAGAAATTGGTCTCACCAGTGGATCCCAAAACAGAGCTGTGTGCCTCCCATCTCAGATTCTCGTGGTGAGGGAGATGCTGGAGCAAGCTACAGTTTGATGAGTGTGACGACGTGGCTTTTCAGTCAGCCCCATCCTTTTGTATACTTTTCCCAGTGTAGTCTCTGGGAATGGCCAGCCTTGGATCAGATTTTGTGCTACTTCTTGGTAGCTAACAGAGTAAATGCTTTTCACTTCACGTCTGTATAGAGAGAGAGACTCTTTTAGAAAGATTCTTGTTGAAAACAACTTTGGTTTTAAGTAGATAAGCTAAATTATATCAGATTTTTGTTTGGGCATCTCAGCGACATAAAATCATCAGGTTTTTAGCCCTGAAGTGGGCAGGTTTACATTATTTCAGAATGGTCCTGATAGCATCACTTCCTTAGATCTTTTCCTAAGAGCAATACTCTGAATGTATTTCTTTTTTTGTCAGAAATCCTCTTACACTGAGTTAATACATTCATTATGCTTTTGGTTTTGTCCTTGGCAACTGCTTGGTTTAATACTTTCTGCTTGAAGACTGGATTTTCAGTAATTGTCAGATTAAATGCATGAGACATATCTTGATTCTTTAACATACGGTTATCAAGATGACAGAATAATAATGTTCAACTGTTATCCCAAATTCCTGCAAATTTTTAGAAAGGACTTTTCTCTCTTCATAGCTTGTTTACGTACATATAGATGTTTTAAGCTGCTCTAGCATTGTTCTTAAATGCTTTGTTTTTAAAATTTTCTTCTCCTTAGATTAATTTTTTGTTCAGTTACAATGGCTAAGTTTTAAGTTCAGTTTTTCTTTTTAATTATTGTTTGTGTTGGGTTTTGTTCTAGAAGGAATTAAAAGATTGCGTGCCCGTCTGAAAGAAAGCAACTGCTGTATTTTGATTGTTTTCTCTTCTGGCTAGTGGGACTGCAGTTAAAAAAAACACGTGTTATCTTAGGTCACCAAAATACCCTCTGAAACCTCAATAAAATGCCATTCATAAGGAAGATTTTATTGCTGTTTAGAAAACACTTTTTTCAGCCAAATGGTGCAGGTCTCTCGAGCAGAGAGTGGCTGGCTGTGTGTGATCTGTTCACAGGGCACTTGGTTTGTGAGCTGGAGTTAAAGGTAAAGAGAACAGCACCTTTGGGACTTCTTCCCACACTGTTAGGGCCAAATTCAACTAACCCAGCGTGTTGCAGGGGGAAGGAATCCACACCAAAGCCTAATCAGCCCTTTTATAAATGTCATTTTTGGCTTTGCATCTGTTTGCTCAATTAACAAAAGCAGGAAAAAAAATACTACAGAACAAACTTATTTGTTGAACTACTGAATGCTTTTATTAAGGTCCCTAAAGTATTAGTATTTTTCTTAACAAAAGAACACCTATAACACTATGTTATAGGTTTATTTCAGAGTTGACCTGAATTAATATTTTTAATGTTCCTAGTGACAATAGGAACCAAAAGTTGCAAGGTTTTAAGGTTAAAGGTTTCTTTTCTAGTTCAATTGCTGTCAGCTTTCAAAAACAGTTATCAAACCTGAGACATAATTCATTTGATATTTAATCTCTGAAGTCTGATTTCAAATTTTACACCCGTTATGAAATCATGGTGATCTATTCATTATTTTCATCACAGAACTTGCTTCATAGGAAATAGGTGCTGAGAATTTAGGTAGCTGGGAAGCTGCACATTAATTTTATTAGTCTTTTCTTTTAGCTGCACATTAGCTGGATGAATAGGTGCAAAGGATTTTATCTACAAAACTGTAATTAGAGATTAATGAAAACATGAGGTGCTACAGATGTTTACCAGAGGTGTTTAGAGTGTCTTGTTGTATTTGACCCTGTCTGAAAACAAACCTTTGGTTTGCTTATTTGATATGGACTTGTTGCACTAAAACAAAGACACTTTCTTTAATCTCTGCTGATAATCCCTCAATTTTAGCCAGTTGGTTGGGGCAATTTTTCTTTTCTTACTTTTTTTTGGTGAATACTAGGACAGCAGCATTTGACTTCACCCTTGTATGTAGCTGGGCTACTGACTCCTGACTGGAGAGCACCCTGGTTAATTCTGGTGTTGTTTTTTTTAATTCCCTCATGAAAAGTTCCATGTAGCATTAATAACTTGTGCCGCCTTATTACTTGGTAAACTCCATCTGTTGCTAATGAGTCAGGTGATGGGTTTCTTTTCTGAGGTGTTTTTGAATTATAGGAGGGTTTGCATAACTTTTCTTTTATTATATTGAGTTTCTAGATTCATACGACGTGTGCTCCCCTAACCCTTATCTTCCCATCAGCTGTTTCTGGAAGAAAGTCTTCCTGTTGTTTTAGCTGCAGGGAGAGATGTGCTGGCTGCATCAGGAAATGTGCATTGATATCATGCAAATAATTCTTACCACTAAAGAAGGACAGTGGTCGGTGTAAAGTCAAGATCTGCTTGAAGTCTTGACTTCAACACCTCTTGATTCAGACACTGTTCCTAAAATGTGGGGCAAGCTAGTTTCTCACAGCCTTCATCCCTTGCCTTCTCCAGTGCTGACCTGAACACACGCTTTGTTTTTAGAAATCAAAGTTTCCTAGCCTCAGGAAATGAAGTCCACCCCCCATCTCTTAAAGCCACCATGGGACGATTTGACTCACATGCAGCAGCCCAGTTAAATTTTCAGGATCTGTTAATATTTTCATTGGCATTCCTTACCTTGTCATGTAAGTAGTGCAGAGCAGCAAGGAACAGTGTAACAAAATGATGAGAGGTTCTGGGAGAAGTTCACAGGCAGAAAAGGTAGCTGAGTGCTGTGCAGTTGAACAAGAACAGTTTAAGTGTGGTGATTGGTCTTCTAGCTTGGATGCAATGTGCAGCAGAGGTGGTAATATTAAACCAAGTTTGTGAAGCATAGTGAAATTGTTGTTTCTTTTAGGTAGTAACTTAATGCACCACTTTTGATCTCGTTCTAATGTTGAAGGGCAGTGACAAACTGGTTGAGAAGCTGGAACTGCCACATACAACCAAAGCCAAGGAAAAGGCCCAGATAACACTTACAGTTCTTAAAAAAAAACCAACCCAGCCATACTAAATTTCATGTAGATCTTCAGCAGCGTGTGAGTCCCCTGATCCTAATTTTTGAGTGCATGAGATGAAGAACTTTGTTCAACCCTTGGCAACTTCCCTTTGACTGTCAATCACACACCCAGTTGTGGTGATGGGGATGTGTGATGTGGTCAGTCCTGTTTTCTTCACTGCTTATTTATCTTCCTTTCATCCCTTGCTTTTTCTTGAGTTTAAGCAATTAGGCTTTTCAAACACTGCCATTATTCTCCATGATTTGGTGACTAACCCTAGCTAAGGTGAAGTGAGCTTTGGGCAACTAAAAGCCAAATCAAAAACCTTTCAGAACAGGTTTTTTCCTTATTTTCAAAACAAAGTAGCATTTTTGGAAGAGTTTTCCCTTGGTTTTTTTCTGCTATATGCCCCAGAATGTAAATATTTTTCTTTGTGTACCAAAACTACAACAAAAAAACCAAACCAAAACAAGAAAGGCCAAACAACTCAGCTATGTCACTGTATTCATGATCTTTTAAATTCAGAAGCAACGGTTAAGTATATAGCCATCTGAAATATTTTCTGGGGGCAGACCTTAAAAACAAAGAAGTGACGAAGGAAATTTTGGGGTAAATATCCTGAGTTGGACACTTCTCTGTGTCTCTTAGGACTACGAAGTGCTTGGAGATCTTAGGCAATGACACCACCTTCTTCAAGGAGGGCAGTGGAGGGTAGGTGCTGGTCTGTCTCTGGGACCAGTGATAGGGCACGAGGAAAAGGAATGAAGTTGAGTTAGGGGAAGTTCAGGTTGGACATTAGGAACAGGCTCCTCACCGTGATGGCGCTGGAACAGAGAAGTGGTCACTGCTCCAAGCCTGACAGAGTTCAAGCAGTGTCTGGACAATGCTCTCAGTCATGTGGTTTAGTTTTAGGTAGTCCTGCAACAAGCAGGGAGTTGGACTCAGTGGTCCTAATGGGTCCCTGCCAACTTGAAATATTCTATAATTCTTCACTATACATTGTAAAACCTAATATTTTATAATACAAGGTACTTTGGCGATTCAAAACTAAGTAATGTATTAGGTCATTGCATCCAGTTTCCAGTGCAGGCTTTTTCAGTCATATTGACTATTTTATCAGTTTAACTCGTGTTGGGCAGCAAAGTGAACTTTAAAGCATCTGGAGTTCATCTGCCCATCAGGATTAGTAGCTGCAGCAGCAGTGGAGTGTCCTGTGGGTGGTGGTAATGCTACAGCAACGGAGGCTCGAGCTCAGCAATCCTCCTGACATGGCTGACGGACACACAGAAATGTTTCTGAGTGCCTGAGGCAGATGAGTAAAGCAGGCTGTTTCTGTGGCAGGGTACAGGATCTGCGTGTTTGTTCCTAGCGTGGGATTCACTGAGTGAAATACAGCATCTGTGTGTACGCTTTATATTGCAGGGAGGCTTTTGTGGTGGCTCAAAAGCATTCTAAATGTTTGCTTAGCCTGGATTGTTCTAAAAACACTGTATGTTATCCACGTAAATATAAAGGAAAAGTATGTTAAAATATAATATTAAAATTCAAATTAAATTATTCATATTTTCAGGTAACATTTTATCAACTTCTATTTTACGGGAATAACATCTGAAATTATGTTAGAAAAGATAACCAGATGCAGATAATAGCTTACATTACATTCATGTGTAGCATGAAAATCCATACGAGGAGAGAATTAGCAGCTATATGTATGCTGATGTGCATTACAGTAAAAGATAATGAGATTAGTGTCAAAATGAAAAAAAATTGACATTAGTACAGAAAAAATAATTTCATAAAAGGCTTAATAAATGAAAGGGCCTATGTAGGAATTGGTGGTCTTAGGGAGGAAAAGTCTTCCCAAGGACTGGTGGGTAACTAAGTAACTTGCCACTTTTCAGGAATGCCTGATGGTCCACTGGTCTTCTATTGTTTATATTTGTCTTCCAGTTTTGAAATAATTTTAAAATGTGACATCTTCTGATTTGCAATTTTTTATTGCTTATTGTGATTGCTTGACGTCATTCCCTGTGGTGTTTGGCTATATTTCATCACTGGAAATTCAAGAATTTCATAGAGAAGTGGAAAGGTGTGGCTTTTTAAAATGCAGCTTTGTTTCATTAAAGAAAGAGTAAAGCCATAGATATGGACAATTGGTTTCACTCTCCCGATTAGGAAATCTAGGGGTTTTTTTCATCAGGCACATGGCTTAAATTGGGCACCCAAAATCAAAGGATGTGAAATGATTAATTCTGAAAATCTTGGCCTGTCTTTAGTTGAAAGACTTTGGGGTTTATATTTTTAAATCAGAAGCCTGAATTTGATTCTTCTTCCTTTAATATATTCCAGTGTAACAGTACTTGGTGTGACATACTGTGAAATGGAGAAAAATTTGAAGTAATGAAAACAGTTTTTCACTTTTGAGTGCAAAATATTTTAGGAGCTGCACCTCAAAAAAAGATAGTTATCTTAAAATTGCTATTAAAAATGCAAAAGAAATTGTTAATTCCAAGATGAGTAGGATTGTTCATTGTAATTCAACACAATGAAAGTTGTCATTAGATTTTTCTTCTTTTATGTATGACTATAACATTTTTTATTATTTGATGTGAGGTGACTCTGAGAATAAACATCTTCTGAGATGAGGTACTTTTGCCTTAGTTAGTTTTGTTGTTGTTTCTGCTGGTTCCAGTTGGTATCTTCTGTAAAGCTTTATCTCATTGAACGTGGGCTGGCTCTCCAGCTTTCATTAGAATCACCAGAATTCATTATTTCTAGTCCTGTTTTGCAAAGATGTTTCTGTAGGAATGTGTATTTATGGTAATATTGAATGCACTGTATATCTCAGAAGTTCATTAGCTCTTTATTTTATGATGAGAATCCCACATGCACATTGCAAATTGCTGTTTGCTCAGTTGCTGTACATGCAAACAGTAGTGCTTTCTAGAAAACATTCATAAACCTCTAAGCTCTTGTCATCATTGTACATAATTCATTCTCTTTTTATTATCTTTAATCTTGTGCAGGTTTTTTCAGTTTTAATAGAAATACTCTTAGAGATTAAGGATTTCTTTAAAACTTTACTGTCCCTTTGGTAGGGATATGTGCTCTATATATGTGCACTTGCATTCAAAACAGTTAAAAGAACATTAAGCTTACAAGATGAAACTCTCAAACTGAGGGAGTTGCAGAGCTGTTTCCTTCTTCCTGTTTCTTTCTTTCTAATTAGCTTCCTTGTGCACATATATTATGAAAAATTTTCCTCTTGACTGTCTCCTCATAAAATGTACCAGTTGCAGCGTGCTCGCTTAAGACACGTACTTTCTGTGTTTTATTTTATTGTTCCAGTTCAGTATGTGGTCTAGTTCTGCACATTGTTCAGTGGTGGTGTGAAGATGAAATTGCTCTATAACAATCATCAGTAGTATTGCAGTGTTTAAAGTAGCAACAGAACTGTCTTATTGAGCAGTGAATGGGGTGATACCTATTAAGCAAGCTTTTGAGGTCTCTTGATATTAAAAACATGAGTATGTATTTAAATATTTTTAAAGATTGTTTGCATATATAAAAAGACGATTCTCTGGCTGGCTTTGAAAACTGAGTTATCTGGCAGAGAAGGAAGAGCATTCTTTACAGAACCACAGTATGAAGTCTTCAGAGTTTCACAGCACTTTAATAGTCCAAACCTCAAAGGGCTGTGGACTTGTATATGCTGAACCTTTTGCATGATTATCTGTATGAAGTATTGTAAAAGTGAGAATTTTCGTTTGGTACCACGGGCATTGAGATGAGATGTGTTTTCATGTATCAAACGACTCCAAGCCTTTTTGTGTTTATAGATTTGGAGTTTCACGTGACCTTCTCAGATTTACGTAATTAAACAGTTGGGGAAATTTTAGTTAATGCCACATGTATCATTTCCAAGTTTTATGGTCACACTTTTGTTCCTTTTTGACATCAAAGATATGGTGGGATGGTTGTATCTTGCACGTGATTCAAAGCCAGGTTGAATGAAGCTTTGAGCAACCTGCTCTAGTAGAAGGTTTTATGAAGAGTGATCTCAGTATTACAAGCACTAGGTAATTTCCAAACTTATCTTTTAACTTTAGTAAAGCTTGTCTTTGTCTCAAAACATCTATCTAATATATTAGAATGTCATTAATTTTGGTTCAGACGTGAGAAGGGGGACGTCAATAGTACATATCCTTATAATTACTCCTTCCCTTGAAATACATATTTTGTTTGAAAACATGCAGGAGATTATCTATTTCCAACATATTTTGATGGCTTTATTAATATTGTTGTCTCTTATCTAACTAGCAGGCTATAGTAATAAAGATCAGTTTCCCAATATGTGAATCTAGCTTTGCAAATGTATAAAAAAATACTTAATTCCTCTAATTTGAATTTAAAAGTTGAGTAAAAATTCTCATATGGAATTGAATGTGTTGGGCTGACATATTTCCATTTTCTGCGTTGACTTAGCTGTACTTTCTGTGTTTATTTTTTTGGACAGATAGAACCACATATTGTACAAGCTGAGTTGGTGCCAACATAATATTTCCAATAAGTTGTTTAATCACTGAGCAAGTCTGCTTTCAAACTGGGCAATGCGCCCATTGCCAGCGTGCAGCACTGGGTTAGAATAACTCAACGATTACACTGGTTGTGTTTAAAAAGCATCCTGACTCAAATCAGCTGTAACTCTTGGACAGGCTACTTGAGTATGCCAATAATTTTTTAACATCATCAGAAAAAGACTTTCCTTTTTTATTGGTCTCCAGAGGCCATCAGCACTTTTTCACCCTAATAGTTTGTTTTAGCACCAAGGAAAATTTGCTGTCTTTGCAATTTTCCCAGCCTCAGTTGGCTTACATTGGAAAAGGCAGAGCTCAGAGTTGAGCCTACATGTTTTTGGAGGAACTCAAAACACCGACTGGTCATATGCCACATAATTTGGACATAAATATATCACCAAGAGATACGTTCTTGATCATACTTTTGTTATGAGTTCTGAAGAAAATATTAAAGAAGGGTTGTTTGTGATCTGTTCTAAAAGTATTTCTGCAATACAGAAGAAACATTCTTCCCTGTCTGTGTGGATAACATACCAGATCTGAAGCTGGTATATCATTCTGTTTTCTAAACAGTAAATTAAAGAGCCCTTTTTACTACTTGCATGATGTTTTGGGGAAATCTTGCAACCAAAGAATCTGTCTTTTATTCCAAAATCCAAACTCCAGATATAATTATGGAGAAAAGGGCTGAGGAAGCACAGCTAGCCTGTTTTGTTTTGATTGGACTAAAAGTTTAGACTTAAGTTCTCTGTGGTCAGGAGGCTGAGATTAAAGGGTCTGTAATTAGATTCAATACTCCATGTGTCTTAATGCCCTGGAAGGCCAAACCCTGTCTGCAGGCAATGGCAGCTGCCAGGATCATCAAAAATAGTCCATAGATGCAAGGGAAAAGGAAATTATGCACGCTTTCTGAAATAGTTTGTTCTTACTTGTTGTGTCTTGTTTCTGTAAAAATAAAATATAGGAAGTAACAAGAAAACAGGTAGATCTTGAGGTTGAAAAGAAATTGTTTTACTTCTGGAAACAGATTGCCTAATTGTTGTAGGTAATCCTCTATATTCAAGCCATGTTTCAGTAGTTTTTCCTTTCACTCCTCCTGTTTTCCTCACATTAGATACAGTGGTATCCAAAGCAAAATAGATTATTAAATGTCTGTGGTTTTATATGTATATGTGTGAACAGAGAAGAGCTTTCTTCCCCAAAGTCAGAAGAGGACAGGTGCATCTTCTGATTAATAGTTTATACAAAATAACAACTAATGCGTTTGTTTCAGAAATTTCCTAGTTTAGGTTAATAGCAATGAGCACAATGAAGCCTTCTTTTGGCTGAATTAACGGTTGAGGGTACTGCTTGAGGATGAGTTTGGTGCTGGTGACCTTGTGCAAAGGAGGTGGTGGCCCTTGATGCCCCCACTGGTCCCTGGCCCAGCTGCCCAGTGCTGGGGCTGATGGAAGCTGCTCTGGAACGTGCTCTGAGTGCTCTTCTCCTTTGCAGGCAAGTTAAAGATCAAAATAAGAAAGTAGCAAACCTGAAGCACAAAGAACAAGTGGAGAAAAAGAAGAGTGCACAGATGCTGGAGGAGGCCAGGAGACGAGAGGATAACCTCAACGACAGCTCCCAACAGCTTCAGGTAACATGGGGATTGAATTAATGCAATTTGGACAGTCTGGCAGGCTTAGCTGCCTGGCACTCCACTCTACCTCCTGATCTCTTTTCATAGCTGTTACCTAAGAAATTTGTTACTGGTTGTTTAAAAGGACACATCTATCCTACAGCGCTTCAAGGAAAGCAGCCTCTCTCAATTGCCTTCATATCTTACTCAGTTTTCATAAGAGGGAAAAACACTTTTAACTGTCAACTTGGTTATGAAGTGCATTGTTACAATAATTATATCAATTCCGTATTGAGGTTGGTGTGACATTTCTTTCTTCTCTGCTTTTCTAACAGCCTTTTTCTTTAGCTGTTTTCTGTATTTTCCCAGCTGCTTTTACCTTATAGTGGTGTCTTTTCTTCAGTAAATGGAAGATAACCAAGTAAGTATTCTTAGAGTAAGCTGGAATTGTTGTGGGGTAACTGGAAGGCCATGATCTTTATGTGTTGTCATCCTTGTTTACTCCACCTTGTGAATTCTTGGTGTCCTTACTGGTCAGTTGGCTTTATTTCTGAAATGATCATGCTGCTGCCCCACAGTTATCTGGTTACCTCAAATCTGCCCAGGCATAAGAAAGTCACTGATATAAAAGCAAGTCAAATATTTCTCAGTGTGCTGTGTGTTGAGATTAGCTGCAGGAGGTTTATCAAACGGTAAGTTTTCAATAGCTGTCATAAAAACATTAAACTATTGGCATGGAGTAAAGCAAAGATACCATGATGCTAAGTGAAGATAATAGACATTTTGACTGTGTTTTCTTTAATTTACAAAAATAACTTTCTTTTTGATGAGTGAAAATAAACATGGAAACAGTACCCTACCCTTTTGTCTTTCATTTTGTAAATCTTGAAAGAGTAAGCCTTTCTTTGGTGTTTTCCTTTGCTATCCTAGGTTAAATTCTGGTTTTTACCAGCCACATATCTTAATACATCTACAATGAAGACACAGAATACATCCTAAGAGTTCTCTAGCAAAGATAAATTCTCTCCTTAATTCAAACAGATATTTCTTTACTTTGTTCTGTGGGATGCTGGGGGGGATGTTTTCAACTAAAATTTTGAAAGAACCACAGAAACATGTGTCCATGGGGAATGCTCTCAGATGCACCATGTTGTGGTTTTCCCCATCAGCTCCTGTCCTGTATGTACAGGGCACTGAAACAGTTAAGTTCCAAGTGTATGAAAATGATTTCATAGCTGCAGACCTTTATAAAAGGCAGGAATGTGGGATTTCTACATCTGCTAATGGGCTTTGTGGCTGTAATGCTGTGGCAATTCACAAGGCTCTCGTTATGTGGCAGCTAAGTTTAAATAACACAATCCTCCTGGTATTAGTGAAATGTCTTTAAAAATTCCTGAAACTACTACAATATTTGGTTAGATTTCTAATCTGCATTTGAGTAAATCTATATTTCAAGTCTGAAAAGACAGCTGGTGCTTGACATTTGCCTTGCAATTACGTGGATGGTGTATTTATTGAATGACACCATTCCATCAGACCATCGTCTTTGTTTTTATGTAGCAGTTCCAGATTTTCAAAGGGATGGCTTCCTTTTCTGGCTTCCCCCCCCCACAATTATTCTTTCCCTTTTCATTTTTCTATATTCTTCACATATGTAAGACACTGAAAAAAGCCTGAAATTGTTTTTTCTCAGCTTCTATTTGCATACTGAAATGACATTTTTTTTTTTAACAAACAGTAAATTATATAAAATGTTTTTACTACATAGTAATGAACAGAGAGTGATATTTCAGTTACTGAGAACTTTAAGTCCTATTAAAACTATTTAACACCATTTTCTGGTACATCAAGGAGATGGTACAGCTTTGATGGTAGCAGTGAGGCAGCTTTTGCTCAGAAATAAGGTGGAAAAAAATGGTGCTGCTTTATATTGGAGTTCTTTAAGAATGTATAGCTGCCCTTGCAGTTTCTTATCCAGTTCTTTACCTATAAAGTGTTTTAAGCAGTTGAGAAATCGTAGATATAAAGATATGAATAGCATGGATATCTTTACCTTTTTCCATTCAGGTTTTCCAACTAGAGATCTCTATAGAGCAGTACATACTTTTTTGCACTTTGCTTATGTTGTGTTTTATTTTGCACTGGTGTCAGTTGCTTTCTATGTAATTACATGCAAGTTTTTCTGACATTACAAATATACATTATTAAATGCATGAAATAATTTAAGATGGAAGTGTGATGTGGTAGTCAACAGTGAAGTGTGCAAGTTATCATGGTATTAATGTTACTTGATTTTCCCTAGTGCTTTTCCTGCTTTTGTGAACGTAATTGTCCTGTTTGGGTGGGCTCGATTTTAGAGAGCCTTTCCCCATATTCAGCACAAGGCTGAAGGGAATGCTTTCATTCACAGATGAAAAAGGTCTGTATGCTCTAATGAAAATATCAGGCTAAGGTAAAATATGGAGTGTTTAATGACAAGTGACAGGTTCAATAAAAGCTCCTTCCTTTAGAAGAGCCCTCTGCTTATAGCCTCCCTCTCTCAAGGGCTGCAACATTTTGGTTTCCTGGAAGTAAAGTTTACCCAGGACCACATTTCAATTTGTTAGTTGTGGAGACCTGTCTTCTCTCTAGACTCTTAAAGGGCACTGCCTTGTAATCGATTAAAAAAAATTAAACCTGAGAGGACTGTAGATTTTTAACATTTTTTTTTATGCAACCATTGTTGGCTTTGGGGTCAGGACACACAAGCACCAATTTCAGATAATTTTGGTCTTGGTGGTTTTGGCTGGAATTAATAATAAGACGTTATGAAATGCTTAAAAATATATGATCTGCATGTTCTTGGGTTGACCGTCTGCAATCCAGTCAAATAAACAGGCTGCCAAGCACACAGTGCCCTCCTCTCCTCTCTGTCCCTAACAGGCCTGTGGTTTCTTTCTTCCTGAGTCCAGTAACAAAATGTTCGTTTATTCACAGAGCTCTGATGATGGAAATTCGGTATTTTGGGGAGTGGGGGAAGAATGAAAACCATAATGTCTCAATTCTAGTGAGATGGATAAATGGCTTTCCAAATTTGTCTTTTCCTCCTGGGTTCCCTTAAACCACAACTCTCCAGAGATCTGAGGTTGACGAGTGTCTGGTCTATAAGCAGGATAAAAAAAACAAACAAACTGTTGGGCTGGAGTAGAAAATTTTTGCTTGAAGTAACTAAAGCTTGGCTATTGTGAAAAATAATTGATATGCTGTTTAGTCCTAGAAAGGTAACATTTACTGAAATTTCATCATGTTTGAATGGATGCTTCAAGCTGGCTTCTGAAAGGAAGTATGCATATTTTCCTTTCTATCACTCTAGCATCTTCCGGAATTTCTCCAGAATTTTCAGAATATCCGTGGTGTGGATTTGTGTACTGTTGAATCTGTGTTGCAGCAGGTCTCTAATTGCTGCTGACAAACTGTATGTCCAGATGATGTGTAAGATATATTTGAGTGTTTTAATGAGCAACTGTGGAAAGCAAGTAAACTTACTAGTTTTTTTTCCCCACACCCAAGTTTAGATAATTTAATGTATATTCCTAATCCATGAATTGTAGATGCAACTATATGCTTTTTGTTTCTTGTGACAGTGTATTTCTTTTATAATATTGGAAAAAACTATCCTTCCAGTGGAAAGAACTCTACTTTTAATCTAAACAAATATGGAACTGTACGTTCAATAATGTTTTTACTGTGATCCAATCGAGCAAAGCTCGATGAAATGGATAGATAGGCAAATACCTTCTCATCAAGTGAACCTTCTAAATTCATTAAATATCAGCCACAATGCCCCAAGGCTGCCAAGTGTTTAAGAGGCATTTGGACAATGCCCTCAACAACATGCTTTAGCTTTTGCCAGCCCTGAGTTGGCCAGGAGGTTGGACTGAGCGGCTGCTGCAGGTCCCTTCCAGCTGAAATAATCTGTGCTGGTTAACTGTTTGTTATGAGCACAGAGTCAGTGCCAACACTCAAAAACCTGAAAACCCAAGTGGAGCCCAGTACATCTGGTCTTAAATTACTGAAGAGTTTCCTCTTGACATGCTATGGTTGGATCTTGAAGGCGGGGTGGATGAAGATTTTCATCTCATCTCTTGACGGTAATACTATGCCATAATGAAAATTATGTTTTGTTCTCTTTTGGCTATTAGTAAAGCAAGATTATGTTTTCCTAATCAATCTCTGATCTTGCTTTTGCACAGTGAGTACAAAACTCCTGAAGAACTGGTTAAAGTAAACCTTTCCAAGCTGAAAGTTCAAGATCTTCTTGATAACTTTCTAGGCATCATTAGATTTGAAGCAAATTGATTATGCTAGTTAAATATGTTTGGTGTTTTCCTGGGATAAGTGACTTTCAAGTGCAGAGTTCCTGGCTAACTACTCTTCCATATAGACCACTGCCATATCAGATTCCAGCCTTGCTTGCCAGATGAGTGGAGTGCACAGCTCAACGTGTTACAGCCTGGGAAACAGTCAGCTGCTCCGTTCCAGGCTGGCAGAAATCTGTTCTTTAATGCCATCTTTCATCTGCAGGGTTTGTTCCGGAGAACAGCCTGACGTATCAAACACGTATCTGCTCACTGAGCTCGGATGCACCTTTGGGAATTACTCAGATCGAAATGTTCTTTTTCTCCCTCTTCCTCTCCCAGTCCTTTTTAGACATTAATTACATCATGGAGAGGTTTTGGCCTCCCTGTCCCTGGGTAGTTCTCTGTGCTGCCCAGCCTTGGAGGTGTTGTTATTCCTTGGGCCTGACCGGGTGCCATCAGCACTTACGCAAGTGGCTGTAATTTCACTTAAGGCTTTATTCAGTTCTAGGTCATCCTCATCCTGTCCTCCAGGACAGAGCTCCTGGCATCAATCGCTGAAAGGATACCAATTCACTTTGCAATTCATTTTTAAAGACATTTTTAGTACTTTTTGAAAGGATGAGTTTTTCCTGTCAGTTACCGAATAGGATGAAACTTAATATTGTTACATGTTCTCGATAATTAAGCTAAATGTGGTTCTGAGGTAATGTGAATCAGTGTTTTACTGTCTGCCTCTCAGTGTTATGTGGGACTTTTGTTAGTGAAAATGCAGCAAGTATGAACAAATACGGGCTCTAAAGAGCAACCACACCTCATAAAAATCTAACTGGAATAATTGTATGCAAATTTTTCCTCCTATTTTATTTGGGCAGTGGTAGCCAATAGGTATTTTGGGGATCAACTTACCCTCCAGCTCTTTCTCTCAGAGATTCTGTGACAGCTGGCTATGCATTACAAAACAGGATATACATATGCAGTAGAGACATCAGTATGCATCATGATTCATTAGTGATGTAATATTCCAGTAGGAATTTTCATTTCCGTCAGCTTTTACAATACGTTACAGAAAATACAGTGTTCACAGACTTTTCCTTCTATATGTGTTTGGAGAGTTGTGATTTTCACCACACTGTGTTGCAGTTAGTGTAGATACAGGCACATATTTAACCCTGGCAGATGCTTTGAGAAAAGCTAGCTCTTGTTCTGATCATGTCATAACCCTCTGTCAAGAGAGCTTTTTCTTATCCTTCCTGGATGTCTGGGAGAAGTTCCAAAAATGATGACCTTTTAGCTACACTTTTTGTCACTTAGAGAGAGGGGAAGTTTCTTGAGGAGACGTGAGGAGGAATTAATTTGAATTGTAGTCCTTTTTTGGGAATTAAAAAATCACAATTAAGCATTCCTGGATGCATCTACTTTTATGACATAGATAATGCATGGATGATGAATAGACAGCCTCACTTCATACTTCATTATATATGTGTGAAATACTATAGTAGTTATAGACAAGACTAGTTATTCTTCATTTGTAATGCCCTCTAACTGAAGAAAAGCTTAGACATTTTCACAGTGTTAATGCCTTAATAATTTTTCTCATTCAGCAACACAGAAACAGGACTGAAAAGTTCATTGGACAGTGGAGGAATACTGCACAGTGCTAGAAATTAGTGCATAATATGAAATAGCACTATTTTGATGTTATATTTTCATGTAAAAATGGCACTGTTGGACTTCCAACTTCCATCCAAGCAAGACAGAAGTGCACATAAAAATGAGCTTCTATCTTGCAAAAAAGGTTTCTTCTCTTGTCTCTGTTGAAATGATAAAGTACAATGTGGATTTCAAGGTAGGGCATGAAGATTTACTAACAGATTACTGGGAAGTAAGCTCAACAAGGTAAGAAAAACATCTTGACAAACAAGAAGCCCCGCAGCATCTGCTCAGATGAGGTCCTGTTCCTAGAGAGATCAGTCCTTTTTATCTCTTGTGCTTTTACATGTGTGCCTGGTGGACTTGGCAAGACAGTAATTCTCCATTTACTTAATGGAAGCTCATCAAGACGAGCTTTCATGCACATTAAAACTTAGGAGTATTTACCTGGGTCTGTTTCTAATACCAGTTTCCAAGTTTTCCTCATAGAAATCCGATACCTATTTCTCCAAACAACTGCATACAAAGTATATGGTAGTGTGGTGACTATTAAAAAAGTGTATATTTACCTCTCTTAATTCTTAGTTTTCTTGGATTTGTTAGGTTTTGGTGCATTAACATTCTTACCATGTGGGCTGTGAGCCATGAGCAAACTGTGGGGATAGTCCTATCTCCAGTTTTATTGAAGCCATTTTTCTGATGAATATTTGCAAGGCCTAACTAACTTTATTTTTGCTCATGCATGAAATGTTGCGTGTTGAAGCACCAACAAAAAATACACACATAAACATGGAAAATTAGTTGTTTCAGAAACAGATTTCTGTGAAATGAATTGTAGAACGAAGATACAGCTTTTTTCTCTGTCTAAAATAGAGTACCAGAATAAATATGTGACCTTGTTCTTAATTTGATATGGCAGTTCTTACAGAGACAGAATCTGTCATTCTGCATAATCGATGTATATGACATTAAGTCCAGTGTTAAGGAATTACTTTCTCCTGTGTCTGACTAGGAGGTAGTGCTCCATTCAGAATACTTGTTACCATAACATTTACAGAAAGGAAGCTCAGAGGGCCCTGACAGTTGAAATGGAGAAGCATTTCCCTGGATAGACACTTAGCCATCTGCTCTATCGGTTTTCACTTCATGGTTTGGTTTAGTTTACCATACATTCATTGTGTTCAGGTTAGATGAATTCATTGCTTTCACATCTTTAAGAAAGATGAACCATTTGACTTTGTCTTCTTATATAAAGTAAAAATGCTCTACAGTTTTGAACAGACAGCTGGAAAAGTTTTGTGGAAGTCACTATTTACAACTAGCATTAGGCAGTCTCCCAATTATCCCAGTATTTCCTTTAACTGCAAATTGAGATTTGTAGTGAGAGAAAGCCGTTATATGGCCTGAGAGTTTTTAATAGAGGAAAGAAGACTCCCCGCATCCTAACATTTTTCTCTGATCCATCAGGAATATTATTCCCCAGACACACTTTCACCCAGTCTTTTCTGCAGAAACATGATGTGTCAGTGGAAGATGAAACCTGCTATTTGTGCTCTTGCCTGTTTGGCAAAGGGAAGGGTTGGTACCCTTCATGATATGCCAGAAACTGAGTGCAGTGAGGACTGCACAGCTGAATGTGTGCCAACAGCCTTAACCACTGGATGTTTTTTGCATAGGCTTTTTTTCCCCAAGATCAGTATCTGAGTTCAAACTGCTTTCCTAAAAACTGTCAGAGAGATTAATGTATCTGTTGACAACGTGGTGTGGTTCCTGTGAGGAGGTCTCTCCTGAGAGTAGAAAACATTGAGGGCCAGATTTAAGCAAAACAATAGGAGCACATTGAAGGGGAAGAACAGCTCTCTTTTCATTTTGGTGTCTTATTTCATGAGCCTGAGAAATGGTAATAAATTTGCATTTTTTTCCTTCCTGATTTTTTTCTGTCTCTCTCATAAGCTTTTCTTTTTTTTACTTGCTGTGTTGAAAGTGGTTTCTAACTCATCTTTCCCCAAGAATAAAAATGCCCAATTGCCATGGCTCATTTCATAGTCTCATTGTTTAATAAAATTGCTATTCTGTTTTATTCTTGTTTTGCACAATAGAAAAAGAAAGGGAGATGGGGTGATGATGGGGACCTCAGACAGAATTCAGAACTTATTTTTAAAAAATAATACATGTGGATTTTTTTTTTAGTTCTGTACTGTGGGAATAAATGCTTAAGCATTTCCTTTAAAATATTTCCTCTAATTCATTTCAAATAGTACTAAACCTAATTAATTTCATTCTTAATCAGTACTATTCTTTAATCTTGCTTACTAAACTGCCCAAATTGGTGTCACCCTTAAACTAGTATTTTTATATATATAGAAATCAGTCTATTCAGTGTTTAATTAGTACTTTTCCTATTAATTTTTCTCTTTGTCTAAAATTTACACATTCTTAGGGTATATCAGAACAACTGCTCTTACTGTGATGTGCAAATATTAACTGGAATTGAGACTTATGCTGCAAGTTGTGTTCACAACTGACAGAAGGTTGTAACATACTAAAAGTCAGCACCAGTCCTTTCATCTCCTTAATTTGGTCTGATGAGCACTCAGGTCTTAATGCAGGCGTGGGGAAAACTTAACTATACTGGTATCACTTAGTCCGTTACTGAGGATTAGAAGAGGATGATATTAACATTCTAGAAGATGTCTGTAGTCAGTTAAAATTCATCAGCAAATTCACTTTAGAACATTATTTTGGTTTTGTTGCTTGTGTTTGAATTCTTCCTAAATTTTGATATCGTTGGGTCAGATGATTTTCCGAAGCAGGGCATGAAAAGCAAGGAAATAAAAGCTGAAGGAACACAGTGTCCCAACAAGAGGTATCCATGTCCTTCTAGAGCACAGCTTGCTTCTCCCTGCCAGTCACCCCCCATGGACTTTCCTCATCCTCCTTCTGAAGAACCATTGAGTGTTCTTAAACTGTAAACATTTATTTTGCATTCTGAGTGCATGGCTCTATGTCCCAGTGCTATGAAACAGTTATTGTTTTGCACTGAGGTCATATATCTAGCTAAAAAATGACAGATGTAATATCTTCTGTAAATTTGATTATATTTTTGTACAATTCCAAATTATATTTATTGATTTATTCAGGATATTTAAATGAAAGATAACCTATATAGCTCCACAAGCATCTCATAACTGGAACCCATGGATAAAAAAGCAGGTGAAATTCAGCATAGGTATATATTTATTTATATATGTCAGGAGAAATAATCTTAAATACGCATGCACAATGATGGGTTCTGATTAGCTCTATTGCCATAGGAGAGCAATCTCAGAATTAGAATAAATAGTTCTATGAAAATGTTATTGGTTAGAAGAACTATTAAAAAGCCATTTGAGAAGTATCAAACATCAAACCAGAAAATGCTGCTGTGCCACTGTGTGCATGAGCAGCTCATTCCCCTCGTGAATAATGTGCAGTGATCCACCAACCACCACAGAAAAGGATGTGGCAAACACAGGAAAGGTAAAGGCAAGGAAGAAAATGGTAAACACATGGACAGGCTTCTGTTCAGACAGATATTAAATAAAATTAAATACTTGGGCATGGAAAAGAATGAGTGAAGACAAGAGCCGGGGAGTGCTTCTTCCAGCTTTGCAGACTGAGAATAATAGAGGATCATTTTGGAATATTTACGGCTAAAGGAAAACAATAACTGTTTTTCTCACTCCTCTGGACTAGTTCAGGCTCTTATAGAAACAATTGGAATTTTCATACAAAGAAGTGAGAATCTCTCAGAATGTGAAATGTTTCCATTTTCTCATTCTTTTGGGTTTTAAGCCAGTTAATTTTAATGGTGATTTTTATGAATGTTATGGTACTAAGTTGCCTATTTAAAGCTACTGTCAGTGTAATGCTGCAAATACACAAATGGGAAGCTTTTATTTTCAAACACCTTATTTCATTATTTTTAAACTCACTGTTTTCTGATTAGGTTCCTATTTAATTGTCCAATTTTTACGTTTTCTGTGCGGTAGTCTATTCTCATCATCTTCAAATGTATCCTTATTCTCTGGACACAGTGGTAGTGCTGGTTGGGCATTTACTAGTAAATATATTGAGAACAGTTTTTAATATTTTACACCAAGCATTTCCCTAAATTAAGATGTCTGTTTCTGGTTCACAGCTGAATCCATGTTGTACCAAGACAGATCTTTTCCTTGAAATTACCTTCATCTGATGCATCTGACTTTCAGGGGGATTGTGGGTCCATTGGGGTGTTCCTGGATGGTGTGAAAAAAACAGTGATAATTTAATTCTGATGGGAAATTGTTTTAATGATCTCTGGTTTGAAGATGGTGAGAAAGGAGAACGTGTGCATGGAGCAAAATTAAGAATGGGATTTTTTTAGCTTAAGTAAAATGATTGGTGGTTAGCAATAGGATCTTGATAGATGGCTGCTTTAAAGGAAGCAGTTCATAGCACAAATACAAAAGCTGCTCTACTATGATGCACATCAAGAAACAGGCATCAGAGGCTAAAATCAAAAACCAGAGATGATTGCATGGATTCCCTTCAAAATTGAGAGAGTGGAAGAGATGTAATGGGATCAACTGTTTAGTAAGCATTTCCTCAGTGGTGTTGCAGCAGTAGCAATTTTTGTCCTATATTCAGCTATGAAAAAGAGGGAAAACAAGAGAAGTGTTCTTTTATAGCTGTCCATGCGTGCTGCTCTGATAGTCTTTTCTGCTGAAGGATTGAAAATGAGCAAAGAAAGGTAGGTCTTATGACTTGTGATATATTAGTACAATGATGATGACAGGACTGACATTTACAAAGAGAGTTCAGGCAAATAAGGCTGTATCAAGGGAATAACATATGGGTTTGAGCTTCGTGTTAATAGTGCAGTTAGTTAGAACTGCTGCTGGTTTTTTCTGTAATCCTGTATCAATTTAGGAGCCTTGAGTCATTGTATTGATTTATGAGAGAAGAACAAATCTTGTTACAGTAGCATTCCTCCAATTAGCCTCTCCAAAAAACACCACACGCATCCCCAAAAAAAGAAAGACAAACCAAATAAACAAAAACAACCCACAAAGCCCCATAACAATTAGAGATATCTATTGCTTTTGCTCACTTCAGATCATTTTCACAGCTGTATTGTCAGCTTTGGGTCCCATTTCAATAGTCCGTGCAGTTACCTGCTGTGGTTTGATAGAAACGTCGTCCCTCTAGGTTTTAAAAACTACAAATGTGGTAATTTGCAACAGCCAGAGCAAAATGTTAAAGCTGCTGGCACCCCGTGCAGCTGCTAAATGGTAAACCTGGTTGTTAGTGTTGGCAAGGTGCTTGGGTCTGTCTGGGCTGCTGCTAATGAAAAGTGCCTGTACAAGCCCCAGATCCATAACTGATCGCTGTGCTGGGAGCACCACGCTTACAGCAACAGGAAAGAAGTGTCAGAGAGATGGCAGCTATCAGGAAAGGACAGTGCCACTTTCCCACAGGAATAACCACTGCTGCCATTCCCTTCCTGGGCCTGTGTAATAGTGTCTGGAACTGTCCTTTTCTTGTCCCTCCTCTCTGTTCACCTGCAGCCAGTATTGATTAGAATCCTTTCTTATCGTTATCACAGGCTCTGTGTATTTCACTTTGCTCCTGATGTTGAACAAAAGTGCTGCATGTTCTGGAAATACTTGTTGAAAGTAAAGCACCTGGGTGGTACGACGTGAAATATCTTGGAAGGAAAAAGTGTGAATGGCTGGAGTTATTCACGCATTTTTGTATACAATTTAGCAATTGTCAGGCAATAATTGCAATATGCACGAGTTTTATTAAGGCTTTTAAGTGTCTCTAAGAAAAAGACAATGTGACAAATTAAGCCTTTCTTTTCATTAAGTTTTCACTAGGATTTTTTTCCCCTCCCATTTCACTTTCCTTTCATTTAAATTAGATCAATTGATAGTAATTTGTATCTATCTAGTTATCGTCTACTGCACTCTATCACTAGAGTTGGTATATTTCTTTCCCAACTTTCATGGGTTTGGGTGGGTTTTTTCCCATGTAAATATATTTTAGTGTGCATCCTTCCCATGTACAGAAGAGCACATATTTTTGTTGGCAGCATCATTCATAGTCCTGCATCGCTCTTGAGTATTCTCAAGGGATAGTACAGTTGAAACTATACTCCAGGGACAGTGTAGTTGAAACACCACTCCATTTTCTACCTTTGTATTTAAAAAGAAAATTTCACTGGCCATTTCCCATAAAGTGTTGGTTTCCATACAGGTTTTTTTCACCATGCTAATTTTAATGGGCTGGTTGTATTAAACCTACCATGTCTAGAAATAATATTTATGCTTTTTTCTTTTTACTGTAAGTATATTTTTGTTCTTTCTGCAACTGATGATGCACAAGTGCACACATACTCTGGTTGTACACATATTCTCTTTTTCCATTGTAGTATTCTCAGAAAAATGCACTCATCACCTTCTCCTGTTCCCCTTGTTTTCAATACAGCATATGCAGTGCTGTGGCCAGCCTTGGTTGCACTTCCCTCTCAACTCCTACTGGAATTAAATTCTTCTGCTGCAGTCTTTCTCCTTTTGTCTCCTGTAGTTATTTTTCTGTATTTATGTAACTTGTCAGGCTTGAATTCCAGTCCATGTGCCTTATTTGGCAGATACAGCCCTCCAGATGCTGACATATGTTGTTCTAATGACATAATCATCGTGTATCTCAGGTCTGATCTCCAAAGATGAGGAAATGTTGATCAAGGAGCTCCTGCTTGGCAGTTTGTGCCTTGTAGCTCTCAGACAGTTCCTTTCATTCAGCAACTCCTGATAATTACTCTGCTGTTGCTGTGCTTACAAAAAGCCCTGTACGTCTCGTTCTGTGAGAAACAGGGACTTCATATAAACCTAATATTTGGATATACTCAGCTTCTGCCTAACAGCCAGAGATTCCCCCATCACAGATAACTCCCAGTACATTAGATTTTATATATAGTAGCAGCTCTTTACATGGTCGTTTGCCTCTCTGTTACTTTATTTGCAGAGTCTTTAGTGTTGGATCTATGTTTATTTGGGGTTTATGCTACATCTTGGTACCAAGCTATACACTACCCTAAAGGTATTTCCTTCTTCAGGAGTCTGTAAACTCTTCTTTCATTCCGCTTTTCAAGCAAATATGTTTTTGGAGGTTTGGGGTTTTTTTATATTGCCATTTTCTTCAGGAAATGGTAATGAATTAAACGATTTTCTGTGGACATCTGTTGCTTTGGATGAGTTGCACAAGGACCCCAAACACTCTTTTTGAGCTAGATTCTGTCATAACTACCATTAGGGTTTTGTACCACGGTGTTCTGGCCTTCAGCATTTACATGATGTATATTCTTGAAAACCCCGAAAGTCGAAGTGTTTTCTCATCAGTGTAAGAGGTATTTCTCCATTTATGAGTGACAATTGTGTGTGCCTTCCTTGTTCAGAGACTTGAAGTAGTTGATCAGCATGTGGAACCAAATGAGGGAGATCTACCATGCTCACCTGAGCTTTAGGGCCCTATGATTGTTTGCTCCTGGAATCAAATGAAACTGTGATACCTCCTTTTGGTAGCACCACATTGTATATTCCCGTAAAGCTTCAGGACCTTCTTAGGAAAACATGCAGGTTTTTACAGCTATTTTTCAGAGAAAAGCAGACATTATTTACCTAACTGATTTATTGTCACCAGTTGTCCTCTTCTGAAGAGTAGATATTTGGCACAGCATCTTTCCTTCTGGGTTCAGTAGTTCAACCAACACTGCAGAAACCCACCTTCAATAATTTTGTGAGTCTTCTGGCATCTTCTGGTAGATCCCTGAGATTGCAAACCAGAAGTCCTCAGTAATGGGCTGACAATAAGTAGAACCAATTTTTCCTCTTCGTATTTGGTACTAGTTATGGCTGAAAAGAGGAAGCAAGGGAACTTTATGGAAGATTTTGAAAAGTCTTTGAAGAAGATTTCAGTTGTTCATATTAATTAACCAGCATGCACTTTAGAGTTACGGTTAATCAGGCCCTCATATTTTTAGCTGGGAAAAAATCTTAACATTTGTGGATGGGCTGTCTCCAAATGTTGGTGAAGGGTTTGTTGTCTCAAGAACTAAATGACTGTACCCGTGAGGAAGCTTTAAGTAGTGCTGAGGCAGCTGACAGTCCTGAGTTCCCAGGTTCCACTTACCCAGTGGAAGGTCAGTTCACAAAGGAGGGGTTTTCTTTCTAGGGGGAGTTTTATTCCCTCTAGAATGGACTGAGGTCATTAAGTTCTTTATCTAGGTCATGGCTTCTTGAGGAAATACATGATAAGAAAAAGCAATAGTTCAAAGGAATAAGGGCTTGTAATGATGTCATGATTTCACTGTTTAAGAAGTGATTGATTCCTAGTGCAAAACACTTCCAGTATTGTATTCTTCCCATCTGCTCTATGAAAGTGGACAGGTATAACGTGCTATTATTTACAGGGTTATATGACAAAAATCTTTCCCTGTCTAGGTGATTGTCTAGTCCTAGAAATACTTTTAACAAGTAAAAGAATAATTTCATTGCCTTCTCAAACTGTTAGCTAATCTTTCCCAAGAGCTGACTAGAGAAATCCACCTTAATTCCAAGAGTGAAATTAGGCCATAAAGATCTTTGTGAGTGCAGTTCAAGGCACGGTTATGAAGTTTGCCAGGATACCTCAGATTTAATTGAACCTAAATGCCTTGGTGAAAGCGTGTATCGTATTTCAGGCACTTCCATAAAACTTCATGGCAGATTACACATCACATGAATGCAGGATAGATTAAATTGATACCTCATTTTAACATGCATCACTTGGCCGTCCCACCAGTTCCTTCCTGAAGGGAAAGGAAAAGCCCAGGAATGTGCGTCAGTCACACCTCCTTTTCCTTTCAGGCTTTCAGACAGGCATGTATGGAATTAGTTTTGCATGCGAATCAGCAACTGGATCACAGTATAGGTAGCGAGAATTTTTATTGTGCCTGAACTCTTGGCACTCCCACAGTGTCGAATGGGATTTTCATTTTCTGTGTGCTGCCACCAGTGAGCATAAAGGCAGAGCTGTCTCCTCTGTCCCAGTCTAATTCCATCTCTGCTGTGCAATCTCCTGCACATGGGATGCAGGAGGGTAAGGGAGGGAGGGCCACGGAGGTATTTGTGTAGGTAATACATCTTGAAAAATGCAGTTACTGTACAGGTAAGTAATAATTATTTTCTTTCTGAGTAGTCATCTATATAAGATTCCTGGAAAGAGGCTGTCACTGTTTATCATTCTGCGGTTTTGCCAAAATACAGGAATATTTGCCCTTGCTGTGATGCTCAAAGGTATGATTGCTTCAGAGGAACAGTCACTGTAGGAAAAAAAGGTATAACTGTAGATAAAATTGATAGAAAATTTTTTCCCGGAGTTTAATTCTTATCACAATAAAGGTAGAATTCTTCATGTAGGTAAATGGAAGAAAGCAGCAGCAGCACAGGTCAGTGTGAGCCTGTCATGTTTTAGAGTTCAGAGCCAAACAGTTGGAAAAACATGCTGGTGTGTTAAAAGGTGAATGCAGGTTTACTTCAGTTTTATCTACTAATATGAGACAGCAGCTTATGTTTTTAAAAAAGTCATTCAAATGCTAATCAGTTAGTCACAAATCAACGAGCTAGAAACAAAAATTCTTTAAGAGTGTTTTGAGACTAGGCTGTATTAATGGAGGTGCTACCTGACTAAGCAACAACCGGCTGCTCCTGCCAGTCATTTGTGTGGTTTTGTCAGGTGGTTACACACATCATGACACAGTTAGAAGAGTAAAATTGCACATCTTTTAACTAGGTTTGACTGAGACAGAAAGGGAAAGCTTCTACTTAGTCTTTCCTTACTGGGTGCGATATTAGTATTAGACTTAGGTTAAAAGATCACCATTTCTAGGCAATTCGTTCTAAGTCAGCTCTGGACTTTTTAACTTGCAAATTTCTACTATATATGTAAAAGTTTGTGTATTATTTTAGGAAAAGTAATTATATGTGAATATAGATTTTTCAAATGCAGGTAATGTGGCACTGTATTTTTGGTATTCTCTTTCTCCTGTCCCTCAAGGATTCACCTGTCTGAACAGAGCACTGTATAGTGTCATGTTAAATACAGTGTTGAATTCAGCTCTGAAATGTTTGTCTGGAAGGAACAGTGGATATACCTATGTGTTAGGATATTTTATTCTGCATTCTTATTTTAAAGGAGTTTCCATTTTAAATGCAGCTGTTCAAATGCACAATTCCCACTTCTGTTAATTGACACAGAGAAGTACACATTCACTTGGCCATCCATGAATGATATATCAAGAAGAAAAGTTCATAATTACTCTGTAATGCAGATAGGCAAATAAATATCTCCCATGTCTGAAATGGTCAGTATTCCTTGCAGAGCTTTTTGTAACCTTGTTATTCATCTTTTTGATGAGATTTCATTTAGGCTTATCATAACCATAAAGTCGTTCTGGAAGATGTTATCAGTGTTCTAAAAGATGGAGAAAGTATGAAAACATGTTAAGCAACTCCTGGTTTTGAAATGTAGATCTCTCGATTTGTTTAGTTAGAAAACAGCAATTACTTGCCCTGTGAATCCACCTTGGAATGTAACCATCAGCAGAAAGCTCCTCTGCTTGCAGAGCCTAACAACTCCTGATGCCTGTGCTGGTGGTTGAACACCAGCCTTGCTCTTTACCGGGGCAGTGGTGCCAGATGTCCTGCACTAGTCTGATCCAAAGCTTTGCACCTCTGCTTGAACACTCTCATTAAAAGGGGCAGTTTTGAGACTGTCAGAGATGGTTTTCATACAACTATCTTTGGGCATATGGTCCTAGAAAGCAGGAATCAGGGAATGAGTCAGATTCATTTGTTAAACTCCAATGACTAATTTTTACATGAAGAAGGTTGCAAGGTCAAATTTTTCCAAGTCAGTCTTCTTTTTCCTTATTCTTTATATGGTACAAAACTCTTTCAGTGTAACAGTGGAAGATTACAATCCTAAATACAAAAGGACAGAAGCCAAAGGGGTAAATCTGACAAAAAGCCAAATGCCAACAAAGAAAAGCATTTCTGACTCTTCCACTGCTGCTGAGATGGCTAAAAAGCCATGTATTAACTTCAGTGTGCATTGATATCTCATTGGAACCCTATGATCTAAACCAATCTGCAAGACAAGAAATGCAGAAATCTTCCCTCAAGCTGCACCCTTGCGGTGGATTTGTGAAGCAGCCGTGGTCCAGGGCATTCATGTGTGCACGGCCTGCTTTGCAGCCTTCTGTCCAAGCTGCTTCTGCAGGAGCAGGAGAGACATTTATTTTCCTTGCAAGACTAAAGTTAGGAGAGTCTCCCTTACAAATAACGATTCCATTATTTTGTATAGATTTTTTTAAGTTATGCTGCTTGTAGAAACCAATAAAATGGTTTATCTTTTGAGGAGCAATACTGTTTTCTTCAGTGGTCTGAACATATGAGGCACATCTGAACTCACAGCTGTGAAGATGTTCTTAATCGAAGAGTAAGTTTTTAGGGAGTCTTGATACTTGAATGTCTGAGATTCAGACAGCCCAGATGAATCCTTCATATTTCCTAGAGAGCCTTTGATGTAAAGCTTCCTTTAAGAGTTAATTTGAAATTCCTTTAAGAGTTAATGTGAACAGTGGAAAACTCTGTTGGGTCAATGTTTGCTTTTCTCCCTCTTAACCTGGAAATGGCGAATTCCAGGGTGCAGCACTCTGTTTCCCTTCTTACCATGCCTGCTGCTGAATGTGCAAGCAAATGGGCAATTCTGAATGCCTGCTACCTTCCTGCCACTTCTGGCTTCTCTGCTCCTTGAGAACTGCTTACTAATCCTTATCTTCCAACAATCCTTGCTTCTCTGTGCTGTGTAATCTGACAGGACTGTGGTATATCCACACCAGGCAAGCACTCTTGCTTTGAGGTCCTGCTTTGCTGGCTTTCTCCTTCTCTTTACTGTGATCTTCCTCTTACTCTTGCATCCCTTCATCATTCTTTCCTTTGTGTGAAGATTATTTGCCTGCAATTGCGCCTTGGGAGGGAGAAACACATTTTGGTTGGCTTAAAACTTGGTTGGTTAAAAGGCTGTAGTTCCAAACAAGTCATCTTCACCTAGTCTCCCGTCATTTTCCAGGACAATCTGCGTAAAAAGGATGATCGGATTGAAGAATTGGAAGAGGCACTCAGAGAAAGTGTTCAGATAACTGCAGAGCGGGAAATGGTGCTAGCACAAGAGGAGTCAGCCAGGATCAATGCTGAGAAACAGGTCTGCAATCTTGTAAAGTCACTGGTAGCCCTCCTAGGAAAGTAACCAGACAGTAAAGTACTAATTTCCCTGCTTTCCTGTGTGAAACACAGTTGGCTTTCTTTGATGATCCTGTATGTCTGTTCCAGCATCAGGTAACAGAACTTATAAAATCTGCAAAGCCTTCATAATAAGTATTTCATAGGTAAGATTTCATGGGTAAGATTTTCTTGGAATTAAAATCAAAATATAAGGTATCCTGAGCTTTTGAAATACTGTTTTAAGTAGTAACTTCTGATCTGTCTTGCCTGTCAAAGCTGCCTTCCTGTGTGTAAGGCATACTTAGGTTTACTGTCTTGTTCATTGAATGTATTTGAAAGACAATGATTTTTATTAGCCTGGTTGTGTTTATGGACCACAGGCTCCTTACACTTGCAAAACAACTGGTTAAAAAGACAAATCCCTTGGCTTGAGCCAAGCATGCATACTGAAAATACACACTCGTGTACTGAAGCCACAAGTAGAGACTTCTGTGCATTAATTGATTTTGTGCCACTGATGAGATAACTCTGAAGAGTCATGGACATGCCTGATTTTAGCTCAGGTAAGTAATCATCAAGAAAGCATACCATAAGTTATGGATAAATCCATGAGATTTTGATAAAACTTGGGAAGCAGAAGCTGAAACTGGCACTCCTACTTTTTATGAGCCTCTTCAGTGTTTTTCACTGTTCCTTAGGACAGTAATTAGCAAACAGGAGCATTTGGTTAGTTGCATTTCCATGGAGGAATCTCCTTGTCTTTGCTATTTACTTTACAACACTTCTGACCAAGTGCACCTTAAAACGTTTTAAGAGGTTTTTCTTAACATGTGTTCTTGAATCACAGGCTTCAATGAAAAAGGTGTAAAAATCCAAGTTTTCCAGAAGAAAGCAATTGTTTCTCTATGGGCTAGAGTCAAGCTCAGCTATTTGGTGATAGATGTATTGAGGATAATTCTGGTTGCTGTATTTTACGATCCTAGACAGTATGATGGAGCTTAGTTTCAAGAATGCCTTCTTTCCAAAATTCTTGTAGCCTTTAAAAAATTGCATGAAATGTTAACTGGGTAGTGGATGCCACTTTGAAGATTAGATCTCCTTGAAAGGAAAACATATCTGACAAAGCACTGGGTTCTATAGCGAGGCACAAAAGTAATCAAACTAGTATGTGATTTGATGCCTAGGATGTTATAATGTTTTAATTAATTAGTTACAAGACAAAGTGACCATTTTTATATTCTTTGAGGACCTAGAAGCTGGTGCTCAAAGAATATAAAAAATATATAATTATAAAATATATATATATATAAATATAACAAATAGATCATTAGAATTGAGTGTAACATCTTCAAAATGAGACAAGGCAGGGAAATGCACAGCGTGAAGATCAATAAACCATCAGGGTCAAGAGAGAGATTGAGAAGAGAGGAAGAGAGCCAAGACAAGTAAGATCTGTGGGTAAAGACTGGTGGAACATGGTAGGTAACAGCATGAAAAAGAAATTAATTTGCATGTAGCAGTGCATACGGAAGTGAGGAGGAGAAAGAAGGATGGAGTGAGAGCAGCAGCTTTGGAAGAAAGAAAAGCTGACATCTCTGACAGCAGTGTCTTACTGCAGCAGAACTAAACTGCCAGCTCTGACCAATTATGGTATTTAAAATATGAGCAACAAATCAGCACGGAGGAAAAGGCTCTGGAGAGTCTTGTTCCAGTCAGCACTGGGACACCTGCTGTGCCCCACTTTGTCCAATAGGATTTTGGGTTTGATATCAGTTAAATACAGTCAGGTGTATTTAGAGTGGTGGCAAGTAGCTGTTTTTCCAAGGTGCAGAGGAGACTTCCCTTCAAATGTTTTTCAGTGCATATTCCTTCAATTACTTTCAAAGAATGCCCTCTTTGTTTTATTATGTCCTGTGGAAGTTCTCTGTAGAATTTTGAAAGGTAAACACAGATAATTTTAGAGTTTTAAACTGCAAGACTCTATGTTCCATAAACTATCAATGGCAAATCCACTGACTTTCACAAACCATATAATAGGTTATGAATGTTCTTAGACCAAATGTGAGTGATGTGTGTGATTTTTAAAATGTTGGTATTGTTCAAACTGATTGTAATTTGCTTTTAATTGCATGCTTTTTCTTTTCCTCTCTTGTTTATCTTCTTTTCTACCATTCTGCCACTTCACTGCCTGTCTGAAGCTTTTTAATGAATCAGTGCATGAGGTCAACCATTTTGGCTTTAGGTGGTTCAAGGTATGAGGACATCCCGTTTGTGTGTGCCTCTGCCCCAGTATTTAGTGTTGTTATTGTAGCCTCGTGTTGTGTCATCCTGCCCTCCATCATCTCATGATGTGTGGTGTTGTGCTATTATAGGCTTCAGATTTGAATTACAGTGTCCACGAAGCCACCCTGGATTTCATGGTTCTCAGATCTCCGTTATAGATTAAAATTTTGTTCTCTTTAATCCAGAGTTTGAAAATATCCTGTCAGTGTGTATTAACTGTGACAGTGGGTTAGCTGTGTTAATGCACAATCTGTGTATGCAAGATGTCTCCTGCCGACTCAAGCTTTCTGTTTATTTCAGGATTTTAGACCTGTCCTTTCTTTCATCTTTCCCAAAAATAAAACCAGGCATTTCCTGCTGGGAGCAGTGCCCCCATTGAATTGGGCATAGTTTTATTATCCGTACTGATCTGTACAGCAGAAGCCCTGCCATACAGAAAGCAGATGAGGCAGTCTTACATACATGGGAAGGCTTGAAAGTTCTTCAAGCTTTCATTTCTAATAATAGTCACCTGGTTTTGCTGGTGCACCTGCTGAATCCTCTATGTAAATATCGTTGTGAATTGCTCACAGCTGTGGGGTTATGTAATATATGGCTGGGCCCACTAGTTCAGCCCTCTGTGTGGAAGGTCAGGAGGAGTATGGAGACTTCTTTGTAAGCACTGCCCATAAAGATGAAGGTAGGATTTCTCAGATAAATGCTTTGATCATAAAGAGTTTTTTCTTACGAGATGTTAAATGTATAGATTCTGGCACTATTTCTGCATTAACCAAATCTGAGTTTATTTTAGAAATGCTATCGTCATGTTCCTCGGGGTGGGGAGGGAAAGAGTTACATAGAAGTTTTTTCCTGCTCAGAAATACAGCAGTAGTTTTGCTCCCTAGGAAAAACCATTGGAGGTTTTCTTTCAAAAGAGGCCCTGTCTTGTTTATGAACCCTTTCACTGTCCTGGTGCATCTTACCATCCCTTCTCCTGCAGCAGGAAGCTGGAGGTTATCCTTTGTATGAACTGAGTCCTGATCAGCACCATTCCCAGGACAGTGCTGGAAATGTGCTTTGACCTTCATGAAAGAGTGAGACCCTTTTTGTGGAATAAAGTGAAACCAAGTTCACGTTCTGTGACTCAGTGTTGATCAATAATTAGCGACAGGTTCTTGTCTCAAGGAGCACAATAGTAGGATTACTGGCGTTTTGAGCCTTCCTTATTGGAAGGCATAGGTCACAAAAGTGTTCTGACCTAAGATACTTCATGCTCTCCTTCTCCTTGCTCACTTTCATCCCCATACGTGAGCGCACATCCCCGCTGTTTTCCCAGCCGAGGTCGTTCTGGGGCTGTGTTGTGCAGTGGAGCAGTGACCTAATTCATGGCAACAGCTGTCTTATTTTTTGAAGGGATTTTTTCATGTGAAGCAGTTCACTGCCCTGGTTCATGAATCCCCATGCAGAACTTGAGGAGCGTCTGAGGAAGCCTTGCCTTGTGGGGGCAGGACTGAGAAGTGAAGGCAGGAATTGCTTAGTATTATTAGTAAAAATATTTTTACCAGAAACTTATAGCAGCCTTCACAATGGGCTACTATTTAGTTGAGTGAGATGCTGCATTGCCTGACCACAACATACATTTCTCTAGCTTATTTTAGTTCCTTCAAATTTGAAAAGCAGAAGATTTTAGGAATTTAAATAACATTTCTGCTGATAGCAGGGCAGCTCCGTTCTCTCATGAATATCAACTCCTGCTTAAATGCACTCTCCATATAGTATCAGCCAACATCTAACTCCTTACCCTAAAATGTAATGGCAAATAAACACATAAAATAATGGCCATTACCTCGTCATTCCTTCCTTCCTTAAGTAGCTACTTAAACTGAAATTTTTGAGTTGGCAGTCTGATCTTGACACCTTCCATCAACTTTGTTTGAAGTTACGGTTCTCAGTGGGACATTTTAAATGAGGTTAAGTATGTCGACCTATAAATAGCTGTATCTGTGTTCATACACTGTGTCTTTTTATCCTGCACCGGGCAGATTTTTCTGCTTTCCTTTTTTAAGCAAAAAATAAAAGACTGAATATTGTAAAAGTAATGTATTGTTTAAATGTATTTTCTTATGATCATTCCTTTCTCCCACTCTCTCTATAAATTATTTCAGGTACGCATTATATGTAAAATATGTTGATAAGACTCCTGAAATTCTCTGTCACATATGCCTACTTCAAAATTTGTATCTGTTTAAGGAAAAATAAAGATGGAATAGGTTAATAACTCAACCAGAACCTCCTTCACAGTTCTCTCCTGTTTCCCTACTGTAAGTACAACATCTGCAAGGGTTTGAATGTGGAGTAGAGCCTGCAAGAGCCTTTTCTGTCTTATCTGTAAGTTACTGTACAGAAATTCTCACAAGTTTTAATGGTACCTGTCATTTGCACTTCCTTCAGAACACCATTCTGGTTTTAACTTTCTAGCAAATATTATTTAGACTACAATTCCTCGTAGAAATAGAAGGGAAACTACATTTACAGCAGATTTATCATGTACTGTATCCTATCAAGTTCTTCCAAAAATGCAAAATAAATGAAAAGACGTACCTTTTTTGCTGAGCATTCTGTTACTGAAATAGATCTGAAATACTTTCTCACGTATGTTGAGCGTTGGAATTATTTCACAGCACAAATTCTGACACACTAAGTTACTTCCTGCAGGTCCCTGTAAATGAAAAATGTGAAGTGGAATTTCTCATGAAACACTCACCTATAGATGTTTTCTGAGCACCATAGAAATGCCAGAGTTCTGACTGCTCTGTAATACATGCTGGATAGTTTGCATTTAATGAATATTTTTGGCTCTTCTTCTGTATCTCCTAATGAGAAATTTGATAAACAAAGACACTGGAGATCAAGGCAGTAATCCAAGATATGGCTTGGGGGTGAAGGTGCTGGAGGTTTTTTCTAAGATTTTTCTAAGAAGTTTACATTTCTTTGGCTGAACTTCTCTTGAATATCTTGTGAAAAGCTCTTTTCTGTAAAAGTCTGCCAAAATCATTTTGGCTTTTGAGTGTGTGTATATATCTACACGTGCAAAGTAATTTGTGTACTTAGTTCATCTTAAGTAAAATTCTGTGCTAAAAACTTATATTTTAATTTGTTTTACTGATATAAATTTTTAAGGGCTTCTTAAATCAGTGTCAGCCCAAAGTAGAATCTTACCATTGTTTTCCAAGAGATTTACTTCATTCTTCTGTCTGATTGTTCTGCTTTGGTTACAAAAAGCATTTTGGGTAACTGAAGTTCACTGTGCACTGTGTCCTTGTCAGTGAATATGTTTGCAGTAATTTTTAGGAGCACTGCATCTCCCTAACATTACACCTTTTCCCTGGATATTTAAATGGATTACATAACCTTCTCCTTTAAAAACACGCAGATTTGTACTGAGTCACACTCCCTGCAAGGGAGAGGTAATTTGGTATGTAATTCCCTCTGCCTTCAGTAATGTACCTTCTGAGAGGTGGAAGAGTGGAGTTTGTTCTGTCTTAGTTGTGTTCAGCTGTGCTGAGCTGGAGGCTTGGGAGGTTTTTTTTGCCTCCAGGTGGGAAGAATGAATAGAGAGAGAAATGATGAATAGAAAATCAAGCCTAATGACTTTGAGGCAGAGGTCTTTTTCTAACATTACAGACAAAAAAACTTACAAATCTTTTAGACTCATAGAACTGTTCAGGTTGGAAAAGACCTCCAAGATCACTGAGTCCAACCATTAACCTGACACTGCCAAGCCCACCACTAAACCATGTCCCTAAGCACCACATCTACCTGTCTTTTAAATTCCTCCAGGGATGATGACTTTGTTTTTGTTTAACTTACTGCTCTCGTTTAAGGTTGCAAAGTAGTCAAAATTTGATGACTTTCAGGAGAATTGGGGACACTGAAAGGATAATTAACCTCTGTGCAAAATAAACATTGAGCATTTCTCCTTATAACTCACCTTTTCATTTAATGAAATGAGAAATACTGATGGAAACTGTTATATATATGAATTTGGTACAAGTGCTGATTTTAAGATCATTTTATCTGTATTTTTATCCCTTTTTATTGTTTAATAGATAAATACTGATTTCACGTTACACCTTTTATTGTAGTCAGGTATTCCAGACAAAGCTCCATCTTGGCATCTCTCTGCCTGTTATATTATTTTCTTAAGCACCTACCTCTAGACAGCATTTTATTTGTTGTGGCTCAAGAGAAAATAAAATTCTTGACGATTTGGTTACATTAATGCTTGCTTGTAATTGTAGAAACCCATGCAAATACATGTGTTAATATTTGTTTAAGCTAGTGCTGTGCTTTTTTCATTTTAAATTTCTTTTCCAGTTGCATTCTCTAACTGTGATCTTAAATGCAAGTGTGATACAATAATATGTGGATTAAAGCATTAGAAAAGCTCATTAGACTTGAACATTAGATTCATAAATTGAAACATGTATGTTCTTTTTCTGACATAATTGATTTTCCCCCCAAATCCATGAAGTGCAAGGAAAGAAATTGTTTTCCTTTCCATAGCATTCTCCTGTATAGAAAAACACAGAGGAGTGACAAGCTTGAGGTCCATTAAATTGAGGATGCCTCTTCATTTGAAGTATTTCCTACTCACATAAAAGCTTCCAGACTTTCCTGTACTGCTGTTTACCATTGGATTCCTTCACTGACTTTCAGCCTGAATTCAGTTGGCTCCAAATAGTGGAAGTTCTTTTTATTTATTGTAGTTAGGCTCTGCTATTTGCTTTCTGTTAACTACAATGCTAACGATCTGCTTCCACAAGTTTGTAGAGGTGGAAACTTTCCTGAGCTTGCCAATGAGACTGTGCTTCTTCAGTTTGCCACGTGTTCAACCTTCACATGGCAGTGCATGTGCTTTCATTTATTTATGTTCATGATCCTTAATGTCTTTGGGGAAAAGAGTGTTAAAGTTGTATATGGAATCAGCAGAACCTTTTTTGTTGCTTGTAGTGAGTTAATACACCATCCCAGAATTTTTCTCTTTGGAAAATCAATGTGTGCTGTATAAATTGACAGTCTTTGCTGTGCTGTGTAGCACAGCATTAAATATTTACTTCGAATATTATTCGGTTAGGTCTAAACTGTCTGCCATAGTGATGTATCCTAGTTAACCTGAAACTGTCTAAAATGCAGCAAAATGGAAATCTGCATGGTCTGCAAAAAGCTGGTAAAAAACCGCTGAAATCCCTGGGCAATTAGTGCCACTTCTACCTTAGCAGCAGTAGATGTAACCTAAGAAAGGGCAATTTATTTTGAAGATGGCCATGTTTAGAGTTGTGGCTGGAGTATCCTGAATTAACCATAGATCTGGAGAATTTCGTTTGGATGTGATAAATTGTGCCAAATGAGCGTGTGCAGTGCTGCACAGAATGTGCTTCTTGTGCTGCATTCTAGTGTCTCTGCCTCTGTGGAGATTTTTAAGAGGTGATCGAAATCCAGATTTTTTCGAGATGGATTGTTATTCCTAGTGATTGCTGCTGTATTCCCAAGGGTTGGGAACTGCTTGCCACAGAAGATAAACACAAGACAGTTTCCTGAGACTATAGATCCATGTAAAGTAAAATAGGACAGCTTCCTTTGGTATGGCTGTGTGGGTTAAAAAACATAATGAGAATGTTTCACTGGGTAATGGTTTCACTTGAGGAAAATGTAGAAATAGAATTGTAACTTGTTATAGTCTTCAGATACCAGTGACTAAAACAGATATCTTTTCCTCGGTAGAAATCAGAACTCAGTTTTCACTTACTTTTTTTCAAGGCCTGACTCAAATATTTGTTTGTGTTAAGCTGGGGCAATTATTGTTTCCTTCTCAAGAGCTCTTGTCCCAGCAGTAGGCTGTTGCTTATTTATGTAGGTTATAGCCCACATTTAGGAGATACAATTGTCAAAGCTACCTCCAGTCATCCTAACAGGACACAGCTGTGACTTACCGAGTCCTGAAGGCTCAGGAGTTTGCTCTTTCCCAAACATCTGTGAATCCTGATTCCTCCTTCTTCATACAAGAGCTCAGCGCTCTCAGAGTTTGAGCAAAAAGCACTTGGTGGATACTCCAGTAACAGACCCCCTGACAGAGACTTCTTTGTTGATGTTTGTGTGGCTTCTGCAGGAGTAACATGGCAATGACAGATATCTGGTCAATCTCGTTAGTGCTCTTCACTGCCTAGAGCCATCAGTGGAGACAGTCAGGAGCAATACAGAGCATTAACTCCTTTTTATTATCAGATGCTCTTTTTATAATGAAGTTTTTGCTGGGAGACCAGCTCATGGAAATAAGAGACATCAGCTGTCTAAATATCTCAGTTTCACAGTGATAAGAAAAATTGCATTCATCTGCAGTATCCTGCAGGTTTTCAGACCATAGGCTTTTGTTCCCTTTATCTTGCTCCTCTCCTTTTTCCCATTTAATAATGTAAGCGCAGAGCGGTGGCACCAGTTCTGTTAAGCCACCAAGACACTCTGTTTTGTCAGAGATGCTGAATGTACAAAATCCGAACAACCTAAAAAACAAAGGCACAAAGACTTAAGAAAGCCACACAGTAATATAAAGAAAGACAAAGTTCATCCCTAAAATTACTGCTGTATATTACAGATGATCAAAAGACACGGCCTTTTCTCTGGAGAGCTGATAATCCACCAGCCATTTTCAGAGCTTCAGCACTAACTCCCCTGTTTACTGCAAACAGAACTCCTCCACGTGCAGTCTGCCACAGTCCTCTAATGCTGCACACAGCTGACTTTGGCAAAAGGGTGCTGCACGTCTGGCATCCCCTTGCAGATGCAGGTAGAAGTGATGTATAGACACATCTTAATTCCTGCGTCCTGTGCACTGGTGCTGAATAAGAGGGGCTTGAGTTGAAGCCAGAGCTCCAGCCTGTGTGGTGGGACAGAGCCATTCTGCTTTACACCCCTCTGCTGTCAGTGGGGCAGAGCTTTCAGCTGCTCTGTGGTCGAGGGCTGTCCTTACCTTACAAATCAGACATTACAGTATCATTTTACTGAGGCACAGGAAGATTTTTCTTGTTATTGTTTACTGATTTCTCTCCTTTTCCTCTGATACTTCTAGCTCTAAAAAAGCCATGCCTAACAGCTTTCCCAATATCTACAGGAATTTGAAGTTTGTTCCCTTAATTCAGAATGGCCAAGAATTTAGTTAAGTGTCTTGGATATAGTCTTTAAGAGTACCTTAAAGCCACCCTACTGCTTTAACGAAAATGGGGCTATGATGAAACCATAATTCATTTCCCTCTTATTTTGTGTAAAGGTTTATTAGCTTGTGATTTAAGCAAACCATCTGGTCCTGCTGGCAATCCAAGTTATGTCAGACTCAGTGCTTTCTCCCTATAATATGTTACTGGAGGCAGTTAAATTACATGCCTAAGTCCCAAGTCTGGCCTGTGCTTTTTCCATGTCTTAACATCTGTTCTAGGAAATTTTTCTGGGATCCAAACAAGTTTACACGGAGCCAGATCTCTTGTCTTTGTCTTTCTTTTCATGTCTATTTCTTTTCCTTCTCTGCAGTCTAATCAGTTCAACTGAGTAAAAGATAATGCAGAAATTTGCAGTCTCTTTATCATTTCAGCAATGTTCATAGTGAGATAAAAAATACTTTAAAAACTCAAGAGCTCTAGATAAATAGGAGACTGTAGTCTGAGAGTGACACTTTGAGAAATGTTAATTGTTTTTTCAGTCCTTCTGATATTCTTTCTACTGACTTTTAACTGCAAGACTTTTTGTTTTGCTTGCCTAATTAATTTTGGGCAAAAGTACAGATTCTTATTACATTTTGTCTTGCAATGCTAATTTCTTGTTTATACAAAACAAGTCTATGTTTAGAAAAGAAATAATTTTAAATATACTTGTTAGCCTGCTAAGGTGGTTTTGAAAAGATCTGTAGTGATTGATTTATACACAGATCGTGGAAAATGACTTGTGTTGGTATTTGTACCTGTATTCTCTGAAATTTCATCGTTTTGTATTCTGCCTGGAACTTCTGAGGCCATGATGATCAGAGGGTTGGAGCACCTCTCCTGTGAGGAAACCCTGGGAATTTGAGTTGTTCAGTCTGGAGAAGGCTCTGGAGAGACTTCATTGCAACCTTGGAGTATAAAAGGGGGACTTCAAAGAGAGAGAGACTCTTCCCCAGGGTCTCTAGTTACAGGACAGGCTCAATGGTTTTAAACTAAAAGAGAATAAGTTTGGACTGGACATAGGGAAGAAGTTCTTTGTAATGAGCACGGTGAGGCACTGGAACAGATTGTCCTGAGAAGTTGTGGATGTCCCATCACTGGAAGTGTTCAGGGCTGGGTTGGACAGGGCTTTGAGTGACCTAATCTAGTGAAGGGCATGGAAGGAGGGTTGGCCTATGTGGTGCTTAAAGGTCACTTCCAACCCAAACCGTTCTATGGAAAAATGAAAAACAAAAAAAGATATGCAGTCTCTTCTATAAAGATTGATAATCTACAGGTGAGAAAAAGCCTTACCTAACATTAACATAAAGTATTTTTCGTATAGCGTACCAGTGATTTGCTATCTTTAATGCCAGTCATATACATGTGGATTTGGATGCATTCATATCCTATCACTTGAGACTAGAGCATTTTCCTTTGTGGTGTCTGTGCAGGGCATTCTTTAGCCTTTTCCTCATTCTTGGTATGCACATAGCCTATGAACATGGATTGCATGGGTCACCATTTCAGGGTAGAGCCTCTGCCTCTGCAAGTGTTTTTTCAAGCTTGTAGCATTTTGCTCTTTTTCCCCCCAATATTGATGACACTGCCATTGCCTCTTTAGAGTTGCACAGTCCCACTCTAGTGAATTACATTGTGTTACCAGCACTCATGATGCATTTGTGGCTTGGATCATGACCCAGAATTGCTCTGCTTCTCTGAAAAGGTGCAAGCAGAAAATGAAGCTCTAGAACTATCTTCCTGAGAGGGCTAGAGAAGCCCTTTCCAATTTTCTGTGCAGTAGAAAAGTTATCTTCAGGTGATGCTTTATCACTGAGGAAAGCTCTCAATGGGGAGAAAAAAGGTAGCTGCCACTACACTGTAATGTAAACAATCTGAAGTGTTTGGGGATGCTGAGGTTCCATTGTTAGCCATCTATCTGGATAGACTTTAGGTGTTTGAGGCTTTGATTTTAAGAGGCAAACAATAACAACCACATCAGTTGATATAAGCATTCTTCCTGGCCTGAAATAATCTGTTGTGTCTCAGGAGTTCATAGCAGTGCGTTGGTTCTCGTGTAACAGGTGAGGGAACTGGAGCTTGCCTCTCCTGATCATCAGAAATCATTCCAAGAGCTAGTACAGAGCTTGGTAGGATTTCCAGCCTCAGTAATGCTTTGCATATACAGTTCCTTTCTCAATTTTGCTGTCTTTTTACTGCCTTTTGGGGAACTTGACCAAGCTCTTTGCACGTCCCTGGCTTCACTTTACCTAATGGCCAGAAAGGTTTACTGGAACCACTACATATTTGGAGATAATGTGGTATCTCTATGTCTGTGCAAAAGCCTGGGTTTTGATTTGCAGTTGCAGGAGCCTGAAATAACAGGCTGTAGGAGCAGGGAGGTTAAGATGGTAGAGATACTCCTGAAAAGGGCTTTATTTTTTTTTAATTTGTTATTAAATCATTTCTTCACATGCTGCCATTGATATGGTAGATAAACTTCTGTTGTATTGCTGTTTCTCTCCACCCTGCTTTCATGTTTCCTAAGGAAGGAGATGTAATACTATGCAAAGTATTTGTTCCTATCTTGACATTTCCCTTTTCTGCTGCTGTGACTCCCATACTGATCTAATTGACATTCTTTGCCCTCTTTCACATAGTTTGTTCAGTCTCTCAGGAACTCTCTCCTCTAATGGAAACTAATTTCAGCTTGATGTTCTTCCTTAAAGATAAGCTGTCACCTGGTCAGGTCACTTAAGGCCTAAAAAGAATGAACAAATAAGTCTCCATTTAAGTTCTCTGCTCAGAATACATGAAGATCTTTCTACAAGCCTGTCTACAGGGAGTTGAATTGTGGCTAAGTCCTAGACACTGAGAGATACACCTTGCTTTGTATACTGCCATTTGAGCAAAGAGAAAAGAGGAGCAAGAGCTCACCCTTAACATCTCCTGAAATGGGCGGTGACTTTGTAGTTAACTGACAGGGCACAAGCTTACACACAGCTAAACTGAAAATGTCAACAGCATGCCTCTAAAAATGTCTCAGCGTGCCAAGAGCTCTGGTTTTGGCAAATATTTTTTCTTTATTATATAATTAGCAGCTCTCAGGGGAAAAAATTCGAGGGTAGATGTGAAGTTTTTTGTCTAGGCTAAATTAGATGTGCATTTCAAGTAGTTCACTTCCAGTGAATATTCCTCTATCATTTCTCACAGGACTGCTTACTGGGACAGGTCTGCACTGAGATTCATAAGCTGCCAAATCAAATGTTTTGTTTTATAGAAGTTTAATTGAAATAGACCCATGGACTATCTAAAACCTGATGAATCTGACCTATGAAGTCTTTACTGTGAATACAGTCATCACTATTTTGATGAACTTTGTCTTTAGTAAATTGCGTGACAAATGGCCCTTCCTGGAGAGCATGGAAGGTAATGACAGTTCTGTAAACCAAGTTGCTGGCACAGTTTAAAAGCTACTCACATTCCAGCCGCTCCTAATACCTGATTAGATCAATTTTCTGTTGGCCTGCCAAAATACAAACTATAACCTTAGAATGAAAGGAGTTATCAAACAGAGCGATGAGAAGGAGATTAAGTACCTGCAGTAAGCAGTGCCAGGAGATACTCTTGCAGAGTTAGCCCTTGCCACCTCTCCTAGGAGCCTTGGCTCCAGTCTCCTCATGCCTTCCAAACAGCACAGTTGTCACGCTGCAGATCGACATCAGGCAAACCAGTGTTAGCATCCCAGACCTCGATGGCTGGCAGTGGGAGGAAGCCTGTCAGGAATGTTTCAAACCTGATCATGGAGAAGACGTTGCTTCACGGATTGTTTTATCTTGGCAGCTGACAGATTGACACAGGCCTTTTGACTGTTGCAGTTGGCTGGGGGCTTGTTGATTCGAGGTGGTTTTCTGTTGAAGCCCAGGGGTTTATAGCTGGCGTGCCTCTTTTCAGTTGAAAGGAAAATGTCTGTGTGGGTATTTCTGATCCACCTACAGGAAGCAGAAGCTGATACCTTAGCAGCTGATGCACAAGCGCACCTTCATTACCCCACCATTTTTCTGAGGATCAGTTTCCATCCCAGTAGTATTTTTGCTATGCATTATTTCTGCAGTTCTTCTTTGCATTCTTTTCTGATGTATTTTCTCTATTTCATTTTATGGCATTTTCTCTTAGTTTTAAAAATTGACAAATTTTCTGATCTTGTTTTGCACACTAAGCACTAATAAAACAGGGAAAGTTTGGTTATTATATCCATGCTTGCCAGTTTGGACTACCTGTCACTGAGGTTCTCCTTTGATCTGTTGATTACTAGATGAATCCTTGGCTGTGTGTTTTGAATAGTTAATGATAATTGCATATTTTATTTTTTTTATTCCGTTTGCTGAGCATAAGAATACCACCTTTTGGCAGCTGCATTTGAATGGAATTAGAAAGGCTTTCTGCAGTACACACTGCACAATGTCTGTGCTAGATTTTTATAAATTTCCTAATTCTTGATTGCAATGTTTCTTGCTCTGTCACCAATTGAGGATGAAAACCAGTCTTATTATCCATATTTGTCCTGAGTCATTAGCTCTGCCTTTAGGAGTACAGGACTTATTAAAGAATGTTACATACTCCCCTCCTACAGCACCCATATAGCAAATGACATGCTCAACTCTCCTTGTAAAAATAACAAATTGAGCTTGTTGTAATTCTGATAATTCACTTCCAGGATGGATCACAAGTTGATTGCTATGGAGGGATATAAAGGCAATGCAGTGCTGTGTTTTCATACTAAATTTATACAAGCGTTTGATTATGTGCAGTATCAGTAGCATCTGAGTTTCTCCCATTGAAAGCACATTATAAAATTGTTTATGGACACTTGGTTGTGATGTAAAGAGAAACCTACATGGAAGTAGTCAGTGAAATGTGTGCCATCGAGCTTTATTATAAAATTATTAAAGCACATCCTGAGGTTTTTGAATGCTATATGTAGCTAGATTTGAGCATTTATTGTGATTTTGCATGTTAATTAGTGACAAATTTTACCTGAGACAGAACCTGTTCCGAGTGCAAAATAAAATGACTCTTCATCTGTGTGAAATCTGTGGCAGAATTTATAATCATGTTGATTCTTTCCAGTTTGCTGAAGATAAGAGCATTGTTCTGCTGTACTTCTCTGCCATCAACAACTCTTTGAATGTCTTATGTTGCTAAGTCCCAACACGTGCCTGAAAGCATTGCTCAAACGATATTTTGAGGGAAGTAGCCTCACTTACATCTTCATGGGAACCCAGTCCTCTACCTGCTTCAGAAACGTTACCTTTGTTCCTAAAGTGTACATGTAGTTTCTCTTTAGGCGTCATTTACAGTGAAAGTTTTTTATCCTTTTGGTGTATTATCAGTGTGTTTCATTTTATACCTTGCATTTTTGTGGGCCAGTGTTAACATACACAGGTTATCCTCTTATCCCTGTGGTATATTTTATAAAACAGAAATAGGGAAGAGTTGAAGGTTTGCATTGTAGTGGTTGTGTTGCAGTGACCAAACCAGGTTAACTCCCAATCTGTAGTGTTGTTTTGGTCAGGTGTAGACGTCCTGTCCACAGCACTGGATGGTGCCTCCAGCCTGCAGAAGTGCTGTGTAGCATCCATGCCCTGGGAACCTTTGTGCTCCAATTTAGTTGTGACATTTAGTAAGTTCCAGCTGATCACACTGCACTATTTTTCTCTCCTCCCGTCTTCTCCAAAAATGTTTTAGGTAGAAGAGCTGATGATGGCTATGGAGAAGGTTAAACAGGAGCTGGAGTCGATGAAAGCAAAATTGTCCTCTACACAACAGTCTCTGGCTGAGAAGGAGACCCATTTGACCAACCTACGAGCTGAAAGAAGGAAACATTTGGAGGAAGTCCTGGAAATGAAGTAAGTGTCTTCTTTTATTCTTTGTAGGCGTGTTTACCGATGTCTCTGCATTCCTTTCTGATCCTTGTTGTTCTGAAGACAGCCCCTGCATGGATATGTCTCTGCAGATAGCAGCTATCTGTAATCAGTCGAGCCTTCAGAGGGGACTTCTGACCAGGGATTACTGACATGACTTTCACACTTCCTCTAGAGCTCAAAAACATTTCTTCCTTTTGATTGTTTACAGTAGACTTCTATTATTTGCACAACAGCATCTTCAAAGATCCTAAGCAGCTATTGGGACTCAATTATTTTATGTCTAATGAATGTGCCATCCTGCTTTGAGCAGCCTATGACTACTTCAAGGTAAGGTACAAGTCACTGTAGCAAATAACAAAAAAGAGAGGGAAAAGATAAACATAATGTCAGGTGTTTGTAATGTTAAAATCAGGCTGGAGATGTCTGGTCTGCTCAAGTATTTTTCAGACTCATGCAGATGATTCATTAGCACTGGAGCAGTTTGAAGTTCTCTATCAGTCAAACTTTTCTCATCATCTTTACACAAAGAAGCCTGGATAAAACCAAGCTTTGAGGAGGTGGGGAGAAGAGAGGGATTAGACTTCTCAGGCTTAAATACTTCCTAATTTCTGACTGTGCATTACAGATAAATAGTTATCCTTAGTTTAGGGAGACATGAATCCATTTAGTGCAATGATGGATAGTGCTGCCAGCAGTTCATTAGAAACACTTTCAGTTGTTTAGCCAGCCCTGAAGAGAAGGAACATTTTTATTGGCAGGACTAGCAGTGGTTCCTCCACTGTGGTTTTGTGAGCCATTATTTATTTATTTAACTATTCTACACTGGTCTCTTGCCTTTCCTTTTTTTTTTTTTTTAATGAAAGGATAGAAAAACAGCTGTTACAAAATGGAAAGAGGTGGCTTAGATCTTGAAACTTTAACTCAGGAGTGCTGTATAAAGTGGGCCAAGCCTCCCCAGCTTCATATTCAGCTACAACAGTTTGATCTAGACCTGGCATAAGGATGTTGGAAGACTGCAGTACTTAAAAGCCACACTTTTTATTTTTAATAAAAAATTTTATTGAGCTATAAATTTGACTGCCTTGAGGGTTGCTGTGTGGGGGGATGGGAGGAATAGCTCTTTAGGTGATGTGGGAATCCAAAGCAACTGGAGATGTATCCCATATCCAATCACTTGACAGTACTTTCTTCTGCCAAACTGCTCTGCCAAACCTTCTCATTAAAATCTACACGTAGTGTACTGTATATCCTGAAATGGATTTGGAATTGTGTAGTCCCTTTAATATAACTACTCACTTCTAAATGATGACCTCTCTTAGCTGTGTAAGTTATTGTTGGAAAGTTTTTGTACTGAAATGTGGTATCAGGGACTGCATGAACTGGTAGATCCATTGTACCTCAGAAGGAAGAAGAACACTGGAGAGAATGGTAATGCTGTCAGCACATGGAGAGAAAGCTGGAAAAAGCATTACGTTTGTATAGTTAACTAGCTGAGTGTGTTTTAGTCATAGCTGGTCTGTCTTAAAGTTCTATATAGCTGCCAAAGGCATCCAAACTTCAAAAACTCCCCCTCACCATGAGGCTCTGTTGCAAACAAGTCTCTACTGGGGACTCCCAGTCAATTAAATATCTTACTTTATGTGCAGAAACTCCAGTATATTCTTTGTTGTCCTGCTTTCCCAGCCTATGTCTTTTATGAAAAGCACTCATCTGTTTTCTAATTTTGCAAAATGTTTCTCATGTTGTTAAAGTATTTACTACTATTTCAACTGAAAAATAACAGTAATTGAATGAGTGGCCAATTTTGAGAAGCAATTAGCAGCTTTTGGAGTTCCTATGCAGAAAAATTGCTCTTGTACAGATAAGTGTTTGAAGGGATGGTGAAGCAATATTGTTTCCTAAGATTTAGGGCACGCTTCAGTGGGAAAGGTTTGAGGTGCTCAAAACCAGCACTGATTAAATTTGAGATTTGATAGAGGTGTAGATTTAACAACCTATGTCCTGCAGTCAGCTAATGGGGCTGGGGAGCAGACAAGAAAAACAGCTTAGGAAATACTGCTTTAGGAGATTCTAGATACGGAGTGAAAGAAAGTGTTAAAGCAACAAGGGGACTCCAGAAAGTTACCTCTGGGTTTTAATAGGAAGTTGTTGGATATAATGCTGGTGAAAATACATGTTTAAAATACTGTTTCTTAGAGTAGAACTTGTGTTTACTACTGACTCTGTAACCCTGAGAAGATCATTTCACACTCCTTAGGGAATAGTGTGGCACTAGAATAGCTCAAGTGTGAATTATTCCAAGCAAGAAATTTCACTCCTTAAAGAAATACCATGTATTTTGAAGCCCTCTTCCTTTAAGTCTAATATTTTCATTTTCTTTAAAAAAACTTTATTGCGAATAATTATGAGAGAGGCAGATAATGGTCTCTATTTATATCACCAAACCTGATCTACCGTAGAGAAATACTAGTGGACTGCTAGGATTTTTGTTTTGTTATGTTTTCTTTAAGAAGTTCTAATGTTTCCATCACTCACAGCAAATCTTTTAAATTAGGCAGGAATAAAGTGCTGTCTACAGAGAAATCTCTGTTCTTTGTCCCATAAAAACCTGCTTAGGCTGAGCTGAGTTATAAACTGTTGAAAATCACCAGTTTTACTTTCCTTTTTTTTTTTCCTGGTGTTGTCAGCAAATTTTGGCAGTGTGTGAAAATAACCAAGCACAAACAGTCTAATCTGAGGCCGAGCTGGTGCAATTGCCAAATCTGTAGCAGCGGACACTGCACTTACAGGGAAGGAGAACAGACACTGTGTCTGCATGGCTTTTTTACTAGACAGGCCTTTTGTTATGGTCAGAAGGACCAGGAGGTTCTTCCTAGTCATGTGCTTCAGGATTGAAAAGTCCCAGTTGGGGCATTTCTCAATCTGTTCTTTCAGACCTGGAAAACTATCCAATAGCCCTTTCCTGAATTATGCCTTCTCCTGCTAATTGCAATTGCTGCTAGCCCTATAATTCAAGGTATGCAGACTTACATAATGTAGTTGGCGCTCCAGAGCTGAATCTTTCATCCTGCTGGCTCACAACACAAGGATTATTACTTGTCTGAGAATAATTTACTATCCTCTTGTTTCTTGAAAAATAATCAAGGATACTGCAGATGAATTAATTGTTATCACAGAAAATAATTTATGTTTCAAAATCAAGCTGTCAGAAAACATCTTTTGATTTCTTGTCTGACTGTACATGAGTAGTCTTTTGAGTATTTATCACAGTGGCTTCTAATTACACGGATTCATCCCACAGATAGTGTTTCTTTGATACAGAGTGGAGGCGGTGATCAGAGATGAAGCAGGCCTGTGTAGCTTAATGAGGCTGTTCCTTGTGTGCCTTCCTTCCTTCCTTCATCTCGGAGCTGGAAGGCCTGCTGAGAGCTACAGGAGGGCTGCTCATAAAAACATGATGCCAGCCTAGGCAGGGCTGTGCAGGAAGACTCTTCACCCATATCTCTGCTACAGTTTTCCTGCATGATACGGCTTAAAAATATTTGGTAGGTGGAGAAGTCCACGTCTTCATTTTCTGGCTCTCAGATAAGGAAAATACGGAGGCGTGCACATGAGCACTCACAACTGAAAATGAAGTCAATGGAAGCTGAGGTTGTTTATCTTCTGAAAAGTTCATCTTCCCAGCAATAAAACAGCATTGTCTGGAGGTATGAGTTTGAAGCTGAAATTGAAAGTAGTCCAAAAGAAACTGATTAATTGACACAGTTTATTTGCCAGAAAAGTAAAATCAGTTGATCCAAAATGAGGTGTGAAGTAACTTCAAGCCGTGCAAACAGTTTAACCAAACAAAAATACGTCAGGTTATGTGCACCCATGGTGAACAGAACTAAAAAAAAAGGAAAGTATCGAAGTCCATCCAACAATAACTTGTCAGCTCTTCCGCAATTGTCTTCTTGGAAATTAAGGAATGTCTTGGTCTTTAAAGAAGTTATGGTTTGTGCATATGGATTAGCAGCAGTTCTCCAGAGCAGATGAACAGCTGTGTCTGTAGTTTGAAATCCCTTTGTGTTTGTTGTCAGTGCCACAAAGCAGTAGCACGCTACCCTCACATCAGCAAGGTGTGGCTTTCTGGGCCCAGCACAGGCTCTTCATTGTGCTGGACTGGGCTTACTGTGGGTCACTTGGTGTGTCAGACCATCACGTGATGGCAGCAGTGGTACCAAAACTGCTCCTGTGATTACTTCATGTGAACTTCAGTAAGCTGGAGTCCCACAGGGGGCACTCTGTGTCTGTAGGATTCCCTGTCTGGGGCAAAGCTGAACAAGTGCATCTGTGTCAGTCCCTCTTTCCTTCTGTTCGCTTTGGAATCTTCTTTTTTAAATGTCTTTTTCAGGGCACACAGTGAAAATGAACATGCTAGTGTCCTATTACCATTGTTTTGTCCTTCTCAATTTTCAAGCATAAAATATTTAATCATATATGTTTATTTTAATTCTATATTGCCACCCCATTAAATTGTAACTACTTCAGTTGAAGTAGTCTGAAATATGAAAAATAATCCATTTCTAATTACTGAATGATAAAGACCTACATTTAAATAATTTGAAATAAACTGACCTTGGAACTGCTGTTGATCTCCAAGTGCATGGTACAGAATCCAGTAGGAAAGCTGAAATACAGCATGCAGATATACTGTGTGTCTTTTGAGGCTCAAGTTTATTGAAAGATCTTGGTTACCCTCAAATTGGGTCTCTTTTGCTACTATTTTTTTAATTCAGGTGAAAACTCGAGAGAAAACATAATCTCCTTTGCACAATTTTTTCTCTTGGCAATTGAGGAATGAGTCCTGTTACCCTTCCTGTCCTCCTGCATTGTCCATGAGCCTTTTGAGCGCTCTGAGACACGAGTGTGCTGTTTCCAGTGCCACTCACAGTGGATGGCCTGAGTCATGGAAGCAAGCAGAGGAGTTTAACCCATTTTTGGGCAGCAGCACTAAGCTGGTCGATGAAATGTTTCACACAAGCGAATCTTGAATCTCAAAGTGTCACAGAATGATGAAACTGCAAAGCAAAGACATGAACCTTTAGCAAAGCCTACACAGATAAAGTGCCCCATATGAGTACACACAGAATTAGATTGTTGTGGTCTACTCTGTTTCTTTAAGTATTGGGAAGTTATATTTACCTTTTGTAACTGGTTTCTTGTTACTCTTCACCTGCCTTGAAAGTCTTTTCCTTCTGTAGGTTTTCAGATACTAAAACCTTGGCACAATATGTCACAGTCCTGTTCTGTCTTGTGCTAAAACCCTGTATCTCATTTTATCTTGAATTCTATGGTCCCTGAGAACAATCTTGCAGACAGAAAGTACTGTACTATCTTAATGAGCCATGACAGGCCTGGAAGCAAAAGCAACTGCTGAAAACTACACCAGGTGGTGTTAAAGCATTTTGCTCCACTCAGTAATTTCTAAGACTATTGATGTTGTGGGGAGGAGTTGGGAAAAAGAGGCCCAGTCAGTAACTTCTGGAGAATTTAGGTACTCTATGCTCTTGTTCCCGTGCCTTTCCATGGGAGATTATTTTTCTGGATATGTTTTTCCGGGGACTGGGTTTAGTGTAAGTGATTCCTTCAGTGGCATAGTTTTCTAGATGGTGAAAGAAAATTAAGCCTCTTTCAAGTGAGAATGTGAACAATTTAGCACATAGCCTCAGTGCTAAAAATGCAGAGGTTTTGTCATGCTTTCATTTTCTATTAATAGATTGCAACATTCTTGCAGAAATTACTCTGAAAGATCTCATCAATAGAGGTCTTGGCATATATATACACACAGAGTACTAAAATGTATGATTTTTTTAGGCTTACACAATCCTGACACTAGTGAATGAATACCCTTCTTGTCTTTTCTCAGTTTTGCCAGTCATTATTGCAAACAGTCTTAGGGAACAGGTGCAGCACAAGAGAATTTCACATTCTTTACTGCCCAGAGGGCATTGCTTTGGTAAAAGTTTGTTTTTATCGTAACCTGTATGCAGATCATATTATCTAAAAGAAAAAGAATTATGTTGGTTTTTTTCCTAGATAACCCAGTGTTAAATTGGTAGAGGAATTGAGAATGATGGTTTTATTTTGACTAATATATAGAACAGATTGCTTGTGAGATAGCCCTAAGGGCACCAATATACTGCCTTCTGCTGACTAATTCTGTAGGCCTTTATTTTCTATAATTAAATGCACTCAAAAGTTCTGTCAGAAGTAAAAGTTTATCTGTTCAAGGGAATCTGTGTAATTTTCCCTTGAAAGTATGAATCCTCCACTTATTTCTAGAACAACACTTGACAAAAGTACATTCCAAGTTTTCTGCGTGCGAAGACGTTGTTTGTGTATAATTCTATGCACAAGAAGTATAAATATGACTGTGATTTTTATTTTAAAATATGCAGGAGTGTTTTGGCTCAGGGTTGATAGCAAAAGTAGATTTCCTATGCTGGCTGTTTCAGCTGCATCAGTGATTGCTGTCGCCATCCCTAATCCAGCTATAAGATTCTGGGGCTTCCAGGGGTGTTACTGAGCTAAACCAAATCAGGCACTTTTTACTCTCTGTTAAAGTCAAAAGAGCCATGAGTTCCTTTGGGTGCTTTTTCCTCTTTTATAAACGTGAACTGTAAACAGTAATGCATATAAATCAACTCTGTGAGCACTACATATTTCATTAAATACAGTCAAGTTGCGGGTTAATAGAAGTTCCAAGTGAAAATATTATGGTATCTCATGGCATATATTGTAGATTTAATGTAGTGTGAACAATAGTAGCTTTGAGCAATTGTAAATCCCATCCGGACATCGTCAACAGTTCAGAATACAAGGAGGGAGCTCTCAAAGGGTGGATGTGCTCACATGGTCACTGTGCATGTGCAAGTCACTCTTTTATTGGGTTTAAAATAACAGTGGAGCTTTGCGGGGTGTAGGTAAGCCAAAGTCTAGCTCCAGTCTGTTTTTTGGAGTGGAACAGAAATTCCTTTTTTTTGAAAAAAGTGAGGTCAATTTGCTTTAATTACAGAAATAACCTCTGAAGCAAGTAATTGCTTCCCTGCAATTCTGGAGGACAACAAGTGGGAGTTGAGTAAGAAAAAGTTGGAGAAATTAGTCAAGTTGTTGGCAGTACATACAGTCTTCGTCTTTATACTGTATGGGAATATCCATGATGTCTTTTTTGTTTTCCTCCCTTCCCAAACAATACTTTTTGATTTCTTTTAGGCAAAATAAGAAGCATCATCTGCAAGTCTGAAATTTCTAAGAAAGCTCCATAGCAATAGGATTCAGGAACTGTTGGTTTGGGTTTGTCTGGTGATACCTTGTGTGCAGTGAAAGTGATTCCTTGTAACTGGAGTTAAAAACGTGAAAATTGACCAGAACTGTTCATTTAGAAATCCTGAAAGATGACACTAAGCACTGTGAAAGTGTCTTTCTTTGAGGTATGATGCTGTCACTGCTATTGAGTCACTTCTCCCCAGTTTAGGAGTTTTATAACAGTTTGCCTTTCCTTTCAGGATAAAGAGAACTACCTTCCTGTAGGGAATTCTGAAAAATTCTGAAAAACCTTTTGACACAATGTTATATTTGGTGTTGCCTAAACCAGTTTTTCAACCCTGCCTCAAGCACTAAATAGATATGGCTATAGCATTCTCTAGACCTATAGCTCTTTTTCAGTCTCGCTGGCATTTTACAGCTTTAAAATTGATGTTGAGTTGAAAACTACAGGATCACACTAGTTTATTTCCACTATGTAATCTAGGGATCAAGCTTTGCGTATGAGGTTAAACTAAATTATAGTTTGTATTTGCTATACAAGCAACTAGTTTGATCATTCAGTTTAATTTCATGAATAAAGATTTTAGGCCACTGAGACTGTTGTGAAAAATGACAACTGCAAGTTGCTTTGAGCAGCGAGGGATTTCATCAGAAAATGGTTGGAGTAAATGGTCAAAAATGTTTGTAAATGTTTAGAAAACAGTAAAGTATTGAATAACAGAGAAATTAGCTTGTTGAGACTAAGTCATGACAAATCAACCAGGTGTCCCCATATGCCAAGTCACTGTTTTGGTAATACAGTAGTTTTGACCTCAGGAGGATTTGTGTCATTGTCTCACAGAACTGCCTCATCAAAAAGTAGGGATTGTATTCCTTATTACACCACTATGGAGTGAATAAGCAGGTAGCTGGAAAAGAATAAACTCTGGTTTACTGTTGAAATGGAAACCTCTGGTACATGATGTCCTTCGAGGTCTCTCCCAAGCCTGCTGCTGTTCAGATTGTCCATAATGAAGTGGCTGTCAAGCCAAAGCCAAAGGATGTATATTGCCAAAATGCCATGGTGGGTGTCCAGGCATTCTGGACAAGATGAGAATTCAGACTGAGCTCAATGAAGTGGAGAGGGGCTCCAGGGAGGGTTTTACACCAGCATATCACAAATACCTTAAATACAGCTGAATGTGCTTTGGGAGTAGCTTAGGTGAAGTTGAGGATGGAGAATGTGTTATCTTGCAGTTTTTGTGATTCTTCAGCACAAGTCATATACTTTCCTTACTGAGTGTGTGTAAGAATGAAAAATGTGTCCTGTAAAAATGTATTTTATGCGTGAGCTTGTTCTGCATGTGATGTGGGCTCAGTTCTGTCTGTTCATACTGTCTTTAGCTTGCAGATTCAGTTTCTAAGGAGAAACTTGGCTTTTGTAGGTAATTCGTGTTGAGTATTTTCCATGCAAAGGAAACTTCTTTTTTTATTGGAAGGAATGAAAATAATTCAATTCATTGGTTCAAAGTAGCTGCAAAACTTTTGCTGCCTTTCAAGCCCTCACTAGGCAGGAAACCTGCAAGGGTTAGGACTTGCTAGGTTATAAAGAGCACCAGGGATATCTTCTGATATTTGGAAAAAGCCTTTATCTCATCTAGCCATGTTTTCTTCAAAAGTATTAATAATGCAACTATAAATAATAGTATTTTTCAGTTTAGTTCTTTTCACTGAGGGATTTTATATTTCAAAGTAATGTTTTTTAATAAAAATGCAGAAATGCTATTGTTGTTCCTCAAAGGAGTAAACTGGAAAGCAAAGCATGAAATGACATGTTTACTCATGGCCACAGAACTTCATGATGTCAGGAATTAAAATCTAAAGATACTGGGTTTGTAGGTTTTTTTGATGTCTGAACAGTTTGAGACACAGACATTTCATAGGAAATGTGGTGTGTGTAAGATACATAGTTCTTCCTTTATTTCTCTCTTCTCGCATGTCCTCATACAGATCCTTTCTGTATCCTCATTTTCTGTTCTATATGTGTGTACCTAAAGTTCAGTATGCATTTCTTACCACTTCAGTGCTGTAATTGGAGAGAAGCAATCTGTTCTGTTTTGCTGAGCTGATCTTTGGATTTATCTTGCTTACTAGAGTCTCATTGTTAGTGAGGCCTCTGGTTTTGAGTTTGAAAAACTAGATTAATTTAGCCAGGAGATGTTAATTTAGAATAAAAACAAATACATTTTTGCCTTGCCTTTAAAAATATGAAGCTGGCTTTGGGCTACAGTTTCATAGGTTTTGTGACAAATGAGGCAAGAAATAAATTGGCAAACTCCCTATGTCCAAAGTACAGTGGTACAGTGTGCTCTCTAATTCCCAGCCCCAAAGATCTCAGCAAAGGCCACAAATTAAACAAAGTCAAAATTAATCAACTCTACAATCAAAATACAATTATTAAGGCTTTCATTTACTACAAAGAAGCAGTTGTGAAAGAGGCACTGGAGCAAGTTCTTTTGTGCAGTGAGGGAAAATCAACAGCAAGGTGTCGAACAGAAAAATGAAACCCTGCAGGTGAGGCTGTCTTTGGAGCCAAAAGAAACCAGCACTTATGCAGAAATGCAAGTAAACTGTTGGAGAGTGGACAAGGTGTTTGGTGCTGAGTTGCAGAGGATGTCAGTGTGGCATTGGCCCAAACAGGAGAAGCCTGTGGACCAGAGCAGTGCTCTGGGGTCAGGCACAGCCCCTTGGAACAGCATCCCGGTGAGGCTTCCCTGCAGGGCCTGCAGCTGCTGCAGCTTCTGCCTGCTGTGCAGCTGGAGCATGGGAGCAGCACTCCCTGTGTGGGGGAATTGGGAAAGCACAGTTGGGGTGCCTGGGCACACCAGAGCTGACCACACCTTTCCTTATACGTTTTGTGCCCTTGTTCTGGGGCCACAGGTGCTCCACATTACTTCATAACACGCATGGATACATCCTCACTGTCTGTATTTATACAGATACCAGGTTTCTTGTTCTGTTTGATGGGCAAATATGATTTCAGTGCAACTTAAATACAACTAAGTGTAAGAACTTCATCGTTAATTGCCTGTTCCTGAAACAGAACTTGTAGGCTTTTAATGGAAACAGTTTTAGAGGGACAGAAATTGCATTGGGCAGCTATATGGTTTTGGGTAGCCCTATATAGCATAAAAGGTTTATTCCCATACATGGAGGATGCACTGTCTTTTAACAGATCTCTATTCTACTTTCATTTTCTTTTCACTAACTCTCGAAGTAGCAATGTGGTATTTATATGCAAATAGTGTAGTAAGTTATGCCTAATGCTTTTTGGAGTAGACCTACCTTAGTCCAGCTGTGGTTACACATTTTCGTGGTGCAGACACTCCCATGGCTGCGATGTGCATGCATCACTTATGTTTTGTTTGACTTGCCCAGAGTATGGGTCATTTTATTTTATAAATAAGTATAGTTAATTTTCTGTAGACTCTGATAAGCTCTAGAAGTTTCTTAGCTGGTAAGCTCTAGAAGTTTCTTAGCAGATTAATGATTCAATGAAAATTTAATGTATTTTCAAGGTAGGAATACTTTTTAAGAGCTGTCAGGTTGTAGGCTGATGCATGGAATAAAACCCTCAGCTCTTCAGAGTTGCTTTACCCCCTGTTCCCACTGCCAAGTCAGTTTTGAAGCAATTGTACATAAATCAGCAGACCATCATCAGGAAATGCCTGCTTGGTAAAGATGGAAAATTTAACTCCTCATGACCAACAGATTTTCAGTTAAACTTTCATTCCCATTCTCTACACTGATATGGCTGGTCTGGAACACACAGTAAAAGGACAAAATCTTCCTTTCAGGTGCTCTGTTTCCAAGGAAATCCTACAAGTCTTAGAAAAAGTCTTTTAAAAATATTAACTGAAGGAATGCACAAAAGAAAAAAAGCTCTCATTCCTCTTTGGAATTCATGCACTGCCCATTTTTCCAGTTTATGTCTTGACTATGTGTTTTGACTTGAGGTAAGAGTTAGGATAGCCTGGTGGAAGTGTTTCATTACCCACCTTCCCAGCACTTCAGGTGAGGTTGGTGACAATCTGCTGGGACTTGGAAATGCACACCTACACCTTTAATGAACAAGAGGAGTTTGCTGATCAAAATGGGTTACAATAACTTGTCTCCACATTCTAGGAATAGGCTATTTTTTTTTAAATTGTGCAGCTTTCTGTAATTTCAGTTTATGCTGTGGCCCTCAGTTCTCACTATGATACTTGACATTATATAGCACTTTCCATGTCTGAATGTTAAAGCAGTTGCAAAGTCCATGTTAACTCTTTAAATAAGCCTTTGGAAAAAAAAAAATGTGTTTATTTTATTTAGGAGTTAGGGAAACTCAGCACAGAAAACTTCAAATGGCATGAATAAATTGTTTAAGTTGCTTGTAGTAGAGTGACTTTCAGACCACACTCAAGTAATTTAACTGGATCTTGCACTCCCAAAATAAGATTTCATTTGCTACTGCAAATTAACAAAGGGCTGTCATTAAAATTTTGTTTAAAGGGCACTATTAAAATTAACTTTCTTGTTCATGATAGAAAATTGTTTTGAATAGGACAGAGACCAAGAGATGCACAGCGAGGTTCTTTCCTAGCTTCTCTGTTTCTCAAGTCTCCACTTCCTTCTCTTTGGTTGGTCTTCAGAACCCTGTTCTCTGCCTACCAGCGATGATCTCTGATTTACATTGGACTCCAAACAATGTTTTAAAGACTTCCACTGTTCTACACACAAGATGTATGTTGGATAAGAAAGGAGCTCATTTCCAGCTTTGAGGCACCCGTTGATCCCTTAGTTGTTGGTTCTGAGGAGAACAGCCCTGTGCTGTGTGAACTTAGGAGCCCATTGCCATTTCTGGTGCACTGGATTATCCCACTGGACCTCCAGGTGTCTCTTCAGAAAGACATGGATCTTCCACATATTTTGGTGGCCTCCTGTCGTTTGTACCCTAGGGCAGCCCATGTGATACTGGATACCTTTATTTGAGCAGTGCCATCCCAAGGCAGGCACAAGAAAGACTGAATGATCACAGTTCCCATCAGCATCACTTAGAGAGACAAGACTGCAGTCTGCTCTGGCAGCTTCTCAGCGCTGACAGGACATTCCCCATCACTTCAAGATGACTTCTGATATCCCAGGATTTGACACTGTGAGCACACACTGTGCTGCAAGACCTCATAGCTTGCACTGACCTTGCGTCATCTCCTTGAGCCCCACTAAAAGGTCAGGTTCTCAGCCAAGGGCCTCTGCTCCTCGTTCAGGAGCACAGAGCCTCCCAGGCTCACTGGGATTAGGAGTCATTGTTTTCATGATGCTTTGGATCATGGACTTGCCTATAAACTTTGGAATGATTAGTCCCAAAACGCTTGCAGTCAAGCCACTTCCACACCATAGGGCAGTCACCATCACTGAGGCTGAAAGGGTCTTTTAATGAGTTATTTCTTTTTTGTATTGTGGAAGAATGTTTTATTCGTAAAACACTGCTAGTAGCTGACTCTTTCACTGTCTCCTTTGAGGATGCTACAGTGTATTTGATAGCTCATTGCATGGCTGAACCATGTACTTTAAAAAAAAAACAAACCTACATCAAATTTTTTTTCTTGTGTAATTTAAGGACATTATTATTTAACAAAGAACAGTAGATTTTCAATGTCATTATAACACTTTTTTCTGATTTTGCTAGATAATTTTTCTGTCCTCAATTGCCTTTTCGCTGAAAATTCACAGAATTATGACAGCCACATGCACAAATACTTTCCCACACTGTTTCCCAGTTACATGAAACTCAGCTGTTTTTGCCTTTTTGATTGTTACTGTAGTCATCCTTAAGGATAAGCTAGCTTTGAATGTGTTTTTCTATAGTTACTAAGCTTTTCAGTGGTCCTTAATGTTGTTGGGGACTTCTGGTTTCATTGGCCAGTTGCCAAAACAGTCTTTCTCTTACACATGGCTGGCTGTTCTTCTATTCTATACCACTATCTAATCCTGCAAATTTTGGTCCGTGTTAGCAAAAGAGCAAAATTATAAATTTTAACAAAATAATACATGGAAAGCCAGTTCTATGGATGGAGATGTTCAGTAAATGCATTGTGTTAGTCAATAATTGGGATGTTATATATTCCTCATTCATAACATTTAAAGTTGTCAGTTATAAAAGTAAATGCAAAATCTTGCAGAAATTTAGCTTAAAATTTGTGTGTATGGCTTATAATTGAAAAAATAAAATGTTAAGAGAAGGACACACTTTTCTTGTGAAAGATGCAAGAACAGGATAGTTTTTATATGGTTCAATCAAGCATATTTGTAAAAGTGATAAAACTATTTTTTTTTAAAGCTTTATATTTTGTATTGTGCCTATCAACCTCTCCTGGTTTCAGTTAGGCCCTGGGGTAAACAGGAGCCATTGTTTACATGATACAGGGCAAGAGGCTAATTGACTCTTTCATTTCTCTTCTTCTATTTCATATCCGTGTAGGGAAGGTACAAAAGAGAGAAGCTGCAATCACACAAGTAAGACTTCTGAGGTTAAAATAGCCTGATTGAGAGAAGGACAATTAAGCTGCATTGATTCTCCTAATAATTCAAGCCATGTGCTGATCTGTATTCAGAGCCACCACTCTGGAATTTTTTCCAGGCCTAGACTTTGGGTTTGCAGATATGCTATCATTTTGTTACTGCTCTTTGAATTGTTCCTGTGTCTTTCCATTTTTATACATAAGATGCTACAGAATGGCAAGACTGAAAGTGGTTGTTCTAAATGGCATTCATAACTTTTTCTAGGTGTGTAATTTTACCTTAGCCAAGACCCTTTTTAGGTTTCCAAGCTCTAACATGAATATACAACTACTTTTTCTTGCTTTTTTTTCCATAACTTGGTGAGGTTTTTTTTGAAGCCTCTATGTGTATAAAACTATTTGAGATGCCAGAGCACTGTAATGCTGGTTTTTTATTTGTGTCTTCTGTAGCAGGTCAGGGAATACAAAATCATAAAGAGAATCTTAAAAAAAACCAACTTCATTCTTTCTGAATATTACACTTAGGCATGTTCTCCACAGTTGTTTAGGTCTTATTGAAATATATGCATATGAAAATTCTAAACAGAAGAGTTCCTCTTGATGTTATGATACAGTGAAATCCCCTTTAAGAGGCATTTTAAACTTCACGTGCAGTTTCTGGTTCTGCCCTGCTGCGTGAATGAAGCTGTGCTCTGCAGGCCAAGGCTGAGAATACATTCTTATTCTTGGGAACATGAGGAGCTGTGGTCTGACTGCAGGGCAGGCTGAGCCACAGACCCATCTGCTCCTGCTCCCCTCTCCCAGGTCCTCCTTTTTGCTGCGTCTGCAACTCACAAAACTCCACTGCACTAATTTGGGACACTAACAGAGCAGTAAGATGTCCACATTTTTCTGAAGTTAGTTTTCTGCTGGCTTGGTGCACTGAAATGGCAATCCATAAGTCTCAGACAGCACCAGGCAAGGTTTGAAACTTATGTCTCATGTTGTGGGAAGGAGATTACTGACAGCAAGCTGTTAGAGTGGCCTGAACTGCAGCTTCAGTTGCGAAACCAAAAGCCACCCTTGCCTTCTGGTCTTCATTCATAGCTTGGGTAATGTGCTGAGGTCTTCATGTGGGATAAACTTGCCCTGCTTTATAATCCGTTCCTTTTCAGCTTTGCCTCTTGATAGAAGGCTTGTCCTGCTCCTGACCTGAGAGGCCTCCTGCCTTTGGCCAGCTGCGTTCCTTATCAGCAGAGTGTCCAAGATGCAGGGTGGTGTTTTCTGTTGAGGACCTGAGCTGCAGCAGTTCCGTCCCACCACCATTCTGCGTCTGTCACTCATTCCTCATCCTGAGCTGAGTGGGTTGATTAGACTGATTAAAGTAAGTGTCTGGATTGAGAGGGTTAAAGAGCATCCATCTGTTCTGGATTTACTGCTGCTTCAGTGGAGGCAGGAGGGCCAGGAATTAGTGAGTGGCTTAGTCCAGTTCTCACTGCTGGCAGCTGACAGGAGCACTGATGAGGTGATAATGAACTAAAAAGTCTGCCCTGTTGGCTGGGTGGGAAAGGGACCCAGACAGTGGGCAAGTCTCACCCCCGTCCTTGCCAAGATTTTCACGTTTTAATAGAGCCCATCTAAAGCAAAATTAACAAGTATACGTTCCTGGACGAGTTTCAGTATCGTAACTTATCGCCGGCGGATGCGAAAGAAATCCCTGCGGTGGCGTTTGCAGCAGGGCAGCTCTGCAGGGCTCAGGCACCAGGCAGCCCAGCCCAGCAGTGGCACAAATGAGAGCGTTGATCAAATGCACAATGAGATGGAACTTCTTTTAAAATACCGTCTCAGGTTGTGCAGAACATACCTCTTCCATTTCACTTCTGACCTTTGGTGGCACTTACTAACATTTTTGACCCTAACAATTGATCCTTGAAATATTCAAATTGGGATTTGAGATACATCCTAAAGGCATTGCTTTGTGTTTTCCCTTCATTGCTTTACATGCTGCAAAGCATTTGTTTTTCTGACTTCTTTAAACCTCTCTTTCATTAGAACATAATCCAGATTGCCTGTAACCTCACAATAGTTTATTTCGACACGAGCCCAGCTAATGCCAAGCATGAGTGTTCATTGTATGTCTGTGCTAACACGACGTGGATATACTACCATGTCAAGGTGTAAGAAGCACTTCAGGCTGGTTGGGTAGCTGAGGAATACAGTGTAGGCACTCACCAGGCTTCTTACATTGACATATGGTGTTCTTCTCAGCTTACTTGTTGCTGACAGACTTAATAAAGGTTCAGGATTTTACAGGCCTTTTATTTGTAAAGAGTCTGCAGAGAGTACGAGCATGAAATATCTTAGCAAGAGTTTGTCTTTCTTGTAGAAAACAATGCTGAGTTTTGCAAGCTGGGTTAGAAGCTGTTTATTCCGTAGCTGAAGTGTTTGGAAGGCAGCTTCATTCATAGAGGGAAAACCTCTCTGACCTTTGTGCAGAACACTGAGGGGGAAGATCGTGACCCCCGAGTCTCCGGTGGCTGTTGATTGAAACCTTGTGTTTCAAGAAATAAATGTTTAAGAACACTTCCTTATAAGGCCCGGGCTGCATAGACTGACTTTTTTTTATAGCATTTTAACTATTTTGGTAAAAGGTGTTTCTTCCCCTACCCCCCTTCTGATCCTACCAGAAAGGGCTAACTCAGCACAATCGTTAGTGTGACCCTGAGACTGAATGCAATTTTGTCATTATAAGTATGACTTAAATTGATACAGCTTCTTTTCCTAAGCCCATAGGCCTGAGCTGTCTCTGCAGAAGTGTGTCTGTACGACTGTAACAATGTCTGCATTCATGGGCTTGCCCTTGTTGATTGCAGGGATATACTTGTAGGTACAAACCAATCCAAAAAGGAAAAAAATACTAAGTTCTGCCTTAAGAAAAGACAACAAGTGTAATGGGTGGGATTGGATGTGAGGGATGCTGGGAACTATCTCAAAACCTTATAAAAACTTAATTTGTGTGTTTAATTATTCGCAGTCAGAAAGATTGAAGTAAATATTTTCATACCGTATATTTGGTGTCTCCATATGCCCTTCTATTCAGAGGCAGAAATCCAGGAATTGCAGAATTTCTTACTTGATCTGCCTTCTTCCCATAGACTTTTAGCAAAGTTTGAAAACGTGGAGATGCAAATAGTCCTGCTCATACAGTCAAAGTACATAACCACTTTCAGATTAGGTGTGTCCCTTCTGAACTGGCAAACTGCTGTGCTTTGTTAGCTGTGCCAGTGCCCATCATCTGGTACAGTCAGGGCTCCAACAACACTCTTTGCTACCAAAGGAATCACTCCTTGCCTGGTGCCTCGTCTGTACCATGAATGTTGTGATTCATGAGAGGAGGGAATTATTTTTAACCTGATATATGTGGAAGAGGTGCCAAGGAGTTGGCACCACGGACTGTTATTTATGACTAGCAAAAAGCAGAAAGCGGTCTCTTTTATGTGCAATATGGTTGTAGTTTGCAGTTTTCAAATTAATTAAAATTGATATATGTTTTCTCATTTTTTTACTTTGAGGGGAAACGGTATTTGTTCAAAATCAAAATTTTAGGGTAAAATGAGGTGTAGTTGTTAAGTGCCCACTAATCTCAAAAAGTAATTTGTCCACTTGAACCCCTTTCTCAAGGGTCTTCCTCAAATAAAGTCAGCAGTGACATTGAGTAGAGCTGCTAAGAATCTTCTAGCCATTCTACCTTAGAATGTTCATTGTCTTCTAATAGAAAGGGTGGAAGGTTACCAAATGGCATTCTTGAATCTGTCACAGGAAGGGGCTTTTTTTTGTTGTTTTGATCAGATCAGCATTGTCAGAATTTCTCCTAAAGTATTTTAGAGCAACAGATTCAAACATTCTTGTCTGAACAGATGAAAATTCAGTCATCTGTTCTGTAATTATATAGTAAGAACATACTACTACTGATTTATTTTGTATTACGTTCACTTGTTGGTGGTATGTGCCTACTATTCATGTCTAAAATAGAAACCATTTTGATACAGAGAGCACAAAAGGAATTTTTGCCATAGGAAAACGACAGTTGTGCACATTTCAGAATGATACTGATGTCATCCTGATCACATTATCCTGATCACATTACCTTTATGAGTCGTCTTCTCCCTCTTCTTGCTTTGTTTGTGGTAAAGCAGACTCTGGAAATGGGAGCCACTATGTAAAAAATCAAAAGTCATCTCCAGATTTCTTCTATGCAAGACTTGGACATAAAGACAATCAGTTTTATCTTCTATCTAATGTCTCTTGGGTTTTAGTATTTTGTGGGTTTATAGCCTCCAGGTAAGGTCTTCTAATTCTTGGGATAATTGGGATAGCTGTATAATATAACAAAAAATCAAGTAGAAAAACAGCTGTATGTTGATTAGAAGTATCTCTTAGCACTCTAGGTAGCAACTTATATTGATGAATACCATCAGACTTTCACAGCCCATTCAGATTTAGCTTCCCATATTTTTTCTCTCAAGGAAACCAGAATGCACTGTTTTTGAACTTGATTGTGGGTTAGAAAATGCCAAGTGATTTTCTACCCAGAAATCATTTTTCCTTCAGTCGTTTTTTCCCCCTTCTCTTTTTTGTTGACTATTCTCATGAGTCAGGGTGTCAGAGTTGCTGATCCTGCATGGTAACCATTCCAATCTGCTTTAGTTTCTGACTGATGTTTAATGATGTTCCAGTCCTGGAAGATCATCCTCAGAAACCCAGGTGGCTGCTTGCCACAGGAAGTTTGGGAATAGAGTGAGAGCATGTTTCATGCCATCCTGTAGAGCTAAAGGGAAGCACTTCAGCCTAGGAAACATTTCCTTTTGCATAAGGTTGTACAGAAACTTCTTTGGCTTCTTCCAGGGCTTTATTGACATTGCTGCCATTATGATTAAGTTTCTTGGTATTGCTGATTATTGTGATGGCCTAGAGCCAAAATCACTGTTGCTTTTGGCTGAGTAGGAAAAAAGACATCATAAAAATGTTTTTGGCAGGAAAAAAAAAAGTACTTGTTAAAACTGAAGAGTTGATTGTTGTATCCTTGTATCACACTAGAATTGAAGCTAATTTTTTAACGCCATAATTTTCAGTATAGTTCATGGCAGAGGTGCTGGGTGAGGCAGCATTTAAGAAATAACATTTCCGTACTGAATACATAGAGTGGGTAAAGAGTAAACTGTTTGAGTGCACTTTCCTGCTGTGGTTCATTGCTTTTTGGGAATTTCATTTTGAAGAGCAGGTGCCCCTGATCTTCCCCTCTGGCTCAGCTGCATCTTCCTTCATCCAGCACAGTTCTCCTTCTGTGCCGGGTGCATGGTGACAGTTCTTTCATTTCTTCACATTCCATGATGCCCATGACTGCAATCAGTCTCTTTTTATAAAAGCTGATCTTTTCCTCCTCCAGCCTGAAGAGTTGAGGAAGTCCACTTCTGAGCCCCAGTTCATACCTAGAACTTTCACAACAGCTTCAGAACCTCATGGGAATGTACGGCCTTACGTCCAATGAGACTTTACCTTCTCATGTTAAAAGTATATTTCTAAGCTGGTCTTGGAACATAAAAATGTGTCTGTGGTGGGTTAACTTTGGCTAAGGGCCAAACTCCCGGCCAGCCACTCACTCACTCACCCTCCTCAACACGACAGGAGTAGAAAATAGATGAGAAGGCTCATGCATCTTGATAAAGACAGAGAGATGCTGATTACTGTCATGGGCAAAACCAACCCACCTTGGAGAAAATGAATGCATTGCCAATTAACGGTTTGGGTAGTGAGAAATCAAGTCAAAACAACACCTTTCCAGTCCCATTTCCTATGCTTCCCTGCAGTCCCTCACTCCAGACTCCTCTGCTCTCTCAGTGCAGGGAGGGATGGGATGGGTATGGTCAGTACAGTTTCTCTGAGAATTCGTAGATAGTTTGGTCTGGAAAGGACTTTCAAGGGACTTTCATCTAGTTCCACCCCCCCTGCCACAGGCAGGGACACCTTCCACTAGACCAGGTTGCTCCAAGCCCCATCCAGCCTGGCCTTGAGCAGTTCCAGGGACTGGCCATCCACAGCTTCTCTGAGAAACCTGTTCCAGTGTCTCACCAAATCCTGACTTTGCCCCCAGATCTAGCAGGGCAAGCAAAGTAGCCTTGCAGCGTTTCATGCATTGTCTCTGAGAGGCTTCTCCAGGCACACAGCTCTTCCCTTGCACCAGTGTGAGCTCTGCCCGTGGGGCTGCAGTCCTTCAGGAAAAGATCTGCTCTAGTGTGGGCTCTGAGGGGGCAGCAGTGGCTGTCTGCTCCACCGTGGGCTGCAGCAGATCTGGACTTTGGCACCTGGAGCACCTCTTGCCCCTCCTCCTTCTCTGATCTTGGTCTTCCCACTGCTGTTTCTCACCCTTCCCCCCCACCCCTTCCTTTGCCTGTGTGGCAGGTTTTACCCTTTCTGAAATATGTTTTCCCCGAGATGACACCGGCTTGGCTGAGGGGCTGAGCTGTGTCCTGCAGTGGATCCTCTGGAGCCATCAGGAACTGGCTGTGTCCAGCACAGGGCAGCCCTGGTCTCTTCTCCCAGAGGCTCCTGCAATCCCTCTGCTGCCAACACCTCGTCATGGACACCCAAGACAGCATCAAATGATGTTTAAAATTTTCATTACAGGGAAATTACGGGAGTGTAACAATGCTTACTAATGCACTACTGTGCCACTTGCTGAGTGACAAAGAATGTGTTCTTCATGGGAAGAAGGAATTTATTTTCCATGTTGGGTTTTAACTCTTGCACAGATGCAGACAAGGCTGCTGGTACAGGAGGTCAGGGCTACGTGGGGAGACTCTACTCTTCTGCTAAGTGTCAGACATGCTTAAAGCATGTGGAAACACTTCTTTAGCAGCAGGTACTGAGGCTTCATGGCCACAGAGAAGTCTGCACTGTAGAGACAGTGTCTGCAGGATCAAATGTGGCTTAGACAGATTCCTGGACAACAGGCCCATAAGTGGATATTAGAATGAGCTTAGACAGGGATGTGCTGTAAAATATCCTTAATGCTGTAATTCTCAGTGCTGGTGAAATGTGAGGTGACTGGGGTGGCAGGCTGTGTTACAGGTTATAACAGAACTGAAAAAATGCAACCAAGAGAAAAGCATGGCAGTGAGGTCTGAAAGGCTGAAATTACAGAATGTCTTCTGTAGAACACAGGGTACTGAAACTGAGGAGACAACAGTGAGCCCAAATGAATTTGGAATCATTCAAGGACGATGCTGAGAAAGTCATGGACTTTCACCTAAAAAGACAAGCAGCAGTGTTCTGTTTGTCCCATAGGTGGGTGTGGTATAACACTAAAAACCTACAGATATTTTTGTCATATGGCTTTAATCCTGTTTCTCTTAAGAATGCCTCTTTCTGCAATGTTTCTGTATATTATCAAGTGTCGAAGTGGATCAGATCTAAGTGGTTAGTTGGAGTTGAGGTCACTTCAATTACCTTGATTGCTGCTGAAAACAGCAAGACTTGATTGGAGGAAGCAGATTTGGAGTTCTTTCAGAAGTGCCTACAAACAGTTTTTAAGAAGTTTGATCACACAGGGATTCTTTGCAACCTAAAAATTAGGTTTGCTTTAGGTTTCCCTATAATGGAAATATCTATCTGATTGCCTTTTGCTACAATTGCAATCACGTTTTTGTTTCTCCTTATAGTAACTTTATCTTGCTTTACCTCAGATTTTTCCATTAATTTCAAGTAATAAGAGCCTGACACGGTAATGCTTGTGAGTGAAGCCTGGTCCTTGGCATCCCGATGTTTGAACTTTATGGATTAGAATTGTTGACTCACAGCAATCAGGTTCACTCTTGTTTTGTCTGACAGGGAACAGAGGGGACTAAGCCAAAACCAGAGCTCCCAGAGCAAGGACATCAGACCTGTCTTTTCCAAAGTGAATGGTTTCCCTTCTAAACAGTCTCTGGAAAGAAGCTTAGTAATTCCTTAGGGAGGCAAGTTATAAAACTTGAGATGCAGATATTTAAATCCTATGAGCCAGCCAGCAGTAGTGGAATTGGCTGTCAGAACTTGTAAAAATCTCAACCAATCTCTTTTATTGTCTGGTGGCTGCAGCAGTGAGGCATCTCAGCTTGTGCAGGGTGAACTTTCCCCACCGTATCCTGTTTGCTACTGTTCGTGTGAATACAAAAGGCAATGCAACTTATATCCAGAGGAAGCATCTTTAGGGTGCAAAAGGTTATCAGAGGTCCTTTCATCTGCTGAAATGAAAGAACATGAGAATTTATATCCATTATAACGGAGGGGCTACAGGATTGACTGGAGCCCAATCTTGCATCTATTTGATTTTAGCACCACTTAAGTGGTGCTGCCTGCAGTATTTCACATTCTTATGTACAGTATTTTGAGCTGTGTAATTTTCCCTGGAAGTTGTTGAACATACGGAAGAGTTTCCATTTGCATGCCAGTTAAGAGTTCTAGAGTGTTTGGGAGGTTATTACCTCTCCACTACAAAGGAATCCAGATTATTCAAGGAAATGCATAAGAAAAGTTCTCCTACCTGCTGTTCCCCATGTTATGTATGATGCTACCACAGCTTGCAGCATAATGTGACTCTAACTGGAAATATCCTTCCTAACTACAAATTGAAACTTGGGGAGAGTAGTTCTGAATCCCTGTCTTGTGCATCAAGCCTCAGAAAATCCTTTTACATTCAAGTTCTGGGCCCCAGTCTGGTTCTGGTTAGAATTCTGGTGTCTTAGACAGCAGACCAGTGTCATTTATGGAAATCTTCTGGTAGCTATAGTGGGTTGAACAGGAAGTTGTACTGCACTTAAAAGTGATTATATGGTATGGTTGTCTTTGCAAGGGAATGAACTTGGTGACCCTACTAAAATAGGATTAGACAGAAAGATCAGTGTGGGTGGCAGCCATTTAGATGATAAGACGTTAATTCCATCATTCACATTGTCCACCCTTTTATGCCCTAAGCTGTGATTGAAAAGATATCCATAAAGAGCCACATGAAGTCTGTTATTTGTTTCTTTTGAGAGACACAAAAATCCTGAACACTGTAGCTTCTTGGCAGGTAGTATAAGGTCTTGATCTGACTAACAGTGTGTCTGCATTATAGAAATGTGTTTGATTCTGGAACACTGCTATGTTAAATCTGTAGTCCTCAGGTCCTGCACCAGTTCAGGAGTCAGCTGTAGACTCAATTTCGGACATACTGGTGTTATCATGGACTGTGCAACCCAGATAACCTTGGTCGATTTGGGAACTTCATATAAAAGGAGACAGAATGATAATTTTTAGTGATGTGGTTGCGCCTTGATTCAAGAAGAGGAATGTCTGCATGCAACTTAGCTGGAAGCAAAACAAATTCTGGCACAGAAATCAACAATTTAGACTATTGTTCTTCAACATGTGCTAGAAACTACCTAATAAAATTCTGTATTTATAATTGGATCCAGTTTTTCCATCAAGTTGCACTTGCATTACATAATCTCCTGTCCTGTTGAAAAATGCCCTTTGGCATTTACAAAGTCCACTACACTTACTGAGAACTTGACTGCTCTTCAGGTCTTCCATCTTTACAGTGGTATTAGCTCCAAATTTTGGCGGTGCTTGGTTTTGGTCACCACAGCAGTCCAGGCTCAGACATGTGGTGTTTCAGGGGCCATTCTTGATCCTTCTGGAACAGGAGCAGCTGGATCCTTCTGGGTGGAACAGCTTGCGTTATGCAGTTGTGGTCACTATGGTTTGAAGCAAAATGGGGAAGTTGAAGGCTTAATCCTTAAGAATCAATCAATAAACCAATGTTTAATCTCAAAAATAACCCTGAAGAACAGAATAGTTCCTGTGGCAATTCCTTATATCTGATGTATTTGTTTTCAGAGTGCAGAGGACTAACTTTTAAACCCCACCTTTGGTTGGATGTACAAAGGAGACTTTGCAGAGTCCACCTGTTCTTCTACCTTTTTTTAAATGCAAAACTGCCTTCTGCACTTTCTTAAAGGGGAAAGCATTTTGTTGACCTGGTGTGAGCTTGTTTAATGACATAAAGATCGTAAGTGCAACGTCAAGACAATAAAAAAAGAAAATGCTTAAAATAGCTTAATATGAAGTGAGGACCTTGTTGAGTATTGTCAGTAAAGAGCCCCAGTTTTGTATTTCCTTCTGCATAGGAAATGAAAAGTCATCCTAAAATGCATCATATGGCCTGGTTACTCCAGTAGCCATCCTACAGTGTGGGTTTGAAGTTTCTGAGATGGAAGATCTCCCAGTTCTGGGTGGTGTTCTAGAACAAGCTGCCAATAAGCAGCTGTCAGTAAGGTGATCAGCACTGTCACCCTGCTGTCATCATTCAGTTCTCACTGACACTGCACGAGTTGGTGCAGTCAGTGGTGTGCAATTGCCTGGGTTAGGTGGGTATCCTCACGAGCACTCGTGGGCTGTGGATCCCACTTCTACAGGTGGGTCCTCTCACAGCAGTCGTTTTCATTCCTAAAACAGGAACAAAACAGGTATTCTCTTGTTCTCCTGTTGATTCATGTGTTCCTCATTTTGCTGCCCAGCTCTGATTCCACGGTGAGGTGCATGGCTCAGTAGCTGGGAAGGGAACCTGTGCATGTCATTCTGGGTGGTGAATTCTACTTGTGCAGCCAGTGCCTGGTTTGAGGCAATGCTGAGAGTGATAAGATAAATAAATGCTTTTTCAAGTGGTGAGAGAGCTTGCTGAAGGCCCCTGGCATGATGTCTGCTTCACAGGTGCATTCCCAGAGAGCTCTATAATGACCATTAGTTTGAAAAAATAGAGTAATATTAGCTTTGTATTATTCAGGGTGTTGTTGAAAATCATTAAATTAGTTAATCAGTATTAAATCTCAGAAATTGTTACGACAGTCCATTCCATCATTAGAATTTTATTCAAATTACCGCAATGCTTAAGCATTGTTATCAATTCAGTATTTTTTCCTAAAAGATCATGAAATGTTGCTACTTTTTGTTTGTACTATTTGAGCTACCCCTGTAATTACCCATTTTCATGCCCTCTGTAGTCCTAAGATATGTCAGCTACTACTAAAATAAAGAGGTGCACTCTAGTAGGAACTTGTGCTGTGCTAGATTTAACAAAGTGTTTCATTTTAGTTGTATCATTTAATGTACATCTTGAGACTTCACAATTAACCTTCGTCAAATATAATAGCAATAGTAATAATTGAAGGCATTTCTAATTTGAGAAAAACAAAAACATCTTAAATGCTTGCAGAGGGATTTTTGTAAAACTCCTTATGTGGAGGTGCCTGGGAAATGAGGACGGGCAGAGCCCCACTTTGCCATGCCTGAAGGGAAGTTTGATGGCAAAATTCCAAACCCCTGAAACCCTAGGACTTGGAGTAAGCGTTGACATCGATGTAACCTGAGCAGTACAAATGACGTTGCTTTAATGCCGTGGATGTTCAGGGGCAGTGATTCCTAATGGAAAACACAGAGGTGCAGATACTGTACAGGAAGAGCCATTATGAACTTGCTTCACCAAGCCCTTCCTGAAGGGGTCTGTAAGGGGCTGCCGTGGTCGTGGATGAGTTCCATCTGCACTGCCTTCTTCGCCAGGCTGTAGAGGTAGGAAGCTGTAAGGCACGGCCTGAGCACACCACTAATGCCTTCTTCAAGGGTCTGTGAAGAGTTTCTTTAATTGCAGAAGATGGCTGAAGCCTCGCTGTGCTGTATGCCCCTAATTTCCTTCCTTTTCCCTCGTGCCAGCTCCTCCTGCTATCCCCCTCTCCCTGCACAGGCTCAGCCTGTGTCCAGATCCAGCAGATGAGCTCATGGTGTGCTTCCAATGGGCTCTGTGTGGTCGGTGCTGCTGCTGACACCCGAGGGAGCCGGGTCTGTCTTTGCCCACGACCAACCCAGAGCAGTCTGGATGGGGAATTGGCATGCTCTGAAGGTGGAGGTGCCCTCAAAGCTCCTGTGCACGGGAGAAGCCTCAGGAGCTCGCTGGGAGAGCACTGGGTGTACTGAAAGGGAGACATCCCTGGCCTGGGAATGGTGTCTCTGTAGGAGCAGCTGTGCTCAAGGGAACGCTGAGCCGGATTTGTACTGATAACACCTCTCTGTTTGGTTCTTGAACTGATTAATGTTCCTTGCACTGGGAATTAGACATTATTGGTAATAACTCCTTCCTAATGCCTGCTTCCCTTTCGAAGGCAGGAATTCTCTTTGAGAAATTAAACTCTCTCTGGAGTGTTTTAATGAAATCCAAGTTTTGTCTCTCTCCGAGTCATCAATTTTGCTCTGTCTCTCAGCCATCATCCTTATACTCCTCCCCAGAAACCCACTAACTAATCGACTTAGCGTTGGGCATTCTGAAATGTTTGCTGAGAAAACAGCTCTGTTTTGACAGACAGCAATTATAGCACCTGGGCTATAGGCAGACTTTACAGCTCTTCTGGGGATCTCTTATGAATAGTCACCATGAGGCCAGCACAGCCCTGTGCAAACAAGCTTTGTAACCAAACGGCTCTGAAAACCCCCTTCTCTTCTACCCACACCCTCCCCTCCCAAAATTACTGAGTAGCATGGACAGACCTCCTTTACTTACTCTGAACCTGAAAAAGTTCTCACATTTTGTCCAAAAATGCTCATTTAGATGTGCTTGTTTGAAGTCCCACACACGGCTGGGTGTGTGTCATACTCATTTTAAGTTGTTGGGATTTTAATTTCTTTTTCTTAATTGGAGAACTGCAGGATGTTTGAGGGCTTGAAGTGATTCAAGTACGTGGAAAATTAAGGAGAGTATGTTAGTCTAAACAGCTTTTGTCTGTGTCCTTTGGGGAGGCAAATTGTCTGATACTGGTTATATTGCTCATCAGTCATAAATCGCATTTTTTTGAGGAAGCAGTGGACTGTCTGAAGTCACACAGTCGTCCTCTGCTACCCATTTGAGACTGTCTTGGAGAGCCTGGGATCTCTTCTCAGCTGCCATTTTATTTCTTACAACTGCTTTGGTTTATGCCAGCGTCACTCCTTGCTCTGAAAGGGTTTAATGGAAACTAAAAGTTCTTCTGTAGGTAGCATTCTTTCACTCTTTTCAGCAGTCTCAACTAGAGGAAAAGGAAAAGAAAATGTCTACAGCTAGGCAGCTAATTCAAGACATCAAAAATAGTGACATGCTAATTTAAACAAAATAATATTGACCAGCCATATTAATGAAAAACAGCCATTAACTTTAATGTTGTAAAGCTGTTACGGTGTGATAGCCTCCTTGTTCTAAAACATTCTTTTTTCCAGAGAGTCTTTTGGGCCATTACTCTCAGAAGTATTTTCTGTAGGCTGGAATAGGTTATATTTAGTGTGTGTACTTTATTTCTGCTTCTAGAGCTGACTCCTCTGCTCTATTTTTAAGTTGACTACTTCATAATCTTTCGCTGTGAGGTGTACGAGACCGAACGCATAAATGAGTGGCTTTTCTGTGAAGAAGGTGTCTGTTCCAGCAGGGTTGTTATTGCTTTCCTCCCCTCAGAGTGACCTCTGGTTGAGCATGTCCCCATCCTGGCGGGCAGAGGGGCTCTCCCAGCTGCCTGGACACAGCTCCCTCGCAGCCAGACGGGAAGGCGCTGCTCCCTCCGAGGCCATGGCTCTGCAGCCACATGAAAGGCAGAGGTGTTAATCCCCTCGCCTGTGCCGGGCTGTGCTTACCACACCACGCCTCAGGTGAGGCTTTCATAGCATGTGCTTGTCTGCAGGGCAGGAAAAAAGGGTTCCTCTGGTGGCTGTAAGCGGAGAGCATCACCTGGAACAGCCACAGGGTTTGGCACCTTTCCGTGGCATCCCCGGCACGTCGCACAAACGAGCTCTCAGCTCGAGGGACTGCAGATGGACGTCTTGGTGGATGCAGTTATGATATGGTTACCTTTAAATAGAAGATTATACAGGGTACTGCCTTGAAGTGCAGAGGACAGAGGAGATGTTTCTCATTTCTACATTTATTCTACTTAATCACCTTTATCTTTCCCCTGTCCCTATCGCACCAGTAAGTAAGAAAGCAAGGTCTGTGAGAGAAAAAAACCCCTTACATCCCCTTTTGCTTCCTTACTTTGTTTTGCAGTGAAATCATTTAATAATAGAATTCTAGCTATCAGATTTTTTGAAATAGGATTGGGGATGACACATTCTTGCTTTTTCACTCCACCCTTGAAGCCACTCTGTGTCACAGTTAAGTACTTTGCTGCAAATGATTAGCCAAAAAATTCTTAAGGATTTGCCAGTGCTAATTTCTGTTTTATCTGAAGGTGATTTTGCTAAGCAACTTAAGGTGCTATGTCCTGCCATAGTCCCTGAATATGTTACTATCTTATGTAAAAAAGGTCTTGAAGATGACATGAAAGACAGGTCCTTTGGCCTAACACTTATACTTTCATTTAACAGAAGACTGAGACAGCATAAAGCATCCCCACAAGCATGTGGAGCTAAAATTACAGTTTTCAATGTCTGCAAATTTCACTTTGCCACCTTAAAATACTTGGAGCTTTTTATTAAGTATGATTTTATGTGTCTTTTTAAGTAGATAGATGAAATGCTGAAAGTTTTCTGGGAACTTTCATTGAATATTTGAAGCCACTTGGAAGGAAGTGAGAGTCTGGTCCCTTAATACAGCTCTTACTATGTGAAGTCAGTGGTAATTTTGTCTTTGGTTTCAAAGAGGAAACCATTTGTATTTGCTGTAGTGATGAAATGACCAGTTTTTTTCCTTAGTGCCAGCATTCAAAAAGCCCTGTTCAATTATAAAAAATTTCTGTTTTCTATTGATAGTAAAATAGCCAGCATAATTAGAATTACTGAAAAAAACAAAGTCAAGAAAGATTTTTTTTTTTCAGTTTATTAGGCCACTTGAGGTATTCGCAGTACGCCTGAAATGTTACTGTACTGGTTTGTAACATCCTTTATTATTAATTTGGATCACATAGGACTTGAACACAAAGGCACTGTGGCATTCCATATTTCTCTTTCCAACATAAGAAACTGCTGAAGAAGTTACACGTGTTGGGGGTGGCATACCACTATTTCTGGTATCTAAGCACACTAGAGAAGTTGGCTAAAGGGAATTTTGGCTCCTTGAAAGTTTAATAAATACTGGAATTCTGGTGAAATTCTAGAAGTTATGGAAATGCTGAAGTCCTGGAAGTATGGCAAAATAACAGGCAGAGGGTGGCTAACGTGCTATGAATTGATTAACTGTAACAATTTGTGAGCAGAGTGATGAATAAGCTTCTAAAATATTCTGATAACATAAAGACTAGGCTTTTAATTAATACCGGTCAAATTACTATGTGTAAGATGTGTAATGTCAAAAAGATATGATACTGTTCCTTGATCATCTCTAAAGTTTGCTTAAAAAACCCCAAACTTGTTTAATATAAGTAACTTTTTGAATTGAGTATAATTAATCTTCTGTAGGAGACCAATTCCCAACATTATTACAGAATGGTTTGGGTTGGAAGGGAGCTTAAAGATCATCCAGTTCCAAACCTTTCCTTAGACCAGGCTCTGTCCTGGTCCCATCCAACCTGGCCTTGGACACTTCCAGGGATGTGGCATCCACAGCTTCTCTGGGCAACCTGTGCCAGGGCCTCGCCAGCCTCACAGTGAAGAATTTCTTCCCAATATCTAACCTAATTCCATCCTCTGTGCGTTTGAAGCCATCAGCCCTTGTGCTATCACTACACGCCCTTGAAAAGAGTCCCTCCGTGTTATCTGTTAATGCTGTGTAGACAATGTGCCTAAAGTGAGCATTGTCTGTCAGCATTTTCCCGTTAAAACTGAATGGTGACGTTTATTTTTGAGCTTAACAGATTTTGTGCCAGGCTTGATGCTGAGAATCATTTGATCAGTGAGCTGGAAGCAAGTCTAAAATGACGGTGCAGGTGATATAGAAAATGGTGTGGTGTTCCCTAATGGTGAGAGTAGACATGTAGGGCCATTTAAACTGCTTCTAAATGCAAACTCATTTACACAAAGTGCATCTGAACATGAAGGATATAAATCAGAACAATATGGGATCTACTGTGCACTATTTGGAAAGGAGTGACTTGGAAAGGATTTAGCCATGTTATGGAAAAAAGTGTGATCTTGGCAGCAGCAAGGACTTTGGCTACATAAAAATAGGATTAATGAGTATGAATAGAATGAAGATTTTAGTTCTGTTTTATAGGATAATTGATACAGTTGTCACAAGACTCTGTATAGTCCTAATATCTAGAAAATCAAATAACAGTAATATTAAAACACTTTATTCAAGCAGAGACAGTCAAAACAAGGATCATTATCCAGAAACTGAGAACAGAAGGGTTGGAAATAGAAAGACATAAGACTATGACAGTGAAAATTATTAACCACTGGGACAAACTCAAAAGGACAGCAGCCAGTTCCTCATGGCTTTCAGTCACAAGTGGACGTCCTTTTCCTAAGCCCCTCAGAATAAATTATTGGGAGATAACTGGGTATGATGTAAATATTTATTCTGTACAGGAAAGCAGACTGGATAAAATCAGTAAGCCTTAATTCTGCCTACTGTAAGCTCTGAAACAATCCACAAAAGTCAAGGAGATCCTTTAAGTAGTGTAAAACAAAATAAAATAAGCAGGTGGAAGAAGTTATTTTCCACACAACTGTTTCACTTGTAGGAAAAGTAATCGTGAAACAAATAGCTTCAGGAGGCTCAGTCTTGGATAAATCAGATGGGTTTATTACTACTTACATCTGTTTTATCAATCCTTTCTTCTCTTTCCTTACCTAGATTTTTTTTTGTTTGACCCATTCAATAGCATTCTTAACTTACAGTATTTGATGAATTCTCACCTAAATTTTCCCAAAACTTCCTCTCCTGTCACTTTTTCTTATGTTTTTCTCCTCTGAACATCTTTCAGGTGTGTCTGTTTTCCATGAAGCAGCTTCCCAGGACATGTTACCTTGTTATGGCTGTAGTTTTAAGGTCCAAAATAACTTTGAAGAGTAAAAATTATCAGGATTTTTTCCACTGTTTGCAGTGATTGTACAGAATGACTAACTGTCATCAAAGCTGCAGGAAAATCTTGCCTTTAAATGCTTGAAGGGAAACTTCCATTCCCTTTTCTTATTCATGAATGATGCATACTAAAAAAAAATATACCCAAGTTTAACTCTGGTTTTGGTGATCCCTTATGGATCTGAAGGAGGCAAAGCAAGTTTTTCTTCTGTCCTGTTTTGTGTGAACATGGGAAGCTCCCATTTGAAGAGTGTCCTGTTGCTTCCAGGGAGAACAGCAGAAGTGCAGGCAGCCCATGCCTCACCTGTACCTGAGGGACAGCTGGAATACAAGCCAGCCATGGCAGGTTGCTCCTCTGCAGCCTGGAAGCACTGTGTGCTTGAAATGTTTGGAGAAGGAAGGCTTCACAGAATACTGAGAGTGTAAAATATCCGCTGCTTTGTTTCGTGGCTTAAAACGAGTTCTCTTCTCTTTCTCCTGGAAACGTAACCGGTGGTGTGAGAACAGCATTGCTCTTAGCTGGGAGGGAGATTTCTCAGGAGTCTAACAATACCATCATCTCTGTCACCACCTCAATTGCTTTCCAGATGCCAAACCCAAAACTCAGATCACGGCCCTTGATCACAGTGAGAACATCCATATTACAACCTAAATTGCATGTCAGATTCTTCAGCTTGCAAAGAAGAAAAAACCCTTCCAGTTCAGGGTCTGCCTGCAAACAGAGAAACCAATGATTTCCCTTTCAATTCCTGTGTTGCCTTAACGTTCTGAGTCAAGTTTTTACAGTGCAGAAGAGACCTAAAAGCTAAAATGGAGCGAAAAAACAGCATATGGAGAGTATTTATTTCTTGGGTGGGGAGCCGTGGCTGCAGAATAGGATTATATCAGTGTGTTGCCTGCCTGCTGTTGTCAGCACAGTAACGTGCAGCAGAGGAGGCTTTCTGAAGGTGGTGTTTGGTGCAGGCAGCAGGGCCAGCGAGGAGAGGCGGCGGTGGGGCTCAGGCCCATTGTTTCTGTGCGCGGCTGCAGGGCTGTCCAGGTGTCCTGATTTAAAGGCTGCTCCTTGAGACAGGAAATTGTATCTTGTTCTGAGGTTTACTGTAATAAAGTACATAGTCCTGGGGGAATGTGCTGCTGGGCCCATGAATCACTTTATGGGCTGGCTGTTCTGACCTCAGCCCTGTGATTTATTCACGCCATACCGCAGCAGGAATGGCAAAAATGCAAGCGGCGCATGGTCTTCCCAGCCTCCCCCTTCCCGGCCAGATGGGCCTTTAACTGGGAGGCTGCCATCAATCCATCCGGGCAGGCTTGCTCTGCGCTGGCAGGTCCACTTGTCTTGCCCACTCTGCCGTGGGTCTGCTGGGGAATCCTCTTGCTGCTCAGGTGTTTCCTTCGTAGCCTTGTGGCCTTGACGTTTCTTGTGCGAAAAAACGAAAAATCTCAGGGCGGTCACGGTGCGCCTAGCAGAAATAAGGTGTCTTGAAGTGTGCAAGTTTTTGGTAATCCCCTTTTTCCTTTCAGCTAACAATAAACAACAAAAAGAAAGACCTGGCTGTTTTCAGCTCAGAATGTCGCTGTTTTACAGATGTTACCAGATGTGCTCTTTAGGAAATAGTAGCACTTATATTTACAGGGGTAGTTAAATGATGTGCTTTTGGTCAAATCACAGATGACAGGAGTGAAGAGTAGCTCCTAACTCTCAGCTCCATTGAGCCATGTTTCTATTCCAATTGACACTGTTTGTTTACATGTTTTGCATTTAGCAGTTGTTAGTTTTGAAAATCTAACACTTTCCTTTGGTAGTGGTCTTTCCATCTCAGTTTTTGAAATATTTATTCTGCGTGAAGCATCCTTATATTTTCCTGTAAGTTCATTAGTCTGTACTCTTCAGAAAAGGCTCAGAATTTTTATTTATGTCAAAAATACCTATTCCTTAAGGGTAGTTTCAGGATTAAAAGTTGTCCACATCACACATGTTCACCCTGACTTGCAGTTATTTTCTGCCCTTTTATTTTTTTATCTAATTTCTTTTTTTTCATGAGGTAGATAAAATTTAAACATCTTAAAATTTAGCAAGATTTTTCTTTTTGCCAGAAATTAACCTTGCCACATATCTTAATAACTAAGTTGGTACCAAATGATAACTTCTAACAATTGTAACAATTCCCAACCAATTAAAGGTCAACTTTACCAAAATAAGCAAGATGTTACTTAGACGGTAGGAGAACTTTCATTTATCTATAGTACAGGCAGGTTTTCGTGAGAGCCAGTTTCTTGTGTGATACAAGCTGGTTTCATTCTGTTTCTTCTGTTTCATAGCCTTGAAGTTGGAGGTTTATTACTTTTTCTAAGATGCTAAGAGTTACATCTGTAAATTTATCTGTGATCGTGTTTCTTCAATAAGGCAGTTTTGGGGGGATTTTTGTTTAAACTACAGCATAAACACAGCTTCAGATTTGTTCTCTTGAAGAGGTGTTGGTTGCTAGAATGTGCTAAATTGAGGTTTTTCCAATTTCCTCACGTATGAATGACTTGCTCTCTCACTTTCTGTGTGTTGCTTGAGGTTCATGTACCTTGTGTACCACGATTACAAAACAGGCAGTAACAGCTTACCTTGAGACGGTTGAGCTTCTCTTTATTTCCTTAAAACTCATTAGATCTGTACATGAAAAGAGGCTTTGAATAGGAGTGTATCACTGTGCTTAGCAGGGATCTGATAAAGGGTTGTCAAAGGTCTGTTTGCATGGTTTAGATCGGGCTTAGCAGTGCTTGTTCTGGAGCGGAGTACACATGCTCAGTCTCTTAAACTTTTTACTGCATGCAGCTCTGGTTTCCCCTCGTGAGGAACGGGCACTGGATAGAGGTAAAAACAGAAGGGAAGGGGGTAGGATGCTCTCTAGTTACTGTAGAATGCCAGTTGTTTCAAGCACCTGGAAAGTCATCTTCAGAACTCATCAGAAAATGCTGTAGTGCCCATTCGAACAAAGCTTCTGCACTCGGGGACTGCAAGTAGCTACACCTGCTTTCAGACCCGGATCTGAAAAAGGAAATGAAATGAAACCTCTCAGGCCCCTTCTGCTGCAATTACAGAACTAAATATATCCAAATTTTATCCATAGCCCCTGACACCTGCTCCATTTCTGTCCTCAACCCTTTCAACAACTCCTGCTTGCTTAGAAACACTTTTTTTGGCACTGCTTAAGCAGCGGTCGTTGGAGCCACCAGGAGCAGGAGGCAAAGTGATGCCTCAGTGTTTAATAAAACTGCTTCCAGCCTCTTTTTCCCCTGATGCTGCTATTCCTGTCCTTTTTCAGACAGTTGGCATTGCTTATGCTCCCTTTTTAACCCCTCTCCCGGGCAGCAGCAGCAGCCAGAGACGACTGAAATACAAGTAGTTAGGGTTAGGATGGAGTAGGAAGTTAGGCGAGGCACATCCAGGTTGGTAGTCAGATAGACAATAAATAATGAAAGCAATCCATAGCTCTGACAAGAAAATCTGTTGAAATGGTACATGTGGAAGAAAATTTAGATGTCTGTAAAAGAACAACAAAATGAAGTAGTTCTACACATCTGATATGTAACATGGAACTGGATGTCGCAGAGATAACAGTAATTACTGGGAAATAGAGTAACATTCAGAGCTGGAATCTGGATACAAGTTGTTCAGGAAAGCTAAAAATTAAAGTAATGGTGTATATTAATTATACTGGAGGTGTTGAGGAAATAAAAAAGAGATGGCATAAATTATAACATTACTTTGAGTCAAAATAATGTAAGGATGATAAAAGCTACACAAAGAGAGTGGGTAGTATCCTGCTATGGATTTTAGGTATAGTGTTGTGTTAAATGTAAGTAATGATGAAGAAATGTGTTTTTGTGGGAGATACGTATTTATTAGATAGAAATCAGAGAAACTGCCAGGCTTGTTAACTTAATAATGCCTAGATCACCAATATGTGATGGTGTGAGACTTCAGGATTGTAGTAAGTGGTGATGACGCTAGAGAAGAAATCATCGCCAAAGCTGACTTTAGCTGTAGTGATCACAAATTGATAAAACCTATATTCAAATAAAAACCAATGTTAGAAAAGGGAAGTTTTCAATTTCAAAGTAATAGACTGGAAAATGGAGACTACTAGAGAGAAAAATGGGTAGCAAGTCAATTGGACGGAAGAATTCAGGAGAATGATGTAGAGGAAGCAGGGCATTTATTTAAATCAAAAGTCCAAAACTATAAGGTCTTTGCATCCCCCAAAAAAGGGGAAAAGTTTTAAGAAAGTTACAAAGCTGTGTATCTGTATCCAAAAGGGAATTGGCAGCAGCCTTAAAAACTAGTCAAGAGAAAGAGACATTTAAAGGAAGCAGGAATTGTAGGAATAAATTGAGAATTGTGAAAACTCATGCTGAATGAGACCTCCCAAAAGAAATAAAAATAAATAATAAATATTCTATAGCCACTGCTACAAAAAGATCAGGAAAAAAAGTGGAACCATAATGCACTAGGAATAGAAATAGTATGAATATGGTCCCAAAAGTAAGCTAAGGCCTTTGCCTTGGTTTCCAGTGAGCTGCTAAAATATAGAGGAAGGCAGGTGTGATCACCTGTCAGAATGAGTATGTCAGCCATGGGAATGAGACAGATGCAGAAGTGAGATAAATTATGCTAACTGGAAATAACATGGTAGTTGTTTAGCAAGGAGGTAGATGCTCTATCAGTCTGATTTGAGTATAAAGATTGGATCGTTTTCTTGAAAAAACTATGTTATAAATCATGACTAGAGTTTTTCACATGATCAGAAGCCACAGTAAGATTGCAGTATTGCTGTCAAAGTTTGATAAAGCTGAAATTTCTTTCTACCATCTTTCAACCCGGGCCAGATGCACAAAGACATCAAGACAATTGTTTTCACTGTAGTAATTGTGGTTGTTTGATATGTTATAATCAGTGTGAATTCCATGATTCATTTTCCATTCTTACGTTTTGGCAGAGCTGGCTGTTTGACACTGTCACAGCGTCAGCAGGAGCTGCAGCTCTGCAGTTCCTCCAGGGATGAGGAACCTGCGGTCGGATCTGGGTTCCTGGTGTTTATTCAGGGCTGGATTTTAGCTGGCTGGCCAGGCTGCAGGGACACACAGCCAGTGGTGCCGGCACCAGAGAGGGGCAGGAACCTGGAAATGGGAGGGCAGAACCATCTCTTTCCACAAGAGCCTGTCTTGTGTCAGCTTAAGCCGATTGTGAAACCACATGCTAAGCTAAAGCTCAACCTGTACTTGACCGTGTCCCAGGAAAAGAAATTAGAGCTGCCTTTCTTACAAGGTCAGTTTTCAGAATCTGGTGGATGTATTCTGGTGGCCTCTATTGCCTGAGTGAAAAATACGCCTTGAGTTTGTGCTCTGTCTGCACTGCAGTTAAAGTGCAGATGAAGAAAGAACGCCTGTTTCAGGACTTCCTTCTCAGAAAAGCCAGCTCTGGGCAGCTCGAGAGCCTTGTAAGTACTGCTGTCTCTCATCCTCTCAGCTTCTGCACTGAAGGCTGCTAAAGCAAGGAAGGCTGTCTTTAAAAAAATTCTGCCCTTCGTAGGGACAGATCTCCCATAACATCAGGTGCCAGGATTGAGGGTTCTTCTAAAATGTGCCATCTTGGGGAATTCCACTCTTCACAGGCACCTCGGTAAGGCTCATGGACTATCAGTTTAGCAGCTGTGATATGCAGCAGCCAGGTTGTCACTGGAGGTATTCATCAATAAAAATAGTTCAGGAAATTAGTAGTGGGCTTGAAAGTTCTCTGTGAAAGTGTTAGATTTTTTTTCTAGATATGCTGGCAGACACAGTCTAGTGCTGTACTGCAATTCTGAGTGCTCAGAGCTGAGACATGAGCAGGACTAGGAATTGAAAATTTTTACCTCTGGTGCCAAAGTGATAAAATTAAGATGGAAAGCTTAAGTACAAGAAGGGCTAAACCATTGATGGGAAAGGTAGTATAAAGTATTTATAGGACTACTTGTGACTTTATCAGATATGTTGAGGGAAAGCATTTTGAAAAGCACTTTGAAAAGCATTGCTTATTGATCCTAGTAAGGGGTTCTGTGATTCTAGACGATTGGGATGTTAGAGAAAATGTGTGCAGGAAAGTCTCCATATATTATCAGTATCTTTTTTTTAAACAAGGGCAGTACAAGTGGTAATGCTTCCTGTGTCATGGAATTCACATTATTATCACACCATTCTTATATTGGAAAATTAAAGGGACATCACTTTTGTGACCACACAACTGTATACACAGAGTTTATATTTTTATCTTGTTTTCCAGTTGTGGTCACGTGTATGCAATGACATTGAAGAGACCAGTGGAAAGGTGTACATTCAGAAAGCTTCAATTTGCTGATGACAAAAAATTGTTGTTTTCATCTCGTTTGGTTTGCTTGAATTCTCAGTTTCTGTCTTGGTAGCTGTAAGAGCATGGACCAGAGATTAGAAAGGCTGCTGGTGTGCCAGCCAAGCCAGGCAAAAGTGACATGCTGGTTCAGGAAACAAGTACTGGAATGGAAGGAGTGTGGTATCATCCCTTTTGACTGCAGGTTTAAGGCCGTGCTTTGGAAATTAATTTGAAGCCTGAGGTTTGGTTATTCCCAGCTGTAATTAAAAAAAAAGCAGGTAGTACCTATTGCCAAGTTAAATTTTTTTCCCACTCTCTTGCACTAAGAGGTTGCTACTGTTTCTTTTGGATAAAAGTTTGCTCACTTTGGGATACTTCGAGCTGCAACTTAAATGCTGCAGAAGTTATAGCCAGTGCAGAATTGGGCAGCTTGCATATTGAGTTACTCATTTGTTAGCATCATGAAATGTCATTCACTGGTATAATTGCCTTGTTCAAAGTTGCTTTTAAGAACCAAATCCTGATACCCAGAGCTCTGCAAAGATTGTCTCCTCCCTGTGAGGTATTGCAAGTCAGAGTTTCTTAATTTTGTGTAGATGTTCTACAACCAGCAAAAAAAAAGTAGGAAAGAATGTGGAGTTCAGAACTGCTGCTGTAGTGGTAGACACAGTTCGTGGTGAAAAGGACGATGTTGGAGCCAGGGGATCTGGCCCATTGAATCAGCGGTTTGGTGTGTTGTACTCCTAATTACTTTTTAAGAGTTTATTGAGTGTGACCCGCCCAAACCCTGTCATTCTGCTAAACTCATGAAATTACAGAATGCCATGTCCCATTGCTTTTATGTTCTAAGCTGTTGCCTGTCTGTCTAGCTCTCAGAACACTGCAGTACTGTATCCAAATCTCTCCGCCTGCGAGTTCTTTCTGTTGTTGTCACATCATGGGAGGGTTTTTTAATTCATATGCTAATAATACAGTTTTTATTGTGAGGCGATTCACCAGGGTAGGTCTGACAAATGTCTCTGTAGGAAAGCATTAAAGGCTTTTATCAGCGTTTTCTCTAGGCTTTGAGTAAATGCAGTGGACAGAAATCAGACAACTGAAACAAGTACTGTACAGGTGGCACCTCTGTCGTTCTGTGGTGATTGATGCCCTTACCCTGAGTAAACAGTTCATGAAACAGGGGAATCTTTCCTTGTGTACTAAAGGCACAGCAGCCATAATTACAGTTCATCTTAAAATGCCAGGTTGAAACACTGGCAGCTTAATCATCCCTCATGGAAGCACAACAGTCTCTGTTGAAGGAACTGACTGGATTGCTACGAGCTTGTAGCTGCCTGAGCTCTTCAAATTTGTGTCAGACTTTTAAATGCTTTAGTTTAATGCCAGTCAGAAGGAAAACAGATTTGATCCCTATAATGCAGCTAGGGCTGATGGAATTATCCCAGTTCCTCCACGACACTGAAACCAAAGCTGCTGCTGATATCAATATTGCTTTCATATTATCTTATACACACTTTTAGAAATCTTTGAGATAGGAAGAAATTTCATAATTTGAAATAAGAATTTTATAGAACAATATACTTATAATATTTCTATATGGAATAAATGTTCTCTCTGACATATGTAAACATATTCTTTTAATGGATATGTATAGTTTTCGTGTTTTGAGGCATCATTAATTCAGCACTGTTTACAGCTTGTTATTCTTTCTAATTATACAGCTGATAAATATTCCAGTGCTACAGCCCTGGGAACAGTACTGCAAAGTACAAAACTGCTTTTTAAAGTTCACCTCCTCTTGTGTTTTACCAAAAGGATTCTTCGCCTTTACTAGGAAAGGACTGTGAAGGAATTATGTAGTCTTCTGAAACCAAGTGCCACAGAAAGGCATTTGAAGACAGCTTGATTCTATTAGTATTTGTAATTAGCAGTACTGTAATGGTATACTATTGCCCAGTTATCTTCCCCAAATCAGACATTTCTATTCAAGCACTGAAGGAGGCATGCACACTATTTTTGTGTGTTATTAAAGCTCTATGCTCTACTGACCTGTAACTATTCTGTAGTCCTCTATTTTAAAAAGGCAAGCCCATCTTTCTTTGCATTATTTTTTGAAGACTGCAAACAAAGCAAATAATGTTGATACTGATCTTGAGATTAATCCACCACTGTCTCTTAATAATTAAACCTACTGGTCTTGGTATCACTCCAGTCTGTATTGATCATGATCCACATTCAGTGAAAGGCTTCAGCGTAAATAGAAGGAAAAAGCAAATCTCCCTTTTTTGGTTCAATTTGGAGTAAATCTTGAACCTGTTTTCAGTAGGTTTTTCTACACTGTTGCCATTTCAGGTTCCCTTTGGTAACATTCAGTCTGTTTCAGAGTCTGCTTGCCTCTTGTGAGCTGCTGTAGTGCTCAGTTCAGGCTGCAGAGCCTGCTCCAGGGGAGAGACAAATAGGCAGCTTTCCCCTGCTGAGTTAATGCTGGCACAGCTACACTGGTACCAGCATCTGAAATACCTGAATTCACTTCAGCAGGCTGTGTCTGTTCAGTGACTCTGGCCCTAGCCAGCGTTTTAAAAGATCAGCAGCCTTGGGTTGTGCAGCACGTTTTGCCTGCTTACGAGAACATTTCAGGACCTCCAGTGTTGAGAAGTGAGGAGAAGCACTTTGCTGAAGAAGCCAAGCCTGTAGCAGTGCCCAAGCCTCTAGCACCGACTGCAGCACTCCTGATGGAGAGGTTTGGCCACGTGCTGCCACCATAATTCACACAGCAGCCCATTTTCTCCTTCTCGCCACATCACCTGTCTTACAGCATGTTCCTCTGGCCTCCCTGGGGATAAAGCTCTCAAGAAGGGAAATAAGTCACTTTTGTACTGCTCTTCAGTCAGAAACCTTGTCTTTTGTTGGTAGTATGTCCTTTTTATGGTCTTAGAATCATCTGGCAGTTGCCAGCTCTGCTGAGAACAATAGCTTGCCATGACAGACATGTCCCTTGCAGCAGAGCTGACAGTGACACCTGCACTTCTCCCACATGGAACAGTTCACATTTAGCCTGCTAAAGTAAAAAATGCAGCTACAATGCACTTACCACAGGGTATTTTTCTTATTTTTGTTCAAACCTCACCTTGTTTCAGTTCCAGAAAACAATGAGGACGCCACAATGGCTTTCACCTCTCTTCTTGACCAGCACGCTCATCTCACAGCACAGCACTGAAGTTTTGGCCAGTAGGATGTTCTTTTCTAAGGCATGGTGACAAAGATTTTTCAGAAAAAAAAAAGTAATGGACTGCTATCCATATCTCATTTCCCTGGCCTTGGAGTTTTCACTTAAGAAGTAGAGATGGGCAACAAAGGCTTTGATTGCAGAAGGTATATGGCTTACATGCTGTTTGAGGCACCTCCAATTTCCATACCAGAGGAATGGCTCCATAGATAGAGTTACGGAGATATTCTTGGCTCTGGTCCTGAATCATCAGCGAAGATTGTGGGCTTACTATTAAAAGAATATGTGTTTCTTTATAATCAAAACAGATTACTCTAAAGAAAGTGAAAATGACCAGAGCTCCAAGCCAGCCTGTCTTTCCCAGGATACCGATAGCTGGAAAAAAGCAGAGGTCATGGATCATGTTCTGTCACTTCACCCTGTTGGTATTTTTCATGTTTCAGGCAGACATCCAAAATTGGATACTTTTCCGTAAAGCAAAAGCAGCAGAAACAAAATGGTAATAATAACACGCCCATTATCCATCGTTCCCACACCTACAGTCTTGACACTACATCTGGGAATCTGATGTGCACCTTTTCCTTTCTTCTACTCTTTGCCTCCATTAAGTCACCAGAATATTTGTATTTCGTCATAGCACAAATGTATTTAGAATGCTTTATGGCTATCCTAAAGTATCTAAAAAAATTTGCTTTCCTTTATGGTATTACATTTTGAGAGGGAGGCAGTAATGTTTTTCTAGATATGATCTAGGCAGGATCCGAGTACTCTCTACACTGGATCTGTGAGATTTTTGATATGCTGGTAGTTCATTTAAAGCAAGCGAACTCTCTTGGACTGTACAAGAAACACCTGTGTAAACCCAGAGAGAAATTCCACCCACAGAAAGTCCGTTGTGTAAGTCCGCTCTCCTGTCAGACGGTGAACAATTTTGTCTGTTGAAACACACCTTCTCCTCTTGAAATACATGATTTTTTCACATTTTTGAGACAGTGGCTTCAGTTGGGATCCTGATAATAAACTTCTTGATATTGATTGCAAAATTTTATGTGCATTTACAACTTTATTTTTAGATGAAATGTAGATAAGAAATGTGTGGTATTTGGTTTGTCTTTCATCATCACTCCTGCATGATGCCATCTTTTACACCACCAGACATTTAGGACCTCTTTTTATTCCTTTGCAAGGTGATGAGAGGTGAGACAAGCTAACACTACTGGGCAATAAGGCCAAGGTTTACTTTGAAATCCCATTGCACATCACCAGCTAAAAGCACAGAAATGGCAGTTCTCCCTAACACAGAGCAAATGAAGACTTCAGCTTCATTTGAGAACATTGTTTTATGATCTGGGTGATTACCTTTGTCTCCTTTCTTCCCAGTATGTATAAAATGTTTCTGAATTCTATTTTTAGGAGTTTTCTGCTACAGGGAAAGAGTATGGCAAGGCTGGTTTTCTCTAGCTAGTTATTATAGCCTTTGGGCCTCAAGATCTTGCTACATAATATTGGTTACTCACAAGGAAAGTCAAAGAATAGCTGAAGCATCTTTGTAGGCATCTATTTCCACATCTGTCATGTAGCACAAAGGTGTCTCTGTCACCATTCCCTTCTGGGAATATACTGTACTGTTTGAGTGCTTTCAGTAAGATTGTCACATGCCACCTTTCTAAAATACTGCATGAACAGGCAGTTTAACCTAATGAAATTTGACACAGGTCTTACGATTAGTCCAATATTTGTGCATATATTCTGATAATCTTTTCTGGAAATGTTTAGAGCATGATAAAGGATGAAAATGTTCAGCCAAAGTAGTAATAAATGGTAGTTATTAAAAACTGAGAAGGTGAGTGCAGAAGAAGAACATAATGTGTTTTTCTTATCCTCTAAGCTACAATTTGGTATCAGCACAGTTGTTTAGGGGGAGGTGTGTGGGTCTTGACTTCCTGTTCCACCAACAGACATACAGCCCAGACAAAAATATTTATTACTGCTTTTCGGATTTGCACACTGGTACAGCATTTATGGTATGTTCAAATCTTTGTAGAGGAGTCGTCTAAGTTTTGCAGGATAATAATGTATTTTGTTTGGGTTTTTTTCAGACAAGAAGCCCTTCTTGCTGCCATTAGTGAAAAAGATGCCAATATTGCTCTGCTAGAGCTTTCATCCTCTAAGAAGAAGACTCAGGATGAAGTGGCTGCACTGAAACGAGAGAAAGACCGTCTTGTGCAACAGCTCAAGCAGCAGGTGGGTACAGGAGGGCTAGGAAAAAATCCAGTTGATAATCTGGTGTGGGATTATTATCTTGATTTATGGAACTAATAATGTGTAATCCTGTCATATGTTAGGACAGGAAGTGCATAAATAACGATTTCAAACTAGCTACTGGGCTCGGCATTGAGGGCAGTTTCTTTGTGTCACTGCCTGGGTAGTAAAGGTGTGATAGGATGTATAAGAAATTGTGAACAAAGAGAACATTGGTTATTATCCTCCACAGGCACAGATAATCAGAGATTCAGGGTGAAGAAGTGATACTTCTCGAGGGGGTTTGTATTTGCCTTGTTGGGGAAGAAGCATATTTGGAAGAAACTTCTCCTAGCTGTAGAGCTCAAATATGAATGTTACATGACACAGTCTCTCCTGTGATTTCTGATTGCAGCAGGAGCACCATGTGGGAATGCCAGCTTCTAGAGTAGACTTTGGGAGGTCTCCTGCTTGTGAGGAGATTGGTCCCTTCCTATTTCTGGCCTCTCCCATTTCTGAGATCTTTCTGCATTGGCATAACAATTAGAAAAGTGTGTTTCTGTTCAAGTGTTTAATATTGTGTTTCAGTACAGAATGCAATGTGAAAAGTGCATTGCCAGTAAAACACAGAAGAAGCAAAAGGCATCCCTGGCAATAAGAGATTTAGGATCTGAAAGAATCTGCGTAGATTTTTCACTTCAGCACTTCTGGTGGGTTTTCCTGAGTTATTCCCTTGCCACATTCCTTGTAATAGCACATATGCTGCTGCCAATCCAGTATTAACTTCTTCAGTGCCACCATTTCCATCTTCATAAAGTTTTATGTGCAACATTTCATCTGTCAACCAGATGATTTCTGTTGCTGTCAGAGAATGTAAGACAAAAACAGGTCAGCATTGTGATAAGGGATTTCTGTGCTTCTTCCTTAGCAAACACAAGTAGGCCATGTTGTTTAAGACAACAATTATTTACGGTTTCATTTAAGAACAGTACTTTTGGGGGTTTTATGTATCAGCTTCAGAATGAGCAAGAAATATAGGTTACAGTCTTGTATTATTCACTTTTGAGCAACAGTCGTAATTACTGTCACTGGTCAGCCAGGTGATCTGCTAAAACAGGAATCAGTAGTGGTCACAGCAATGTCAAGGACTTGTTTTTTTCATGTAATTGTTGATGCAGCAGCTGTAATTTATGGTACCGCTCATTCCAAGAGAAATTAACACTTCATTCTTAGTTCTTGTTGTCCTAAGCTTAGGTTCTGGTGCTTTCATGCCCCTTGCCCTTCCCAGTTTCCTTCTGATTATCTTTTGTGGGTAGATGGAACTATCTGTAGTATTTTGCAGTGAGTGTTTTCTGCTGAAAACTTGTATATACTTAATTAACATATTAACGTTGTGCTTATCTGTAATGACTTAGGTTTCAGTTAAGTAATTTTTTAAACATTATTGTAGTTAATATCATTATCTTTCAGTGCTGATAAGTCTTATAGTATCATAAACTCTCCTAAAAAGACATGGCCATTTCCTTTAAGGATGACAGTTCTAAGTGCTTTTCTGTGTATGTGTGGGATACTTAATTTCCCAAATAAATGAAAATTGCAAAGGAGATTAATTTGAAATTGTTCTTGGTATGAAGTGAGACCAATTTATGGTCTGAGGTTGGAGCAATAGTCCTTTTTCAAATAATTCATTGGACTATTGAAGTGCATTTGAAGATTCTGGTTTCAAAACTGCCATCAGCTATAAAGATTTGTCAGTGTTTCAGATTATTTAAGATTTTAATCTTAAAAATAATGAATAAAACAGGAACTAATCTCCTCAACACATCTGTGCTCTGAGTAGTATAAATAAATGCTGTATGTGTAAGATAAGTATAAAATCACAGGTATTCTCCAGTACATCCACAATCCCCAAGGCTGAATAAATGTTTACATATAAACAATCTAAACTATATTTAAAACATACCTGAGAAATATTTATGTGACCAACAGAGATTTGACACATCCTCCCTAAATTCTATCCTATGTTTTAAGGATGTGTCATCTTGTATCCGTTTTTTTTGTGTGCAGCTTTCAACACATTGATAGAAAAACTCCTCATTGCTTATTATAGGACAGTATTACTCACCACCTTAATAAATTGCAGAGAATCTAAAATTCCATCTATTTTTTTCAGTGCCAGTAGTTTTGGTATGTACTTTTTCTGAATAAATTCAAATCACACCAACTTTGACAGCTCTAGAAATAGGAGATGGGTCAGAAGAGATGGCTGTGAGATTTTACAGGATCCTCATTACTGGTGTAGTCAAGGGGAATCTCATTTTTCTACATGCTTTGCAAATATTCTGTGTACTTGGCCCTTGCTCTCCTCTTCAGTTGTTACAGGTCAGCAGCCTCATATTTTCCAACAAAACAACTATGCTGCTTTCTCAGTTTAAGCCTTCTCTACATGGTCCCTTTTCTGCATCTTGAGAACAAGGGTCCATCTGTGTTTGCCAGCTCCACAGAACCGTGTCACCTTTCAGGAACTTCCTAAAAGTTTAGCCGTAATTACCAAATTTACAGTAGAAATGGCGAATGAAAAATCTTTCAGACTTCCAGATGTCATGAACACGGCTGTTCAAGAAAGGCAAGTGGTGCCACAAATCAAGATATTCTGGAAGACCTTGAAAAGCAGTTGTGGAACCCCAAAAGTTTATTCAACCCTTCAGATTCAGAGCTGGGATCCTGACCTCAGCCATTCGTGTCTCAGAGCTGTTGAGCTCCCTGATAAGTGTTTGGTATTTCAGTCCATCCCATTCCTAGGAAATGCATAGGCTTTGTGGTGGGAAAGCAGCTCTTTCAGTTGGTGGTCAGACACAGTTGAGTAAAAGATTCCCGTTTCCACGTGCGTAGGATGCACACAGAAATGCTGAGCAATATGGGAAGGGGCGGTTTGTGGGGAGAGCTGTGCGTGCTGTGGTACCAGCATTGCTGAATCTCACTGCAGGCTGGGAGGAGCTTCTGGCAGAGAGGGTGCTTTAGGAAGAGCTTCTGGCAGAGGGAGTGCTTTAGGAAAGCAGTTTCCTGGCTGTGCTGCGACAGTGAGTGTGAATGGATCCAAACGTGTAGAATGGGAGTTGGATTATGACTTTTCGTTGCTTATGCTGGTTACCATTGGCTGACTTGCTGTTAATTGACCTTTCTTAGAGTGTAGAAAGATACAACACTCACAAAACAAAAACCTGTTCCAATGATTTCAGGTGATTTTTATTTATTTAAAAGTATCAGTGAAGACACATAGGTTCATCAAGGAAAGGGTATCCAGAATGTGGAGGGCTCTGCTGTCATTCCTTGTGCTGACTCTCTCCCTTCCAACACTGTCACGTTCCTGGTTGCTCACACGGGAAGGGTACTGCTGCACCAGAGAGGGAAGGAGTCCTGCCAAAGACATTTTGGTTCTTTAATTTCTCTAAGTATGCGCATTAAAGCTTGGATGAAGAGAAGCGTTTTGGAAAGAGGATATGGCATCAATGTTGTTTTAATTTAGAGCTTCTAGGCTCTGAATTGCAGGAATGTGCCTCAATATAGGGCCCATTTCCTAATGAGGCGCTCGGCATCGAGCAGGCTCTGCAGTAAATGCAGCTGCCTGTTTCATATTGGTTGTCAGTTCGTATGAGGGATTTCCTCTATCAGCAGACAGGCAGGGCGATGGCAGGGCGAGGGTCACCAGCAAATGTGCTCCCAATTTATTCCTGCCAGGGCTCTGTGTCCCCGTGGGTAGCTCGTGGGGGAGCAGTGGCTGGGAGGCTGCTGCAGGAGCAGCGGTTGTGTAACCAGGTCCAGATGTGCCCCGGGATGCCGTGGGGAGGGTCCTGCCACGGGTCACACCGGGCTGACAGGGACCCAGGGAGCCTTGGCCTGCTCGGTGGCAGCACATCCCTGCTCAGCTGTAGGAAATAGCCTGCTTGCCTTTATCCCTTTCCTCGTCAAGCTGGGTTTTAATATTGGGTTCTATTTATTCTAACAGAGCAAAGCACCACTCCACAGTTTTGAGTGGTAAAGGGAAGGCGTATCTGAATGGGCTGAGGTTTTCCTGTCTGTGGGCTTTGACTCTTGCTGGGGTTTTCTGCTAGGAGCTGTTTGTAGCAAAGACTGGCATTTTCTGTATTTGTACAGCATGTAGCAGAGTGGGTGCCTGGCTTGACCAGCATCTCTGTCACTGCCATGCTGTAAACGTGAAGTAATAGTGGTACAAATTTTAGGAGGCTCTGAACAGTATTAGTATTTTTTGACAGCTTGGAGTATTATTCAAATTAATTGTTTGTAAATCACCATATTCACTTGTACTATTATATAATGTTTCATAATTATTATTATTATAGCAGAAGTTACCAGGAACTAGCTTGACTCAGTGTTACTGATGACAGGATCTCAAAATTTTCGTTTGAAGTTGTGTGACTTCAGGTTAGATTAAGACTACATGTTTTACTACATGTTTTACTATGCTGCCTATGCCTAAATAAAAGTTATTTTCAGATCAGTTCCTCAGTCTTTTAAGAACATGTTGAGTTTTCATTCTGTACTTCAGCACGCTCAGAGAACCACCCAGCTTAAGCTTTCTCCATGTATTTCATAAACATACATTTTCTTTTGTCATGCAAAGTGTTAATGAAAAAGAGTGAATAGTATGGCCCCAGGAGAGAGTTCTCTGCAACCCTGTTGATTCATCCAGTTACACCTGTAATCTGTTCTTAAAGACTTCAAGTGAAGGAGACCTTCAGTCCTGGGAAGTCTTTTTTGTGGCTTATCTGTCTTTATCATTGTATGTAATCTGTAATGTCCCTTACTGCAATTTAAGCTGATCACTGTTTTTTTCTATTAGGGGCATTGAAAAAAAAAAAAAATACTACCTTTCATGTTCTTGCCATAGACATTCTCACTGTTCACCCAAATAGAGCTCCTTTCTATTTTAATAAAAGGAGATAAGAAGCCCCATACACTGAAAGTGTGGGTTTTGTAGTCAGCCTTGCATTCAGAGGAATCTTTCATACCTGTTGTTCCCTTCTGCTTCTATATCCTCATCAAGATCGTGCCTTCCTCTGTGGGCTGGCAGGAATTTGAGGGGCTGTTATTTAACATTCCCACAAATGGAGAGGAATTATTTGGCAATGGTCAAATAACTAAGAATTAACTGGCAATAATAGTTAGCATTTATGCAATATTTAATATACATTTCATCTAAGCAAGCAAGTACCAAAGCTGTTTTCTCTGTGCCACTTCGTGCCTCTTCCCTGTAAGATTTTGACTGGCTTTCTTTATGAGGCCAAGTTACTGCAAAGACTGGTTTCCCAAGTTAATGTGGTTCATGGGATCATGAGAAAAAGGAAAGAATTGTAGATTCCAGAGTAGCTTCTCACCCCCAAAATTATATTTTTCCACTGTTACTTGTTTCCCTGGAAACCCTGCACACTGACACCTGACACTCCTCTGCTGTGAACTTTTCCAGAGTGGAGTTCCACTGGCTGGAGTCACTTCTGTTTATAACAAGAGAATGTAAAACAGGTCAAAGGAGACTGACAGGCAAATGTTTTCCTCTTGCTGCTGTGGAGCTGTATCAGCATGACCACACTTCTGGCAGCTTTAGTTACCACCCTGCCCGATGAAATAATACAGATTGTGAGGGCGTGCAGTTAGTCTTTGCTTTACCTTAGCTGCCCTGATTTGAAACCATGTCTGGTGACTGTGATTACCCTGTTAGCAAGCGAATTTCTTCTTCGGGTGACATGGGTACAATCACTGCAGGTAATTGCTAAATGTGGTGCTGTTTTGTGACAGAACCCCTGTTGTTCTCTGAAAGGTTCCAGCAGTCTGGAGTTCAGTGAGGGGAGGCATCTCTCAAACCAGTGTCAGAAGGGAACTTAGGAAGGCTAGGAATATGTATGTAAGTTGTCCACGTGTGGTGGTTTTGGCTTCTTAATAGCTGAGGAAGAAAAGTTAATATTTGAAATGAGTGATGAGATTCAGGGCACTTGGATCCATCTTTGTTTATTGATCTCTTTACCACAGTACCCATGTGCTTGCACTGGCAAGAGTGCAAATAGATGCGAAAGTGGGGAAAGAAAACTTTTGTGATAAGAAAGTTAAGAACAAGCAGATGAGTTTGAAGGTGCTGTGTCAGAGGTTTCTTCATGAACTGGGTAGAACAGAGGGTACTCTGGGTTCTGGTGCTCTCTGAATGCCAGGTTAACCAATTTGAAACAGGAACAAACAGATTGCCAGAAATTTTTCAAGGAATGGCGAAGCATTTCAAGAACTATTGTCACTTGTGGTGGACTTGTTACATCAGCAGTGCAGTCTCAGCTCCACCTATCCAGTGCATCATTCGTAGGTAGAGTCAAAGTAAAGTCACCTTTTTTCAGTTCTTGTACCACCAGTGTCTGGAGGGTCACTTAGAGCTTTTCAATTACTGGCTTTAATACACAAAGGTGCCAAAATATGTAGTTTTTATAGTATATTCTTAGCTGTGCTGGCCATGTAGCTGGCGTGCATGTGAGCAGGCAGAAGTGGAGGAAATCACTCTGAACACTTCCTATTCAGGAAGCTGTTGGACTAGAAACAGAAGAAACTTCTGGCTGAAGTGAATATACATCCACTAATTGGCTCTCATCAAGCATTGCCAGCTGTCAAATTTAAGCATCGTGGCTTTTGTCGGAGGCCTGTAATGCACCCGGATTATCAATCACAGCGCTGCTTGTTTTGCCAGGCTTTGCTCCTCAGTAATTGTTTCTGTCAAGGGGAAGTCCCTGCCAGGAGCAGAGCCCAGCACCCTGAGAGCAGCGAGCAGGCACAGAAAGCAAGGCTTTGTCATGCCCGTGAGCACTGCTTCCTGGAGCACAGCACTAGGAGCCCCCACAGATTAAGAGAAAGCACCTTCTCCCTGCCTGCCGCGTGCTCCAGACTTTTTTCCCATCATTTTTAATCATCCATTAGCACAGTAACAGCACTCAGTGCAGCGTCAGCAGTCTTTTCTGGGGCGGCATTTCATCTTTCCCGGGTATTACTTACACTCTTTCCCCTCTCCCTCCTCCTTTGCCTTCACCCTTTGCCTCTTGCATGACTAAATAATAATGGGTGTTCAGGGGAGCCCGTGGCTGTCGCTGGCTGCAGGATGCCAGGAAGGGAACTGCCTGCTGGCACCGTGTGAGTGCATCTTCCTGTGCCTGTTGGAGCTGCTGCACACAGCCCTGCCTGCCCTCTGTCTGTGCCTTCAGCCACGGCACAGCCTGCAGCTTCTATAGCTGGGAAGTTTGCTGCAAGAGGAAGGTGCTTTGCCTCACCGAGAGGGCTTTAGGATATATAAAGGTATTGAGGAACTCAGATGACAATACAGTGCTTGGTACCCTTTTTTTCCAGACATTTGTAACATTTTTAAAAATACTGTAAGGGCTAATATTTCCCGAGTTTGAACACAGATTTCAAAAACCCGTTTCACTCCATTAGAAATATTCCTCCATTTATCAAAGCTATTAAGATTTTCATATTCTAGTTTTACAGCTTTTTAATGGATTAAAGTTTGTGCAAATAAATTTAAATTAATTAGATAATTGCCAACAGCATTTAGTGCCACGTATACAGTAGCTCTCATTCAAGACTTATGACCTCCTGTAGAAAGTTATTTAAGCAACATTGCCTCTCTCTAGAAAATCAGGATTGCTGGACAAGTTGAGAGACCCTGTATCCCATTCCTGTAAGTGACCAACATGATGGTGCTGGGTATCAGGACAGATTGTTAGGCCTCCCCTGGGAGAACCAGGCTTGTTAGCACTATTAAAGAGGTGAGAATGCTCACTGAGCTTGGGTTTCCTCAGAAGACTGCGCTAGAAGATCTAACTTGGGCCTGAAAAATAATCATTCCTTGGTCTGTGGATAGTATTTCTGGACATTGGTGCAATGTGAAAATAGTCACTGTCGTTTGACATCACAGTTGTGCCATACAGTGGTTTCCTGTAGTTACTGTGGCCCAAACCACAGTATCAGGTCTGATACACAATGGTTTTCAGTTAAATAAAGAGAATACATTGCAACAGGTTTTTATGATGCATACATTCAACAGAGTATTTATGTAATTCATTCTATTTCTTTGCTACAAATGTTTTGTTGAAAATAGTTTCTGACAATATTTGTCTTAGCTGATGAGTCATGAGATAGATGCAAAATCTCCAAAAGAGTGGTTTAGAACAGCTCAGGATTGCCCATAGTTGTTCATTCAAGGAATACAATTATGGGTACATCTTCTTTTGCTTAACTTCCATGGTTTGTGGGGTAGCTGGGAAGGACCCGTGCATGACTGCTCCCTGATTGTTGTCCAGTGGCAGGATGTGCCTCAGGGACAAAATATTTGAGACTTTCCAACCATTGGTCCTTGTGGCTGGGGTGGTTTGGCATCACTCTTGGTATTTGAATTGATGATGTCTGAAGGATGACCAGGAAATACAGTGAGTTTGTGATTACATTTAAATTGTATCATTTAGACCTATTGTTTAGGGAACTCTGAAGTGTTAGTGACAGGGAGAATTCCACTTAAACATGTAAAAAGTCTTGATGAGATAAACCCACAAATAGACTTTTCTTTGTGAAGAAACAGAAATTTCACACCAAAATTTCAGATTCAGGAAGATTTTGAATTACTTGCTTGAACCTGGTGAAGGTGAGTGTGTAAGCATCCTTACAGGTATTTCACTGATTGGATGCAGGTTTTTCTGTACTAAATTATTCATGTTCATCTGGGCTGTTTTACCTGACAATGACAATTGTCTAGGAGACACGTGTCCCTTTACCAAATCTCCATTCAAAATGTGCTAACTTGGTACATTATATTTATCTCTTCCTGTATTTAATGGTGTTATTCCTCAGGGAACACGCAACACACTGAACAGTTTCCTACTAAAGCTATAAAGTAAAACTTTATTTGTGGTTACCTGTCTTTGGGTGAAAAGCCTAATGCACCTGTGACATTACTGACTATCTTATTTAAAAAACAATTCATACATTGATGGTCAGTTAAAACATAGTGGCAGAAGGCTGAAAGGCATTCTTCCAGCTTTGTTATTGGTTCTAATTTGTGTAAGACCTGTAACTGGTGAGGTGATAGATGATTCAAGGTGTGTTCCAAAAACATGTAAGGAGAAGGTGAAGTCAGAGATATGAGGTGACTGATTGGGTTCATAAACTAAATATGTAGCAGGTTTCAAGTAGATTACAGATTAACAGTTGTATGACTTAATGTGTTAGTGATGTGTTCTTTACTTGAAGGAGGAATGAATGATGGAAAGAATTGTACACCTAGAATATGTAATGAAAATTAATGGTCTATAAGATAGAATGTATTGCATATTTGTGATTTTGCTCTGTTATTTTGGGAGTAACATAATAAGTCACTGTTATTTTTTTTTTTTTGCTTGAGAAGAGAAAAACGCATACTCTGCAAAAGAGAATTTTAATCCCCACCATCTTAAAAATTGATAATGGAAAGAATTAAGTCTTAACTGCATGGAATGAACTTCAGCTTCAGTAAACAGTGGACTGTTGATGAACAGTTATCTCAGATATTTTTGAGCTTATGCACTGAAATATCTCTAGTCTACAGATTTTTTTTTCTCATCCACTGTATTAAGCTCATTAAATTCTGAAAATAATTTCCCTTTTTGAAACTGTCCAATTGAGCCTAGTCCGGTACACCACATCTCGGACAAATGAATAGGTAAGGCAGGGGAAAATAGATGTTTCATCTTGCAGTTGGAAATCTAAGATGCTGTCAATTAGGACTAGTTTCTTGATAATAATCCTTCAGCAATTTACATACCACGCTGTGGAAATTGATAGGACAGTGTAGCAGGTTTGTCAAAATGAGACACAGATTTATGAAATTAGACATCTGTTACTTGTGATAGCTTCTGCAGATGGAGGGGTGCTGCTGGCTGCAGATTCCCCTCAGTTCTGTTAAATTCATGGCGTTATGTTCTGAAGAATCCAAGTCTTTAAAAAACTCCTATTCATGTTTAGGTGCAGAACAAATGATGCATTTACTCATTAAGGAGTACATGCTGTTTTCTAAGCCCTCTTCTAAGATGAAGAAATACTCATGACCAAACAAAAGGTGTGGAGATTTTCCTTAGAGGCCATGTGTTTGCCACTCGACATTCGTGAATGCAGGGAGGGGATGGAGATTTTTCTGCTGTCTCCTAACTTGGGAGCTGGGAGGAGTCTGGAAACAGCTGCCAGCTCCAAAAGGTACGAGATGAGAAAGCTGATACTGACAGAGATTCTGCTTCCAGTCCCTCCCTCGAGCGGGAGTCTGGAGACAATGCTGTCAAAAATGAGTTAGTGATTTTGGCAGGTCGTCTTTAGGGCAGATGTGTTCAGCTGTCCCTGAGCAGACCTGCATGGAACACAAAATTAAGGCACAGTTTCTGTGTGCCCTTTTTTGCCTTGAATATGTTACCAAAGGTTTTTGGGTCTTTGTGGTAGCAAGAAGTGCTTTTAGGGATTAGTCTAAGATTTTGCATGAAGACAAAATAAGTCTCAAACTCAGCTAGTAAAAGATTGATGTCTGGTTTTACTTGGCATAATCAAACATTTATCATGTGGATATAAGAAAAGTTTCCTAATTATGTAGCCTCAGTTTCAAATACGAGTAATTTACCTTTGCAATTGCATGTTGTAGAATTTTAGATTATCAATAGTATAGGTGAATGTTAGTCTCTCAGCTTTTGTAAAGCCTCCAAATATATGTTGAACTCTCGTCTCAGGACTGGTGCCTGGAGGAAGCAGTGGTCTTTTATGTTGAATACAGCCCTGGTGAAGGGGTAGCCGTTTTATTAGAGCTTTTGTTCTCTTTGTTTGAGTACAATTTTACAGTCACAGAACCCAGTCCTTTGTTCTCTATTTGTTTACCACCAATGCTGTCTGACTTAGTGTGAATACAAATATTTCCTGTAGTTGAGTAAACAAAAAAATAAATGGAGGTCTCACAGCTGACTCCAGGCAAGTTTTTCCTCAGGATTTGAACAACCTAGGTATCTCTTGGTTTTACAGTGGATTTTTGTTTGGAGTGGGAAACTTAACATTTTTAAACATTTTGTTTCACCATTGTACCACTCTTAATCCTTTTAATAGTTCAGAAGTTACTCTTCTCACTGTTTTCATCTTAATGTGAAACATTACCATAATTTATGACACCAAGCCAGTGTGCCCTCCATCTCCTAAACACCAGTAGATGCAACCTTGGCTTCGCCTCCTTTATTACAGCTAGCAACCCAAACTTCTGCCAACTGCTGACAGTAATGGTGTTGAAAAAATAATAAAAGCAATATAGAGATCCTTAAGAACACACACACTCACAGGTTGTTTAAAACTTGGAAGCTTTCATGAGTTTATTTGCTCTCTGAAAGTATCAAGGGCTATACCTTCTCATTTTAGTTTTTCCCTCCTTTTTTTTTTTCCTAAGGGGAAATATATTTACTTATATACACAGATCTTCAAGCATCTTTCAGGTGTCTTCTCTATGTCACATGGAGGCATGCAAGATGTATGTTCTTCTGCACCAAAAAATGAAAAATTCGGAGATTTGGTGGGAAGGATCCACAGACTGGGAAGTGCAGGCTGACTAGTTCCTTATTTTCCTAGACTTTTTCATCACTATCAGATTACAAAAATATTTCTCTCTTCCCCCGTTTCCTGATTACCAAAACCAGCTAGTCCTTCTCTGTTGTCAGCCAGAAATCTGGTTTGTGGTATAAAGAGGGCTGGAAAATATGAAGGCTTCCTTGTTTCCTCTTAGGTCTTCTAGTTGCAAATCAATCAGTCAAGGTTGCTCTTGTCCTTCTATTCATTCTTTTCTGTTTCTTCCTCTGCTTTGTCAGGGCTCTTTAACAAGTGGAATCACCTGTCTTAAGTTTAATGGCTTAGCAGTAAAAGGATTGTTGAGAAAAACTCACCAGAGGTATGACTGGCTTTTTTCTCATCTTGTTCCACAGATCTTTTTCTTTTAGTGGTCCTGTAGCAGAGAGAATTCTCAAAGATTTTTTTTCCTAAGCTTTCTGGAGTGCTTTATGGTGCCCATTGGGTGGGCCTCTACTCATATGTCATGGCATCATTTAATGTAAATCACAGAAAGACAACAGATTAGGGATAGAGCAGGCAAGGACAGGAATACTGGAATGCAGACGCCTTAGAGAAACTCATCTGGCCAAACTGGCACATCTCTACACATTGCGTGCCATGAATTTAGTAGAGAGGAAGAGGATTTCTTTCCCTGGTAAGAATAATTTTGGCACAAATACAGCAGAAAAACTGAATGTTTTTTCAGTCTCTCCAGCTTAGGGCCTAACCTTTGATGCAGATTTAATAGGAAAAATCAATCTCTGCTGGAATAACAAGGAAAAAAAAGAGAAGCGTTGGTTTATTGTGGTTCTCCTTGCCTGCGTACAGTGTGCAAGAGCAGAGGGATGGGCAGGAATCATCTGTGCAGCTCTGCAGCACACATGTGCTGCTGTGCTGGGGCAGGAATCCTGCCTCTCTGGCCAGACACAGGGACAGTGAGGACGGACAGGAATCCTGCGGCCGCAGACCACACGCACACACCGTGTGGACAGACAGGAATGTCATGGCTGTGTTTGTGTGGCTGTTGAGGCAGGGTGCTTCTAGGTGCATGGCAACCCTAATAATTTGCCACAGAGAAAAAATTCTTAACTTTTATTTTGTTTGGGGTAGCAAAGCTCTGTTGGTTGTCAAAGGAAATGCCCTTTCAACTCTTCCCTCCAGCAGTTACCATGCAGGATTTTGCCTGGATTCAAAGATGAAAGCAAGGCACAAAAAGAATAATACTGGATTTCTTTTTCTTTTATACGCAACAGCTTTTAAAATTAATTTCAGAACAAGCGCAAATAGTCTTGAGGTTTCGTTGTGTGTTTTTTTTTAAAGTTGCTATCGACACTGTTTATATCATGTAGACACAGATCCATTCGTGTATACACCCCGAGCTGGGTTCTGGGCAGTCACAGACAGTCTGTGCTGAGATGATACTGAGCAGCTCACATCACTTTAGCATCTAGGAATTTGTATCTGTACATAACTCCTTTTTTTGCCAAGACCAGCATGTATAGAGGGGAGGGGGGCTTGCCATTAGCAACTCTTTGAAGCTGCAGGCAAATGCAGTTGAAGTGGTGAGTCATATAACAATAAAAACATGTAACAATAAAAGGTCTGTGGTCAAAACACTGGCATATACTTCCCAAAATTAAAAATTGCTGGATAAAAGAATGCTTTTGCTGTATTTATTGTAACAACACAGTCACAATAGACAAAGATTGGAAGACTTCCAAATCACTTCAGCTAGGAAAGGTGTACGTAGATACACATGAGGAGATGGCCTACAAATGATTTTGTTGAGCCAAGGGACCATGACTAGCTTTTAAGATTTTGCAGTAGGATGCATCTTGTATGTAAATTCCTATATGAGATTTTGCCAGTTGGCGTTCAGAGGTACCACTGGACTGAGAAACTTTCTTGTTTCAGATCAGGAGAAAGACTGAGACAAAAGCAGAGGGACTGAAGTGATTGAGTTAGGCAGGCAGCTTTGTGAAGCTGAGCATATGCAAGTGGATTTATTTTGGAAAGCAGAACCAAATAGAATAACAAAGGAAAGGGGGACAGAGAAAGGTAGTTGAGGGTAAGATGAGCAGGCTGTGGAGTGAACAGAAGTGAAAAGGGAAGGGGAAATTTCAGGCAAATAGTCATAACAAAACAGGAGTCCCATCAACAATGTCAAGCAAAGCTTGTTCTGTATTTGATAGAAATATTAGCCTGTTCTATAGGATATAACATAGGTAATTTGGGGGGTTTGCCTTCAGATTTTGTAAGACTAACCTTATCTACAATGCTTAGTGTTGATGCTTAGATTGCACAAGTTTAAAGTAATCACAAGATCAGTAAAATGTTGATATGTATTTCCAACCTTAGCATAACCTGAGATACCTTTTACATTTTGCTTTGTAAAACACATCACCAACCTATCAAAGTTCTTAGGAAGAAGTTTATGCTCCAAAGTACATTTCAACTTGTTTTTCTCGTTGCTTTTTTGTCTTTGCTTTTCTATTGTTCTATAAAACATAAGGTTAAATTTTTAGTTTGGACCCACAAATACACAGTGAGAGGGAAAAATGAGCAAGGGGGAAAGTACAGTCAGAAGTTTTCAACAGTTTCATTAATGAGGACCGTGACAAAGACTGGTATTTCCTTTTCCATTGTTATAGAAGTAGCATTTCACTTTTTTCTTAAAACGAGTTGTCTTTGGTGGTAAGTATCAAAGTAGATTAAAGAGACAATAAACTGTGTCTATTAAACATTCAGCAGACACATGAACTAATCATGAGAGGCTCGCTGGGTCTGATCATTTGAGAATTTGTAGCAGGTCAGCCTCCCAGAATCTTAAAGAAAGGCATGTGCCAGAAAACTCCACTTCTGTGCAGCATTTAGTGCAAGGATATATTGAGAATCTACATCCAGACTCTTACAATTCCAACAAAACATGTTAGTTTGAACTCCAAAGAAGAACAGTTTAAATGACAGTGCCATCCGTCTGCTTAGCTGAGACTTAGTTCCTACTCAGTAACTTCTCAATTTATTGACCAATTTCAACCAAATCTGACAGAGGAAAAGAAGTCTCAAAGATTTTGTAATTTATGGGAACTTAATTAACATCCACAGCTGGGTAGAGGCGAAAAGAGCCCAAAGTGGAGCTCCCACACAGGGAAAGGCAAGGAGAATTGAGCTGTGATATATTTTGTTTGGCGGTAGCGCACACATATGGCTGGCCATTCAGAACATACGTACTTTCACACTGGTCCCAGCTGACTCTTGCCTGGAGACACCACGGGGGAGGCAGGCTGCAGAAAGAGATTGTTCCAGGGTTGAAGGCCATGCTAAGAAGATGGAGAATACAAATCCAAAGCATGCAGATTTCGTTAGTCACTATAAAAGGGGTAATAAAGTGGACTCACGTGCTCTTCATGGGTAGCCATGCTGTCTGCAAAAGAAATCACTTCTTTACTGATTAAAGAAGTAGTGAAGACAGCACAATAGTCCGAGAGTGGATGTAGCAGCATAAATTAGCAAAAAACCCAGTTGTTAAGCTAATTTAAATAAATTAGTCTTTTCTGTTTTAAGGGTATGTGGCAGCAAAAGATGTTGATCTTAAATTCTCTTCTGCAGCAAGACCCTTCTCTTCCATGGCATGCAGTCAGGATCAGACTTGCCCTAACAAACTGCACCATAGGGCAGGCTCATATCCCAAAAAATACCCATTATTTTAAACCTAGAGTATAGAGGTTTCATCTGCTCAAAGCTGGAATATGAATATAACCAATTCTCTTACTTTACCTTAAGAATTAAAACAGCAGCTCATTTTGTTTGCTGTTCTGTCTTCAGATCAATTCCAGTATATAATTTCTTGGGTTTTCTGTTGTGTGAGGGATCCAGGATTCTTTGAGGATGTTGTTATGGGTTACCATTTGTCCTGCTGATCCTGCCTGAATGGAGTTTCTTGATGCATAGGCCACCCATTCTCTATAAATTAGTCTTACTGTGTGGGGGTAAATGTCCTCAGACTGCAGCAGTTGCTCAGACATCTTTGAGATACAGGAAGACACACCTTAATCATATTTCTGCCTAAGACCCTTACATGCAGTGGAAAGATGCTAAAGAAATAACATACTTAGCTTGCTCCTGAGTAGTTAACCATGAGAGGAAATATTTTTTATTTTTAGTTTTCTTCCAAACCTGTGACCAGGCAGGTTCCAGCTTCTGTGAAACAAGTAATTGAGAAAGGCAATTCTATTACCACTGATCTTAAACACATCTTGAGGTATCTCTAAAGAGAGTAAAAGAGAGCTAAAGGAACATATCCTATAATGTTTGTGTGGTATGACACAAAAAGGAATCCCAAATACAGATTTGATCTGGATTTTTTTGTGTGTCACTGGTTTTCTTTATACAGGAATCAGAGTAATGGATTTCAATAAACTTTGTCACTGGGCAATTCCATGGTTTGTTCATCTCCTAAGGAACTAAGTTCCAAGAGACACATTCCTGTTCAGGGAAAATTTCAGTTCCAAGTTTATTTTTTAATCCCATCCACATATGTCTACATATGTCAGGTTTCACAGAGCATGCCATATCTAGATGATCTGCCTCCTTTAGTTTAGTTCAAAGGCTTTTTAACTACAAGTTCTTCAGGATGAAGCTTCTCAGTAATTATCACATGTGGGGAGATGAACAGGAAAATGACATCTTTAAACACAGAAATTAGCTGGACTGATAAAGTCTTTCCCTTTATAATGCAGTATTGTTGGAACATTGCCAGCAGCCAATGCAGAAGGCAGCATCTCAGGTAGGACTGTGTTAAATCCTGCAGGCCTTGACAAACCCCAGCAGCTGCACAGGCTCTTTGTTGGGCTCACAGAAACACAGGCTCCAGCATGTACAGAAACGTAGAAACAGGAATGGGTTTCATGTCTGTGCAGTTGAAATTTGTGCTGGTTTGCTGCTAATAGAGAAATCTCAGTTGCTAATCTTAAACACAGCCAAAAGGAAAGCCAAACCTAACCAGTGATGTCTTTTAAACCTTACCATCGAAGATGGCAACTCAATTTGTACCATCTCTTTACAAAGTCGAGGAATGTCTCTCATTTCATTAAATATCACTAGTGGGAAGGGGGCACAGAGTCAAATACTTAAACAATCTTTCAGAGTCCTAGTGCTCAAGGTAGATATATTTAAGGTAGGTGTAGACTCAAGATGTATATTTAAAATAGGTGTAGATATACCCAAGGTAGTTATGCAGGGCATCATATTCTAGTAACAGGCAATAACAGGGATTATTCTTTCTGTGCTTCTGACAGCCAGATTCCAGCAGGGAGCTGGTTGAACATTAACAGGGATTAGGGCTCACTGCAGGTTTCTAACAAGTAAAAAAGAGCTGTCTGATAGTGTTCACAAGTGCATCATTTTCAGAGATACTGAAGTCGGCCCACACTTAGAAAGAAAAATCACCTGAGTTTTTCCATTATATTTCTATGTTATTAGTGGCAAAAATGTTTCTAAACTGTAGCTTTTGCATGTGCTTCCAGTGAAACATTCAACTCAGATTAAAATGGGATAACTCCTTTAATGCACTGACACACTGCCTCCACCACATACTCATTTGTCACAAGTAGAGTCATTATATTAATATTTACTTAATGTGGGGGTTTTTAAACTCTACATTAAAGGATTAATAAAGCTTGTTTAGACTGGTTAGCAAAACCAAAACTACCCCACGCAAATATTCTACAAAAAATGAGAAAGTAGTCGCTGATGTCATGGTTTGTGCTGTGTTTCATGGTGGAGGAGCAGACTTGGTGCAAAGTCTTTGAGTAAGTTACTGCAGTGAGCATATGCAGCAGACTAGATTAATAGAGAGAATGCACAGCTTGTGAGCTGCTATCTGCTGTTTATTAGAGAGCTTCTCTAGAGATACAGAAATGTGTGATCCCCATGAATAAAACGTGGTTTCAAAACCTTGCCAGGGTAATGGTTACCAGAACACTAGCTGTCCTGCAGAAATGCTTAAGAAAGGTATGTACTCTCATTAGAGCATACAACTTCGTGCAAGCTTTCAAATAAAAACATTCTGTAAAATATATTATAAACAATGTCTGCAGTTAAATCTGTGGGTTTCAAATTTATATGTGGGATTCCACAATAAGGAGTTTGTCAGACCTGGGCAGCACTCCTCTAGGCTTTACCAGCTGTGTTCCAGAGTATGTCTCTGACTTTCCCCTAAACTTTGTGGATCAGCATCAGTTCTGGTTTTTCTCATGTAATAATTTAACTGTGATAAAATCTATTTATTTGGTCTTTAGTGTTGAGGTGCACAAGCAAGCTACCAGTGTGGCCTGCAGCAAACATCTGTGGGCATAAAATAACTTACTTTGAGGAACCTACAGGTAATAGAGTGCTTTGAAGCAGCACCTCCATGAACGAGGAACTTAGTGATTCTTTAAAAATTCGCTATGGCTACAGTTTTGGCAGGTAAAACAGTGTGCATGTGCAGTTTGCAATGGAAGTTTTCAGGTGCTGGTTATGTTAGAAACAGTTTAACCGTGGTAATTTCCTTGTTTACCCAAACATTTAGTGATTATAGAATACAGGCAGAAGTGAACTATACGGTACCCAGGAAAAAATCAAATGATGAAAATAGAGTGAAATCATGACAGGACCATGAAACAACCAAAGAGAGCATGTTTAAAGGAAGTTCTGATGCTGATCGTTCACATTCATGATTAAAACAGGTTTATCTCATGTTTTCTTAGGGTGTTTTTTTCTTTTAATATAACTGCCTGCTGTAGCAAGGGAAAGGGAAGAAGAAAGAGTTCAATAATGGCAAGAAGCAAAAAAGGCATTAACAATAAGTGTATCAAAGAGGCAAAAGGATAATTGCAGAAATTCTGGGATGCAAAAAGGGAGGAGTGGGCAAGATCTGCTATTTCTAGAGTACAGTCTAGTAGATGACGTGGGGAAGGTGGGGTTTTTTAGATGCAGTACCCTTGGAGATGTTATTCTTTTGACCTGCAGTTCGTAGACTCTGGTCTGCAGAGGCAAGGTCTCCACAGCCATTCCTGGCTTTCAGTTAGGAGCTGGAGAGTGCTTGGTGGCTCTTGAGTAATTTTGAGAATTGACACCAGTCTGATGGGTTTGGGACTGTTCTTTTGCATGGTGATTATTGGAAGAAGGGAAGAGCATTGTTAAGGGCTTTGACAAGCTGTGGGGACTTTGGGGAAGGTATAATTGGAGAGCTAGGAGTAATTTTATAAAATCTGTCCAAAAAAAATGAAATGAAGGTACCTTCTGGAACAAAAAATCGGGAAACCTTTTGGGTTGTGGAGTTTCATCCAATTTTTTTTATTCCAGCATTTTTTCTGCACATTCATGAAGAAGGTACCTGTGAGGGCACATGGTATTTTTTATAAGCAAAATTTGAGTCTGACATCCGGTTCCTATCACTGCTAGTTCTTCTTACAGCTCTGGAAGTTTTAGACAAAAGCACTCCTGACACAACTGATTTGTCTGCACTGCTCATTTATTTTCTCACAGGACCCTGTGGTTAAACCACTTTGTTGTTCATACTTTTTACAGTGATGTAGAAATGTTTGCCCTAGGATCTGAGCCATAACCTCATGAGGTGGGAGAGGATTGTATAATAGCACCATGACAAACCAGCTCAGGACTGCAGGATGTTGGAGTGGTTCCCCACAGAAAAGTAAACGGTTTGTTTTTAAATCATTACAACAGCCATTTGCTCTAGAAATTTCCATCCTTTTGGACATTTTTATTTCTGTGGAGGAGCAATAGGAGAGAAACCCAGTTCATGTATTTACAATTATTTTTAAAATTTCCAAGTAAAAGTTTATCATTAGTAGTCCAGTCCTAAGCAGATGTTTTTATATTTCTATGTTTGATATTAAAAGAATTGTAAAAATATTATAATATTGTATATTTTATTTGCAACACTGCTTGGAATTTAAATGTTGGAAAATTATTCTTAGTGGTATCCATCAGGAAATAAACTGCTTTTCTTCCATCTTTTGATTTTTGCCTAATTCCAATGATATATGCATAAGTTAGTTCCTCTAATGGAATCACAGTACTAATTTTGGCATTTTCTTGCCAAGACTTGTAACAAATATGCATTCTTAAATGAACAGCAGCTGCAGTGCGAGGTCAGGTTGAATTAAAGGTGGGACATAGAAAATGTCCTTCTAGGTGAACTGATCCTGTAGGCTTGTCATCATCAGGACACTGCAGAGATTGGTTTGGGTTTAAATCTTCAAAAGGCTGTAATGGAGCTAAGCAACTAAACCATATTTGGCAAGTAGGAGGAATTTTGGAACTCATCTCCCTCTTCTTCTGAAAAGTCTAGCTTTGAAATGCTAAAATGATCTGATGAAAATTCCAAATAATAAGAATTTCAGCACATTTTAGGTTGGAGTAGACCTCTGTCTGGCCACCTGCTGAGAGCATCACTAATAAGAGCAGCTTGCTCAAGGCCTTGTCCAGCTGCACTTTCAGTACCTTCAAGGATGGAGATGCCACAGTCTCTTGGCAGCCTGTTCTGGCATTTGATGCACCTCGTTACAGAAAGAATTCTCCTGATCGTTAATCAGAATTTTCTGTGTTCCATATTACATCTGTCATCTCGTGTCCTATCCCCTCCAGGAAGAGCGTGGCTTCATCTTCTCTGTTTCCTCCTATCAAGTGATTTTAAAAAGCCTCCTTTTTTCAGGCTAAACCAGCCCAATTCCATCAGCCACTTGTCGATACCTGCTGCCAAGTGTTAATGGTAGGTTGTTCTACTCGAATTTCAGTGGCAGAAGCACACAGCCTCTTCTGTTTGACTTCAGAATTCTCTGAGGGACACGGTGCTTTTTGCTGACCAGACCCAGCCCAGAGGGAGGTGTGTGGCCTCCCTGGGGCTGGGTAAGGGACATCACCAAGAAACTTCCCAGCCTGGAACAGCGCACTCATCCTTACCCACTTACAGTTTTCTGAGTGGGCAGCAACGAAGTCCCAGCAGAAAGGATAAGGACAATCAAGAGGGGCCCCAGAGCCTTGGGAAAACTGGCCAAGGGACCTGGAGCACAAGTTGTGTTCTCTTCTGTGCTGCCAGTTGCAGGGAATGATGGAGCGAGAAACAGCAACGTCGTGCAGATGAACACCTGCCTTCAGGACTGGTGTAAACAGCAGCATTTTGTGGTTTTTGATGATGGGTCAGTTTATACAACACTGAGCTTGCTGGCAACAACTGGGGTCCACCTGTATCAGAAGGGAAAAGGGATCTCAGCTCAGGACTCAGCTGGGCTCACTGAGAGAGCTTAAACTAGATTTAAAGGAGGACAGGGGCATAGCCAGGCCTGACAGGGATAAGGTGTGGGGCCAGCCTGCTGGGAAGCAGCTCTGAGGAGAAGGTCCTGGTGGAGAACAAGCTGTCCATGGGCCAGCAACGTGTCCTGGAAGCCAGGAAGGCCAGGAGTATCCTGAGGTGGATTAGGAAGAGCATTTCCAGCAGGTCATGGGGGTGATCCTGCCCCTCTGCTCTGCCCTGGTGAGGCCACACCTGCAGTGCTGGGTCCAGTTNCCTGTGCTCTGGGATGGCCCTGCTCAAAGCAGGGGGGTGGGAGCAGATGACCCACTGTGCTCCCTTCCAGCCTGACCCTGTCTGTGATTCTCTGCAATGTTTGTATTCTTCTCTACCTGTACCAGCTCACCTAGTTTGTTTGGGTTTTTTTTTTCTTCACGTAATATAAAACATGCTGCCTCTATCTGAGAAGAGCTGCGTTTTCTCTCAGGAAAGTTAATGTGCTGTACTAGCATTCTGCTAAACATCTGTGTTTCAATAGATTTTCTCCACACACACACTCTGAAAGTCATGTAGGAATTTATTATTTATTATCAAAACAATAAATTTCCAAGGAAATGTGAAATCATTTAAAATCAATTGTTCTCATTGCAAAGAAGAAACTGTTGAAGAGACAACCTTAAATATAATAAAATAATAAATACTAAGAAAGTGTCTTTACAATAAACTGGTTGTTTAAGGATTAATGTAGTATGTTTCAAGTAGTGATTTATGAATGATGAGTCAGACTTGGAATTCAGAACTTGCTTGACAAAGCAGAGCAAACAATATAAAAATTTTGCATGATTAAATTGCTTATTGCTTAAGCTCAATTTACTATTAGCTTTTGTTAAATTAATCCAAAATAAAATCAAATCCAGATTCAAACCCTGGCCCTCTCTCTCATGGTCTGAATAGAGACAAGTAGAATCTGCATTCTCTAGCCTCGAGATGCTCATTAAACTTAGAGTTTCCAGTGAGAAACCATAGAGTTATGAAGGGATTGAATAAACAGCTGGCATTTCTACAGTGAGCTTTGAGCTTTCATTTAAGTCATTTAATTTTAGTGCATGTCTGATGGTTTCCTATGCCTAGCTGTAGATAACTCGCTCTGTATCATATCTAATGTAGGTCAGGGTAGCCTTTAGATTTCCTTAGAATACAAGGATTTCACAAAGCTCAAAGTGGGGCTTTTTGTGCCTTCTGAGCTGAGAAATGCCATCAGTCAGTTTTGGGGCCGCTGCCTGTGTGAGTTCCTGATGACCCTGGCACCCAGATCAGGCGAAGGGAGGCAGCGCTCGGCTTTGCCAGCCCCTCATTCTGCCTTATTTCCTTTATTCTCTCCTTATTTCTGTGTGTTTGCAGGTGCTCGGGGACCTCATTTCAGGGTAGTCTGTTGACAGGGCTTTATCTCACTAACACTCTGCTTTACAGATACAGCCAGCTGGTATATTTTAATGTTCCTTGCAATTGCTTACCTAGAATGGGATTGTTAAAGTCAGGTATTTGTTTATTTTTACACAATTTATCTTCTATTGTGTGTTTTTAAAAATCAAATCTCCTCTGGAACATGAAATTACCTAAGAAGTTGAAGAAAAACAAAGAAACTTGTTTCCTATTTTCCTAATTCTTTACTTGACTGTGTTCAGGTATTAATTTTGTAAGCCTTCATTATGACACTTTTTCTTCCCCGAGATTTGTTTATTAACTTTTTCATTTCCTCACAGGATGGCTTTTGTAGAATTCACATTTTTCTGACCAGTCTCAGAATTTTTCTGTTCTTTGATGTGTCAGCTGAGAACTGATTTGCATATTGAAACTGGATGGACTTCTTAAGTAATAACCTGTTTTCAGCTTGTTTACTTTTTGGTTTTCTTTAAACTGGCTGCTTTCTGGGGCGTTCATTGGGGTTTTTTAATTGACTTAGGGACACCTAACTCGTGTTTTCATTTAATTATTCTCCAGGTTGATGTCTGAACCTTAATCCCAAGAATGTATAAGAAGCAATTAATTCCTTGTACAGCACAAGTTTTAGTAGGTACAAGTCAGATGATCCACTTAATTGCAAAACTAATTTAGCCGTAAAGGGAACAGGTTGGAATGTGTCTGCACAGTTTTTACCAATTCTCTATGGTAATACCAACTGATGTTTAGGCATGTGTCTTATTTTTTTCCCATGTATGGATTTTGGATATGCAGAGTGGTATAAATACCCTTTAGTCCCTGTGATAACATTAGTAGGTAGACTGAGGTTCTTTTTGCTTGCTTTTTTTTAATAGACTCAGAACCGTATGAAGCTGATGGCTGACAACTATGAGGATGACCACCTCAAATCCTCATCCCATTCCAACCAAACCAACCACAAGCCCTCCCCTGACCAGGTAATGTGTCTCTCTTTTTTGTTTTTAAAGTCATTTTTCCAATGAGGGCTGATTATTTTGTGTCATAAGTAGTTTTCCCTGACATGCTTGCAGTACCTTGGAACAAAAGTAGCATTCCAGAATGCAGTTACAAACCAGAACTGGATGTTGTTGTTGTTGTGTTGGCTTTGTGTAAAGCTGCTGAAATGTGAATGAACAGTTCCTGGTACCAAGCTGTTGTTAGGTGGGTGGAGAGGAGGAGGTACATTGGAAAGGAAAAAGAAACTTTACTCTCCTAAAATGCAAGACTCGAGTCCTGTATGACATATTCAGATTTTAGTAGCTCAGGTTTACTGCTTGAGTGTGTGGAGTGTCTAGGGCTGTTTCTTGTCTTCAGTAGCAGGAAATCATGCTCCAGGATCAGCTTTCTGATCTATGGATTGCATACGAGCAGTTCCCCTCATTTCCCATGAGGAAATCCTGGCCTCGGTGCCAAATGAGCACAGACTGCTCCCTCGCAAACTCAATGGGCCGTGAACTGAAGGAAAATCAATTTACCATCTCCAAAGCAGTGAGGAGCCTCCTGTGGCATTTACAAAGCACAGCCGTGTGCTTGATAGCTATCAGAGAGATTAACCATCCCTTGGGTAGCACAGAAAATGCCAACGTAATTGCACATCCCATGCTGTAATCTCATCCACTCCAGTTTAATTAATATATTAGCCATCATTAATCACTGCCTCGACAGAGTGAAGGAATGCTTCTCTCTGCCCTCTGACTCATGTAGAAATTGGTGAGGTCTGAAGGGAAGCATCTCTCTCTAGACCTTTAAGTGCCAACCTAGTGATATGCAGAAATAATGAGTAAGGAACAAGAGGAAAATGGGAAAAGCCAATTACGTATTCACCCTGCAAAAATAGATGTTGAAAAATCTCCTTTCATATCTGCATCAGAAAAGAAGGAGTGTATACAAAGAAACAAACAGAAAAATTCTCATTTTCAAGGCAGCTTCCCTTTGCCTCTTGATTTAATACTTCCTCCACTGTACGTTGACTGGCTTGAATTTTCTGCAATGTTTTTGGAAGATGTTGGTGTTTTTGACCTTTTTCAAGAGAGTGAAATTGTTAATACTGAAAATTAAATGGTTTTCCTGATCTTAATTCGGCATAAATGTTAGAATATCTGTTGGTTCTACACTGAAGTCTACAGAAAGCTGAAGCCATTTCCAGCATGTAACTGTAGAACATGCTTGCAAATGAATGCAGTGTAGCATTCACAGATGAAATGAAAAGATAACATGTAAAAACAAAAGAAAATGTAGACATTTACAGAAAGTCGTGAAAAGACCTCGCGGGGAAGGGCAATAGAGAAGAGAGGGGGTGGGAGGAGGCTCCAATTGCACTTCCCCTTTGCAGAGGGGCATTTTGAAAGCTGGCAAAGCCCACAAGGGAGCAAAGCAAGCTGTACCTTAAGGTAGCTCAGAATATTGAGTAAGGAATTGAGCCGCTTTGTACTACTGTTTGTACTTACATATGTGCTTTAAATACTAACCAACTCTTTATTTCATTCCCATGCTGCTCGGGGGCTTTCCTCCCACTGCCACCTCTAGGATGAGGAGGAGGGTATTTGGGCATAACCAGTCAGATGCTCTTAGCTCAGCCATTTTGTTCAGAACGGTGAGAACCAACCTCTCCTGCCAACAGAAAAGTTCCCGACAGTCGCTCCCGCACCTCGCTCCGTGTGCTCTGTGAACCTGGCTGTGCTCCCTCCCCCTGCTCCATAGTCTCTGCATGAGGGTGTTTCTCGTGTGTTTATGTGCCGTTTGTGACTTTCTTCTTCTAATCATCCTATCGCTGTTTCACCATGTTGTGGGGAGGGCTTCCCAGGGCATGTAATTGAGTTTCTGTGCGAGTACGAGAGAACAGGAAATGTCTTTCGTATCATTTATCATTGACTTCATGGAGGAAATGTTTTCAGGCGGATTCTTTTTCAAAGCAGTTTGCGCCGTAGCCAAGCCTATGTGTGCTTTTTCGATTCTGGTTTGTAAAGAATTTGCTCGCAGATAATGTTCCTCCTGAAGATAATGCTCCTCCTGAAGGTTTTAAGCATGTTGAGATCTGCTGCCGAGATTGCTGCCATGCATGCTGACCTAACTAGTCACAGATATTTATCAACTCACAATACAGGGTTCTCTGTATGGACTAGGAGTATGAATTGTCTATAAATGTGAAGGCAAAGAGGAATATCCCCTCAACCTTCCTCTCTCCCTTCCATCTCCCTCATTCTTTCAAAACAATGGGGCAGAAATTAGGAGCTGGTTTTCATATAAAATACATTTTGTTTCTCTATGTCCATGTCCACAATTTTTTCTTTTCTGCTGTCAAATTGTCCCCACAACAACTCCCATTTCCAGAAGGGAGGACAGTACAGAGGACAGAGCCCTTCTCCTTTCACCTGTTCTTTAGCAAAAAAACCTTACTGGCCAGGAGTCAAATACTGATTATTACACTATAGTACATAGGATTCATTTATGCCTTGGAGTATCAGTTTTAAAGCAGAATACATTTCGTTGAAGTATTTTAAAGGACTGATGACAGTATTTTAAAAATTTATATTAAACCTTTTCTTTCTTCACTTACCCTTTTAAGCAAAAATATTTCACGTGAGTTTCTGTGCACTTTTTTCTAAGAATTTGGTTTTTTCATACCAGTTATTTGAAAGAAAACTTCTGAAAATTTCTGTGGAAATCTTGGACCCTTGCATTTCTGAAAATTACTGCTTTGTATTAGATTTGTAAAACATTCATGGGAGAACAAGGCGCTCTCATCTCTTGCACTTGCTCAATTAACTACAGACTTACAGTCTGTCTGACTGTATAGTTTAAATCCCTCTTTTCAAGCCAACCATCTGAAAAATTTAATCCAACTGTGGCAGTGTCAAACTTGAATTTCATGCCTTGGGGTTTGAACTGAGAAAATCTCTTTAGTGGGCAAATTGATAAAGTGCTTCATTAATTTCCACTCGCTGTTGATTTCACATTCTTTTTGAATCACCGCTCTTGCCATGGTTGTGCGCTCGTGTCTGTTGTTAAAAGTTTTAGAGATAATGCTTGTAAAGATCAGCTGAAGCACAGAAATTAAACAGGGAAGATCAGGTAAGTAAATGATGAAAAGGAAGAGGACACTCGCTATGAAGGTAGGAATAATTCTGATTTTCCTTCTGGAGCAAACATGGAGTTTGTGTAGAAAACACTGAGAGAAAGATCGTTCTCTTTCCTCTCCCATCTGCTGATGCATTCCAGAATGCAACTGTGCTAAGAGTATGGTTTCTCATAGTTTACTGAATTAATGGGTGGTTGACATTAAATACAGCTCATCTCTCCAGTTTGAGCCACTTTCCTCAGGAAAGTGTGTTACAGACTATCCCAGTCAAAATAATGACTCAGCCAGCAGCCTTGCCTTACCTGCATCTCATCAGAGAAACTTGTCTGCCTCCAGATTGTCGTGCATACATCAGCAGGGAAAGTGTAAAGGTGAAGGATGGTTCCCAAGCCAGTTGTTCCCAACAGAGTACATGTTTTTACCATGATATTCCATGTTAATTTTTTAAAAAAGTCCTTATTCTCTTTGTAAAAGCTGAGATTATGTAAATTACAGAGTCCCTAACCTCCATGTGTTAAATTAAATTTATGTATTACAATGATAAAATGTAACTAATAGCATAGGACTTGGCAATAAGTTTTTTTTTTAAAGTTCCTTCAGGTCTGTGGATGCAATCGCCTCTAGTCAATACTGAAGATTAAACGGAGACCGAAAACTATGTGCAATAGTTAACTACATTATTTTATTTTTATGGTTTAGGTCTTAAGGCTTTTCCCTCCAGCATTCTGGAATTGACTGAATTTACTATTTAATTATGCCAGTTCTTTATATGACAGCATTATCAGACAGAGCTCCCCTGAAATGGAGCACATAAACATATGCAGCCTTCCTGCAGTTTCTGAGGATGGTAGTTTACATTTCAGTTTATAGTTCAATGTAAATACCATCTTTCATCCTGAAATAGTCTTTCCTAGCATTTTTCACTAGGCTTGCTTCCTTGCTGTCTGAATTTCTTATGACTCTTTTTATTCCCCAGATGGAGCTCTATCCTCCTCTTCATCCGAGTGTATTCCAGTGTGATTTCACATGAGGATGCTCTTTGGTCTTTCTCAAATGATAAAGTGGTCTGGCCAGTGGCTTAATTAGTTATTATGCACTTTTATCAAGAATAATATGGATTTACACCTTAAGAGATCTAACACATGCAAAAGGATAGGTGTGTGTGGGGGTGTATCTTGCTGTAAATCTGTACCAGGTGTGTGCAACGTGGGGCAAGGAAAAGCAAAGCTTCCAGACAGAGATTTCCCTGCTCAATTCATCCACTTGTGTTCTGAAGCACAGCTGTGCTACCTATGATAGGAGAAAGTGAGGGTGTGGCTCAGAAATCTGCTTCATCCATTCATCCATTCACTCATTGAAAATTAATATTATGCTTATTAGAGCAGCAGTGGAATGGTCAAAGAGCCAGCGTGGAACTGGAGTGCATAAAAATGGGGATATTTCAAGATGATGAAAATACTGGCAATTCCTTTTACTGTAAAAATAAGACAAAAAGGCTCTTCGTTGTGACATTTTTCTTTAATACTGGAGTTTGACAGATTTTAACTCAGAAGCAGTAGGCATTGTGAGTTGAGCACTGAAGACACTTGCAAAATTTAACACTTCTCTTCAGATTTCAGAGATGATGTCTGTGGTAGAAAGAGGGGGTAGGTCATTACAGGAAAATATTTGGCTCGTTTTTAAGACCTGAAAAATAGTCAATTCAATATTGTACTTTGGCTTTGCCAAGAGTTTTTTCTGTAGATTAGAGTCATCTAAATCTAAAAACTGAAATAGAGGGAATGTCATCAATTTGAAGAAAATTTAATAAATTTAGTTTGAATTTTTTAAATATAGTTTTTAATCAAGACCATCTAATATTCCCAAGTCTACTTATATTCTTATGTCTATTTAATGAATGTGTTGTGTCCAAAACCAATATCATTCTAAGTAGCCATTTGTGATTTTTAAAGGGTAATGAGACTTGAACACCATTTCTGTATTGCGTTTATTAGGACAAAAGTATTAAACAGAATTCCAGTAAGAGTGATAGACACACTTAAACCTCACAGAGAAGCTGATACCCAAATATGTATGCAGAAACCAACATGCTCAGGGTTGTAATCCATGTGTTTCCAGCTTGTATCTGCAGAGCAGTTTTGTGTCACCTCTAGGACTGGCCAGGAGGAGCATTCACAATTTCCTTTTTGTTGTGTTGGAGGTATTTGTTATTCCATGTTACAGCTGAAAGGAAATACACAGCGAATGGACACTCAGTCACCCAGCATATACCTGGCTATTCAGAGAGATTTAGAGGAAAGTGGCAGAAAGAGGGGACAGGCAACAGTCTGGAGAGCTGTAAATACCATGATGGGTAGAGTAAAAGGGATAAGAATACTGACACTATTGTGGGCAGGACATCTCAAGATTATTAATGTAATCTTTGCCACAGCAGTCAAACCACATGAAGTTTTCATTGGGATCACTACAACACTAAAAATGTCTGTATTTTGAGAAGTTTGAGGAGAAGATTTTTTTTTTCCTACATTGTTTGATGCTGATTTCTTTTAGCAAAGTAAGTGTTTTTTCATGGTTAGTTCCATGTTGAAATTACACAGCATTTGTTCACTGCTTAAATGTGATATCTCCATGAGACATATTCTTGCAGCATGTAGAGAGCTGCTTGTCCTACTGTCACACTTCTGAGGTTCTCAGTATTGTCACTCACTACACTGAGACCTCGTAAGCCTTTTGAGTAAATTTATTTTCAATTTTTTTTAATTGTTAGGTCATGCAAAATGGTCAAAACCACCAGGCCTTCATGCCTGACTCATATTACATTGTAATTTGCTGGACACAGTACCAGACCACGATTCAGAAGATAAATTCTTTCCTGGCATCGTCTCCAACCACTCACTTGTTCTCTTTCTGCCTGTCTCAAATTCTCTAATGGTAAAATGAGCTGAAGTGTTTGTAAAAGTGCAAATTCTGCTTGGGAAAAGTGCTGTATAAGTGCTAGGTATTATTACTGTGCAATATTTGGAAATTGTCTTGTTAAAGTGATATGATGGTGATTCTAATACCTCATTTTGAAATTGTTCCCAAAATTATGGCAGATTTGTGTTTGACTCTATTACTACTTCTTTTTTTTTTTTTCCAAGATCCTATTCCTTCTTAAGAAAAGGGAAAATACCCCATATTTTCGAGGAGCTGCCGTTGCAGCATGCTGAACAAAGCTCTTTAGACTGCTCTCTCTTGTTCTTTACTGTCATCTCTGGTCTTCTGGGGAGTCATTTCTTCCCCTCTCTAAAAATCTACAAACTAATTGTGTAGTGTAATAATGATATTATTACAATTCTTCATCCAGGTGTGCAAAAGCATTGTGAAAGTGTCTTATGCTTGCCTTGGAGACAAACCCTGTGCAAAATTTGAAGGTGGCTACATGAGATAATCTTACATTGCTTAAACATTATCACTTGTCCTGACTGAGAGACAGATGCCAGATTTGTTTTATCATATTGGTGGCAGTCAGGGTTCTTCATTCCCCCTTTTCAGATGGGCAGCCTTTTAGTAAGAACCCTAATGTGATGCACTCCAATAAGGTGATGTAACTAATTAATCCTTAGGAGGGTTAGAGAAAAATTCTGTTCTTGAGACAAAGTCAGCTTCTGCTCCTGGTCCTTTTCTTCTTTTGGAGAACAATTCTTCTGTTAGCTTTTTGGGTTTTTAACTATTATTTTGCTGTTTAATAACTAATTTCTGTCAGAAGAATGTATTCTCTGTCCAAGAATGTTGTATCTATGAGCACAAAAGAACTGATCTTGATACATTGTACATCTTCTTTCTGATCCCAGAATGATAAGACTAAGATTTCCAGATGGAATTTTGTAATCTGCAGCTCTGGGATGAATTAAGCACTCACAACAGAGGTGTAACTGGACTGTATCACTGTCTTCCTATTATTCTTACAGATCAAAGAAGAACACAAGTAGATACTTACAGTCTGAAACATTCAAAACAGATGGCTGGTTTCTTTTTGTAGAGATTTGTGCTTTTCAGCAAAACAATTGCAAAAAGGCCATCATTCATTTCTGCCAGATGAGATTATGCCAGGTCTGTGTCTTTTTCTCTCTTTTGATTTGCAGCTGAACATGATCTTCTACTAGTGGCTTGGTCTTTGTAGCAAGTAGGAATTCTGTACTCGAACATTATTGTTTCTGGCCACTTCCAGGAGAGCTGCTCCTTGCAGTTTGTGTGATAGTCTGTGCTATCTCCCAATATTCTGAGCTCTGGCACTCATAGACAGGGCAGAGGCAGAGGAGGAACAGCTGCAGCCAAACCCTTTTAGTTGTCAGTTAGGAGGAAAGGAGCTGAGAGAGAGGGGAGATGAACAATGTTAGAAAAAGAATCAAGCCCAAACCTGCTTTCCAGTGTATTAACTATGAAAATAAGCTCCAGAGAATTGTAACTAAAATAAAAACTGTGGGGGCATGTAGCCAATCTAGATGCTGCATTTTCCTGTCTGGTAAAGTTCATAATGACTGATGGGCACATCAGGATTTACAGTTCCATCTCACAGTAGGCTCACCACGGGCTCTCCAACTACATCTGATTGTTAAAGTAATTTTTAGATGAGAAGTACTATATATATTTATAAATAGGTGTATTTATTCATGGGATTTTGCATTTGACTGTAGAGCAAGCAACTCTAAAAAGCCTTCCTAAAGACAGATAAACCTTCACAAGTCTTTGCTTTGAAAGTGTCTTTCAGCAGGTACAGAGCTGCAACAGCAGCATAAGATCCAGTGTTAGAGAAGGACAAGACCAAGATTCCTGTCACCTGCAGACAGGGAGGTTATAGTTCATCTGAACAGGAAAAGCACTGATTGTGTTCTCTGGTAGACTACTTAGGAAATGCCTTCTGGTTTGCATTAGCAGTGGAGCAGACAGCAGGGAGACAGCAGAGCACAGCCCTGATCCGTAGGCATTGCCATGGACACGCTCTCCCAGCTGCCACGTTCTGCTCCCAGACAAAGGCGTGTGAGCCACTGTTTCCTTTTAGCCCCTGCAAGAGGAAGAAGCAAGAGACAAAATACAGCACAGCAAGAAATGTGTGTACTTTCTTGTTCACTCTTGCGTAGACAACAAGTGCTAGAAAGCTGGAATGCATTAAAATATAAGCAAGTTGTTCTTAGCCACTCAAGCTGCTGTGTTTTTGTGGAGAAGAAATCAGCATACAGTCTGACTGATTCTGTGAAATCAAAACTTGCCTAGTTACACCTACAAAAGTTTGATCAGGAGAATGCTATTTAGATCCACAGTGTCGTGTACAAGCTGTAAACAGTTGTTAAATTTCTGCTTACTGTGAGAATTGTTTTGTTTGTTTTCCTTGATTATATTTTAATTGTCAGTATCATAAGTCTGACTGCCCAGTTTCACAGCTTGCTGTAATTTAATTCATTATTCAAAAATTTAACCTGGTAACTAACACAAGTTACAGGGACGAAGTGTTCAAATGAAGGAGATTTTCGTAATAAAGAGGTGTGAGGTGTGCACAGTGCAGTCAGTTGCATTTAGGGGTAAGAGACGGAGCGAATGCTGTTGCTTTTGGAAGTAAGGAGTTGAGGAAACAGGTAAAATTCAAGCTGTGTGCAAACACCCCCTTCAGCTCTGCTGAGGTATCTCATTCCTGAACGTTCATTTTCCCCTTGGTCCAGTCACAAGCCCCTCACATCAGTATTTCAGTTCTGATCTCCAGCAGTCCCTGCTGTTCCTCACGTGGTTCCCTGCCAACTTTGCTCCACAGCCCACGTAAGTGAAAGCTGCCAGTGTCATGGAAAGCACTTCTGGATGTGTTATGTATAAAAATATTTTAGAACTGCTTGCTCTTTTTCAGTGCTTTAGGAACCCTACCAACCCACTGCAATTCTCTGCCTCACCTACATGATGGGCAAAAGGTTTTATTTAAACAGAGGGAACTAACGACAGAACTCCTTTCCCTGGTTTGTATTTTCTCTGGTTTTTTTTCTGGTCTGGATTTTTCCCAAGGTGAAGAGGGTGAACTCTGGAAATCATTAATCCGTGGGATTTGTTCATGGTGTATAAAAATTTCAAAAATAATTTGCTATATAAAAATGATTTCCTAATTGATTCTGTCAGAAAGGAACTGAGTAAGACAGCTCTGTCAAAATAGCCAGAATCCCTTTTAGCTCCTCACGTATATTGTTCTGGTTTATGAGGAGAAAATTATGAAGGTTAGACTTAAATCCTTTTTTTTTTTCATCTTTAAAACAAATCTAAAGAATCCTGAGCCTGTCCTTGAGCTTTTGTGTTGGGGTCTTCCGAAGAACCCAAGTATCTCTGTGCATCAGTGAACTGAGCTGAACTGAACTGAGGTCAAGATGTGTCTTCTGGAGAGCTTTCTTCTGTTTCCATTTAAAATAATGAAGGGAAGACATCAGTGATAAATGGCTCTGAATTTGGGAAAGCTTTGCGCATTCTGAGCCAAATTCATGCCTCATAAAACTCCATTGCATTCAGTGGTTACAAGATTATTGTTGAACCCTTGTGTTTGTTGCCAAACAAACACAAATGGTCTGAGCAAGAAGGCATAATTCAGTTTGCCAGGCAAATACTTCCAGACTGTGTCACTCAGTATCTTAGCTTATTTCCATATCTCCCAGTATAAGATATTTAGCTATAGAGGCAAAATATTCTTGCCTGGCAATATCTATAATAAAACCCAGATACAGGGAGGCATACAGAGATTTGTCATGTCCTTTTGAAATAATTTCTTTTTAACAGACATATGTGCTTGCACAATCTTTGGCCCCATCTTCTCCTGTGCAATGGTAGTTTGGGAAGTAGGTTTTGTTGGGTAGCATAGTTGCAACTGTGTGTAACAAAGTTTGAAAATAATTTTCCACCTTCACATGAAAGGTGTGGTTGATAGCAGATGAAGGAGAAACACCTGCACTGTGTTTCCAAACGTATCTGTTATGTCCAGTTTGAAGTTTTGAGGAGATGTTTGGTGGTGCTTTGGGTTTCTGCTTGGATTTTTTCAGAATTCCTTCTTTATTTGTGCTGTGCAGGGTTTACAATGAACACTTATGGTGTGTAGACCAGGCTGCCAAGCTAGATCGTTTTTCAAATTACTTAATTCCTTGGAAACGTTCAGATTCATTCCACCTACACTTCTTTGTAACACTTTTCATACAATAACACTGTCATTTTTACCTCACGTTGTTTACTTTGACACCTGAGATTACTTGTCAGTTCTATTTTATTTCCTTCTTGATGTAGCTGTACTTCCAGGGACTTTTTTTCTCTCAAATATTTAAAGATACAGGGGTATGTTAAGAAAAAATACTGAATTATTTGATTGCAAAATGAAGACCACTTGTCAGCATCACTCTGCCCTTTAGGGTTCTGTAGTGGGTACACACACACAGTGTGTGTGCAAGCAGGGTAGTCAGGCTAATGGGGGGTGTGACAGCAGTCCTGCCAGTGCCAAATGTACATACGGCACTTTATGTTGCCCTTGCTGTGTCAGAAAATGTTATTTTCTCCTTTTTTTCTTTTTTAATAATGATTACTGCTGTTGATCCATGACCAGCCTCCACATTGATGCACTATTCTGATGAGTAAGGCAAGTTGTGCGAGGAGATAACTTTTACAAAGTCGGCTGATGCAGTTGCGAAAACAGACAGGCTTTTAGGGCTGTCTGTAAGACTTTATTTCAAAATGGCAGCTGCAGATATTTTAAGTAGAAATTCAGAAGGTATTCTCTGAAATTAGTAAAGTTAATTACTTGGTTCTGCAAAAGAAAAGTGGTTGCTTCTTTCAGAGAAAAAGGGATTATTGGCAGGGAGAAAGGTGACCAGGTCATTAACCCTTCTGCCTGGAGAAGGCATAATTTAAAGCTGGTGGTTGTGGTGAATTGCACATTGATTAAACTCATTCTTTATTCTGCAGATGTCTGTGGACATTTGCTGGTTTTCTTTTTCAAATAACCACCTATGTATTTTTGCATATTTCCAGTAGATACTGCTGTGTATATATAGGTATTTAAATGCAGAGACTTAGCATATAAAACTTTAAATTCAGTTACCCATATTTCAGCTGAGCATTGTCCAGCAACAGCAGGACTACCATTGAAGAAGCAGTATCATTTCATTCTAAAGCTTTTTTGCCCCAATGACTTGAATGGCTTTTGCCCCAATGAATCTAACTACAGTTAGATTCACATTTGTCATAATCAAAGATTTTTAAAAAATGTACAAAACCTCAAAAAACCTGAACATATCGTTTTCAAGTTGAATTTGAACTATGTTCACAAATGTCTGTATTAGTTGGTTGAGGCAGTTTGGGTTTTCATGAGAGATTTGTCAGGCATTTCACATTTCTGCCTTCGAGTTGTAGTGATTGCCTTTTTTAGTGAAACATTGTCAGACTTAGCTGGCCATTAGCAATATTCTGAAGTTGAGGGTACATTAAGCAGACTTCGTTCCATGCATTGATGAGGATGGCCTAAACCTATCAGGGCAATTAATGAATGAGGGCTGCTTTAGAAGGTATTCCTGGGTTTGGTCTGTTTACCCGCTGTTTTCCTAGAAAGCTCTGCAGCTCTGAGCTGATCATGAGAACGCGCTGTGGGTTGTGAACCCAGCACTGCCCTGCTTTTCCACTTAGCAAATGCTCTTACACCCTCTTGAGATAAGGCAGGGGCAGCTCTGCTGTGTGGGAAGCACAGTGCCCCTTGCTAAGTGGCCAGTTCCAATTAGATATGGCAGGAACGCAGATAGAAGGGCACTTCCTACTTGACTGGCAGCGTTTAATGGATCCCCAGTGAGGGGAATGATTGCTCTGTGAACAGCTTTGGGAGGGCTGCTAGCTAAGAACTTTCACACGCCTCATTTGGCCTGCTTCCAGCTCGAGGTAAAAGGGGGAAGGGTGCAGGAGGAATGTGCTTCGGAAGGGGATTTATCCCTGAGCAGTCAAATTCAACTGCTGTATGAAAATCTGCCATTCTTGCTTGCTAGGTAGCTCTGCTTCCTCTTCATCAAGGAGGGTTTCTGTTCACAAAGAATAGCCAGCAAGGTTACCCAGGCAGATTCTTTTCAGACTGGAATCTGCACATCTGATGGATATTCAATAGTCTGTGGTATCTGGAAAGAATACAAGGCAGCTATTGCATTGATTGGACCAGTTAGTAGCTAGCTAGTTATTAGACATGGACAATTACATTTTTATAGAGCAATATTTTCTTAAAAAGTGGTATTCCATCATTTTACCCTCAGTGGGCAGACCAAATAGTAAGAAAGATAGGAAAGACATCAGTTCAATTAGAAGCATCACTGGTTTTCACCTGCACAGGCAATACTCTTTTGGATCATAATCTTGGTAACACATTGTATAAGTTATTGGGGTAAACAGTGCAAATTCAGTAAATAATGAAAGCTGGTGAATATAATTGACTGAAGACCGTTTTGCTTGGTGATGGAAGTGAAATGTTACTGTGTCGATTCTACTAAAATATCCCTTCTTATTGCCCTGTATAGAGGACAGCAGAGTGTTCTGCCCTGCTGCAGTTTGCAGTCACTGATTCACAGACTGGGTCGGGTTGGAAGGGAGCACAGTGGGTCATCTGCTCCCATCCCGCTGCTTTGAGCAGGGCCATCCCAGAGCACGGGGCACAGGATTGCCTCCAGAGGGTTCTGGAATATCCCCGGTGAGGGAGACTCCACACCCTCTCTGGGCAATCTGTTCCAGTGCTTGGTCACCTGCAGAGAAAAAAAAATTCTTCCTCATGTTCAGGTGGAGCTTCTGTGCATCAGTTTTTGCACCACGGAAAGCCTGGCCCCATCCTCTTGACACCCTCCCAACAGATTCTTGGACATTGATGAGATCCTCTCTCAGTTGTCTCTTCTTGAGGCTGAACAGGTCCAGCTCTCTCAGCCTGTCGTTGTAAGAGATGCTCCAGTCCTTTCATCATCTTTGTCACCCTCTGCTGGGCCTGCTCCAGGAGCTCTGTGTCTCTGTTGTCTGGAGGAGCCCAGAACTGGACACAGCACTGCAGGTGTGGCCTCACCAGGGCAGAGCAGAGGGGCAGGAAATGCTCTTCCTAATCCACCTCAGGATACTCCTGGCTACAAGGACACACTGCTGGCTCATGGACAGCTTGTTGTCCAGCAGGACCCCCAGGTCCTTGTCCACAGAGCTGCTTGCCAGCAGGTCAGCCCCAGCCTGTGCTGGTACACGGGGTTATTCTCCCCACGTACAGCACCCTGCGCTTGCCTTCACTGAATTTCAGACACTTCTTCCCTGCCCATCTCTCCAACCTGTCGAGGTCCCTCTGAAGGGCTGCACAGCACTGTGGGGTGTTGGCCACTCCTCCCAGCTTTGTGTCATCAGTGAACTTGCTGAGGAGGCATCTGCCCTTTCATCCAAGTCATTGATGAATAAGTTAAATACTTAATACATTGATGAATAAGTCAGTACTGGGCCCAGTACTGACCCTTGGAGAATACCACTAGTGACAGGCCTCCAGCTAGACCCAGTGCCACTAATTGCAACCTTCGAAGATCTGCCCTTCAGCCAGTTCTCCATCCACCTCCTTGTCCACTCATTCCATCCTGATAAAACAAAGCATAATTTTCATATGTGTGTTTATATCTGCAAACAGGGGTTGCCCCACGCCGCACGGGTTTTTAATAAAGCACGTGAGCTCACTCTCTCTCTCTTGCAGGTTTCTTGCCTGTCTGCTCTCCCGTGGCTGCTGTGTGGCTGTGGCACCACCTTGACGTGCTGGTGTGGGCTGCTGAGCACAGCTGAGCTCGGCAGGACACAGAGCCTGACATTAGTTAGCTGCTCAGCCATGCCTCTCAGATCCTCACGCTCTACAGAAACGAATCCATGTAAAACAGTGTTAGAAACAAAATAAGTGAGCCCTGACAGCCTTATTAAAAGGGGTCGAAGCCAGAGTCTTTGTTGGAAGTAATGCCAGCACCCTGTTTTGTTGACTCAGAGATTATCTCACTCCTTATTCATTAGCAGGGTCAGAGGTGTCCTATTGAAAAGATATCCCCAGCCCACTAACAAACAGCAGGTGCAGCCTCTGCCTGGGAACGCGAATAGAAGTTGCCAGGACTTTGGCAAAGCTTCCCAGCTCTCCCTGCCCAGCACCTCATTTTACGGAGAGGAGGCCCTAAGCCCAGTTCTTCCCCAATTTCTCATCAGCTGCAAACCTTAGAGGTTTGCATTACTGCGGTTTTGAACATGCGCCCACAAACCTCTAGAACAAATGGAGCAGTATTCTTGTGGAAGGTCATAGCCAGGGGTGCCCAGTAGGTATTTATGCACTTGAGCTCTATATTTTTGTAAAAAAATGGGAAATGGTTCTTCAGATCCTTTTTTGGGGAACTGGATGACTCTAGTTTGGATTGCATTGAGGAATGATGATTAGATTCAGATCGGGTAAAGTATAATGAAATAAAATAGTACTTTAATAAAGTCCTTTGATTTTAGTTTTTTTAGTTTTTTATATAGAATCTGGCTTGTTTCATAAAAGTCATTGCCTTTTCAAAACTGTAGAAGACTATACCTTGACTATGTAAAAGATTATAAAAAAATCAAATTTTAACTTTCTGGTGAAGATATGTCTCTATCCAATTTCTACAGTAGAGATGCATTCATCCTAGAATTGTGTTTTGGCATCATTTGAAACTATTTTCCTTAGGATGTGTTTATTGCACACTTAATATACAGTGAAATGTTTGATGGCAAAACGAGCTAAAAATCTATATTGATGTTGCCTTAGATGTGGACAGACACCTTTTATCAGAAAAATCATGTTTTGTTGAAGTAGTTGAACTGAGGCACTGCTGGATAATCAGCAGAGTTAATGCATTCAGTTTAATATTGTTTCATTTTTCACCCATATCATCATTATTTCCCAGTCTAATCGCACAGCTGTCATCACTACACCCTTTCCCCAGTGTCCTTGGTATCCTTCTGGATGGTTGATAGGTTCTGGACCAGGAGTACGAGGGAAAGGGTGTCCAGGTTTCTTCCACTGTGAAGCTGAACGAGATTGTTACGTGGAGGCTGATGTTTGCCTCCATCACCGCTTGGCTCTCAGGCTGTGCCTCACTGCCTCTGCTCTCTTATTTCAGATAATTCAGCCCCTCCTAGAACTTGACCAGAACCGCAGCAAGTTGAAGTTGTACATCGGCCATCTGACAGCCCTGTGCCACGACCGCGACCCCCTGATCCTGCGTGGACTCACCCCGCCTGCCTCCTACCACCTGGAAGATGACCAGGCAGCCTGGGAGAAGGAGCTGCACAAGATGACCCAGGAGCAGGTGAGTTGGTGGGCTCACCTTCTGAACAAGGACCTGAACTTGCTGGTTCAGGCTTTACTGATGTGCCACGCCAAAATGGGGGGAAACCGTGCTGTGAGTGCTGAAAGCAGGTAGCAAAGGTGAACTCTTCAGCTGATAAAAGGAGTCAATATTCTTTTAATGATTGCCATATCATATTTATTATGGAGTTTCATCTGCTCTTTTGTCCGTACTTGAGGCCGTGCACCTACACACTCATGGGAGATCAAATTGCAAGATACCTCTTTTGCCATGTCTTAACTGTTAACAAGTTTTAGCTGCTCTCTATAATTTAATGTAGTCATCAGGACCTTAAATCTTACTTAAATTACATAAACCATTTATATTTTAATTGACACATTTTTATGAGTCTCTTTATACAAATGAATGCAGTGTCCTTACCTGCTGTTACAGAATATTCTGCCAGTAATTTCTACTGCTTACCCACCTCACCTGCATACCTGAATCAAGACTGGACTGTGTGCTGGATGTGATACACCCATGCTTATGTACACACACAGTGACTTCAGAAACCCAGCTGTGTATTTCCAGGAGTTTTGGAATACAGAACTGAGAGGGTTTAATAAGAGTTTGTCAGATGAAGTCTCCACAAGAGACTGTCAATCTAGTTATAGATCAGCTACTGAAATAATCTTCCTTTCTCCCAGCTCTGGTAATGTCTTGCCTTCCTTAATCTCTTCATTGGCAGTTTTTTATCTCTTGCTTTTGGACTGTAATTCACCATTCCCTACAGCCTTTTTTCTAATTCCTTCCTATTTCTCTTTTCAAATTTTTTTTATTTTACTATTTTATTCCTATAATACTGAATGCCTTTTTTTTTTTCCTAATTAAACTACTACAAAGAACTTGTACCAGAACTAAATATGACTAGTTTTGTCTTTTTAACCTTGACTTTGGTTTATAATGCCCAGTCTTTCACAGTTCACTTTCATATGTTTTATACCAAACTCTAGCCAGTGTGCACACAAAGCCTAGTGCAAGGCCTGTACAGTTAAAAGGGGATTTGTGGGTCACTGAACATATCTTGAGCCTATCTTGAACACTTCAGCTCTGGTTTTCTTCCTTTGTGATTTTAAAACTAATTTCCTTGAACTTTCGACTCAAGACTGAATTTTGGTTCAAAAATTGGAGAGAGCAGCCAAATTGCAGGAAACCAACAGAAGCATGTCTGCAAATTCAGAAAGAGCAGACCTCTGGAGATAAATATGCCCGTAACAGGGCCGAGATAGTGCAAGACAGTCATTCTCTCTCTTTGTACCTGTCTTCATACATTTACTGATTCAGCATGTGCTGTGTGCCTCCCTCGGTATCTACATTTGCCTCTATAGGCATGACACATTCCTTTTCCCCTCAGAGCCTCCTGGCTTCTGTAATCGCTGATACAGGATTAAAACTTCTTCACTTTAATGCATGCCATCCTCCTCTATTAATGCCTTACAGCTCCTACGCTATAAATCAAAACATGAGGCGTGTGATTCTGAACCACCTTGGCTGTCAGATTGGGATGGAGCAGTGGCTGACAAAACCTGTGGCATGTATGGGTGGCACCTCTGAAAACAAGAGTGAATATGGACAAAGTTTGGATGTCCCTGAAATGAATTGTCTCATTAATTATAGCTGTGGTAGTCTTCATTTATAATCAGGGTCTGTGGGGACAGGTGGTATTTGCTATTTGATCAAGAGATGTGGGTAAAGAAAATGGGAAAGGCTTTCTTTGTCAAGTTCTTCTGAATAGACAGTCAGACCAAAAATAATATTTCCCATTAAAACTTTGCTATTCCATTAGCAACATTTATGGGTTACAAAAATGGTAACCCATTAGTTAGCGAAGAAAGCATTGTGAGAAATAGCGAGAAAAGAAAATCACCTGAGTTGTTCTGGAGAAAACCAAAACAACACCAAAATTCTTTTTCTGTCCTCTCACGTTATTGTCTTAGTTCTGCACTGCTGTCACCACAGTTGTTTAAAGTTACTTCTCCATTCACAATTCCCAAGCATAACTAACGTCAGCTAAAATAAAATGTAGCTGTCTCTTCTGCTTTCCCATGCTCACTAGATGGTATTTAAGAAGCTTCAGTTGCAAAACACAAACTAATGATATATTTCAATTTACAAAGCAGACTTTTCATTTAAGCCATGGAGCTTTTCTGTTTCTAGCTGCAGAGTTTCCTTTGTGCTTAAAGTATTCCCATGGAGGGTGGGAATCAGTTCTCCAGATTTGCAGAAGCCCATCATAGAATACCCATTTTGCATCTTTGGAATTTTAATGAGTTTTGTAAATTACTTCAAATCCAGTGCATTAAATTCACTCCTGTCCCTTCTAATATGATCTTCTGTAGATAATGCTTTACAAGCCTCAGTGGGAAAAAATTAATCCTCTTGAACGTTAAGAAGTGCTAACATGATTAGGGAGGATACATTTAACCAACACCAATAATATTTAAGCATGATGCCAACGTATCCACTTCTCTCCAATGAGATTTCCTAGTTTGGATTGGTTGTTTGGGGTTTTTTTATAAATAGTTAAGAATTCATTTTCGTACTGCTGCTTTTGGAGCTGTTATTTCCCACTGCAGCAACTTTTATTGATAAAGGTTGGTTTGCTGTGTTTCATCATAGCCAATATACGTGGTAGATCTTTCATACCTGCTAGGGAGGCTCAGGTACAAAGAGCAGGAGTTTTCTGTGGCTTCTTTTGGTAGATACAACTGGTATATGAAGTAGATTTAACCTTTTCACTCTTCCAGTGCATCCACGGTGACCCACAGAAACTAATGTACAAATAGCTGTTGGAAAAGTATCTGCCAGCATCAACACTGTGGATCTAAGGGGAATTTGTTGCCACATAAATAATTTTGTAGTCTCAAAGTTTGGCTGATAATTGGTGCCTCTTATCTATGATAATGTCTTGACACTACCATTAAGTTCAGTGATAGTCCTTAGTGGCTTCAACTGATTACAGAATATGCTGAATTGGAAAGGACCCACAAGGATCGTGGAGTCCAACTCTTAGCCCTGCACAAGACATTCCCAAGAATCACAGCAGGTGCCTGAGAGCATTATCCAAACACTGCTTGGACTCAGTCAGGCTTGGGGCTGAGACCACTGCTCTGGGGAAGATTGGCTGTAATCAAGCTGTGGGGCCAAGATGCTGTATCATTCTTTGTTGGCATTTTGTCAAAGACATTTTGTAAGGCTGACTTATTGTTGTAAAATTTTGGTCCATTTGTAATGAAGAACTGAAGCCAGTACTTATGAGTCTATGGTGTCTCAAAACCTAATCTAAAATAATATACTAGACTAAGTTGTGGACAGTAAAGAATCTAAAGTGCTCAGAACCGTGTCATTAAATTATTCTGTGGTGGAAAACATCACTTTGAGTCAGTTCTGACCCAATGTCCCCGAATAAGCTAGCCAGTACTGTTTCTGGAACTGTCATGCTTCAACCAGCTCATGTCCTATTTGACTTTTCTTATTGAAAAACTGAAGTTACCAGAAGGAAAGAGGAATGTTCCAAGTCTTGACACTAAGAAATAAAAATTCCATTCATTCATTATAAATAATAGCATTATCCTAGCAATTTCTATTAAATACCATATTTTCTTTCACTTTGTCCTAGAGGTATCATTATGTTAATATCCTTGAGCTCTGTAGAGCTACTGCTGCGTTTCATGTTTCAGATAGTTGCCTGTAAGTGCAGGATTTTAGTCCTCTATGAAAGGAAATGGCATTAAGAACATAATTACATGGTCCACATTTTTATTTATAGTTTGGGTTTTGTTTTGCTCTTATCTATACAAAAGAAGAGAATGGAGTAGAAACTGGAATTTGCTGAAAACCCTCACTTCAGGATGTCAGAGGTGCTGCACTGCACTGGGGTTGAGAGGCAGCAGTGTGAGAAAGTAAAAAGAGCCAACAAAACAGAGCAACCAGACATTAGAAGCAGGCAGCAGTGTTTGATTTGTTAATAGCTTAAGAACTATTAGAAATGTTTCTTATCACCTCAAAGCCAGCTGTAAATGTGCAGAACCTCATATTACAGAGAATTTCTTATTTTCAATAGGTCCTGCAGCGACGTTCGGAAAAAATATTTCTTCCAAGAGAAGATCTATACAGTTAAAATAATTTTCTTAACCCTAGGAGTAGGAGGCATGTTTCCCCCTGGCTCCCTGCCATCAGAGGCTCTTTCCAGCCGTGTCCAGCATGTCCTGGCTTCCTCAGGCTGCTGGGGGTCCTGCCAGCTTCTGCTGGCCCCCAGGCACCAGCTTCTTCCCTGCACACTGGACCTATCCGTGCTTCCCCAGGGGTGTTTCTGGCAGCGTTTGCATTGTCACCTGGGCTTCAGCAGCAGTCCTGGAGGCCTGGGCAGGTGCATTGCCATCAGAGGCTCTCTCTGAAGTCACCTGCTGTGGGAGCTTGTCCCACCCCTCCACCAGCAGTGCTGCACCTGCGGCTGCTTCGCTGTGAGTTACAGAGAGAGGCACTTCTGAACCATCTTTATGCTCATCAAAGAGCCTTCGTGGTGCAGAAAGGTTGTCTTCCCTCTCCCTGTGCACCAGCTTCAGTCAAAGCACAGACCTGCTAGGCATTCCTGCTTACTAATCCTCTCCCAAGAAATCAGGAATGCCTTTTCTGCCCAGCTGCCCGAAGCAGAGGGAGGAAAAAGGTGATCATGTCACTTCACTGTAGCAGTCACAATCTGCTGTGTCAGCTACATAGTCATGGCTTGGTTCCAAGGAGCAAAATTTACCTTGCACTTAATTCACATTTCAGTCTCCACAGAGCAATGTTAAGCTTTTGTATGAAAGGACACCAAACCTCATATCTGTAGCTGTCAAATTTCATTTTAAAACTGCATGTTTGATTGCTAAATTCTGAAAATATTCAACACGTATTTTGATTTGTTATACAAACAATATTGCAAGTGGGATAAACTTCACTCTAAATTACAAATAGCCATTTTATAAACATCCTGTGTACTTCTTTGTTCAGATTCTGCTTGTGTTCTTCTGTGTTATCTGTGAGGAATTACTCAACTTACTTAGTTTCTGTAAAGAAATTACTCTGCTATGATTTGCATTTAGTCATTCTAAATTACTCTATTACTTCAGAGTTTACCCTTGTCTTCCTTCTCTGACTGCTCTTCTATTAGCTTGTTATCTTCCCCCACTTGATTTATGTCATTTATTTTTAATTTGTAATCTTATGGGAATGCATAATGTATTTTAAAGTTAAACAGTCCACTTCTGGTCTCTGTTAGAAATTAGAAGTAATAATTGCAACAATTTATATCCTTCTTCATGTGCAAATCTATTTCCTGAGTTTGGTTGAGAAAGCAGGGGATATGGGAACTCTCTAAAATTGTTGCATTTTAAAGCATTTTAAACTTTTATGTTTTGGGTGAGGATGAGAACTTGGATAAGTGTCATAGCTCTTAAATACTGCTTAAAGTCACAAACGTTATCTGTAAGTTGGCCATGTCCATAATGCTGTGGCATATTCATTCTTATTTGTCCTTGAAATTGCTAATATTAATTAAAATACATACTATCAATCACGAACATCAATTATTTCTAACTTGAAATGAGCTACAAAAGGAAAAACACTGATTTCAGGACACCGCCAGGCGTTTTGTGTGTGTGTGGTGTGTCAGAAAATGAGAGTGGTCTCATTTGAAGCAGTCCCTACAAGCAGAAAGTGCAACCCCGAGCTGTTCCCTTGTTTTCTCCAGGGCAGCTCCCCTCTCCTTGTTTTGCTCTTCGCAGCCAGTTCTGTTCCTCTGGGCCTTGCTCAGACACATGGTCCTTGTGAAAGCTTTGTGCAGCATCTCCTGGTGCTGAGCTGCTGCTGTGCATCCTCTTTTCCAGTTAGGAATGGTTAATGTTAGTGATGGATAGCGTATATTTTAATTAAAATTGGTAATTCCATGCACAAATAAAAATGGGCAATGTTACGGCATTGTGGATATTATTTTAAAAGACAAGACTGTTTCATTTGAAATCTTACTTTCATTTTTAAAGCATGTTTTTTAAAAATTTTGAAAGAGCTAACATAACCCCCAAATTTCCAGATAGAGCAGAAATATTTAAGGGTTTACATTAAAAATTTTTCTTTTTTCGTTTTTGAAGTTTGTCAGACTGGATTTCCATACTCGTAACCCTTTCTTTCGGCCCTTTTGTAGGTATCTAGTTGAGAAATAGAGGTTTATATGTGATTGGCTCTCACTGCATCAAACACACTTTTACACTGGTGTGTCTGGATAGATGCAAAAGCTCTTGACTATTTGCCTGAGGTACAGTGAAGTTTAACTTGACACAAAAGAAAGGTTTAAATTAAATCAGTGTAATTTCTTATTGATGCTTACTTCTGCTGCTTTAAGCTCTAAATGTATTTTTCAGACTAACCATAACCTGATCCAGAAACACTTGAACTTTGGAGAAACATAATTCTATATCCCAGTATTGTATCCTTACAGAAGTTCTCCACTACCTTTCTTTTTGTGCTGCTCTACAAGCACTTCATATTCTGTATTCAGATTTACTGTCCATAGCCCAGGAGGAGATACCAGTTTATCTGTGTTTGCCTTTTTTCATTATTGTTTCTGTAGATTTGTTAACAAGGCAAAAATCACACTGGGGAGTATAAATACGTTTTAAAGAATCTCAGCTTAATTTTGCCTTGTTTGCATTATGGGAAAAGCAGAGGCCACAAAGGTTCTGCAGAGCAGCAGCAGAATTCACCCAGTGTGCACATAAAACCATAGCATCCTATTTCTTAACTATGAAATTATCTTCATATGTATCATTCATATGACTCTGAATGTCAACTAATCTTTAAATAAGCTCTGAGATATCTTGGAACAGAGAAGCTAAATTCGTGGTGAATTGTTAGGGATTGTTTTTCAGTGATGGAGTTTAACTATAAATGGAAAATAATCCTATCATGGCTTGCTCTAAACCCAGGAAGGAAGGCAGCAGTGCTGAAAAGTGTCTGAATGTATTGCAGATTATCTGCAAGCTTGCTTTCCCCTGAGATGCTGAAGGCCATTTCTGTTTTTCTGTCCAAAGATAAATACTGTGAAGCACTTCTGGGGTCCTCGCTGCCCTTTTCTTTCTGAGCTCTCTATTCTTACTTGTCATCAACTAGACAAAAAACATGTCTGGCTTTGCCTTCTCATTTTTGATCATTTCTATGAGCCAAGTGTGTGAATCTCCTCATATCCTCAGCTGGAAATGCCAACAAAAAAGGAATGTTTCACATTTCTTTATTTTCATAGAAAAATGGCATGGGGAAGGTAACACCATGTCAGCTTGCATTCACAAGAAGAAAATCTAGGAAACCAGAAGCAGAACTGATATTAATACTTTTAGAGAAACTTCCCTAAAATCTGGACTTCCAAACATCCAGGTGAATCGAGTTGTGCCACTGAGAAGTGGATGTTCCCCACTGAGGCCCTTGCCTGATGGAGCACTGACGTGTGCTGCTCCCAGCTGCTGCTGGTAGGAGTGACGTCAATGGAGATGATATCCCTGATCTAGAAGTGCTGCCACCAGCCATACAGTCAGTTAAGATGTCTTTGTTGGAGGAGGAATCACATTATTAAATCTAGCTGTTCTGAAGCTAGCAAACTCAACTCAGGGCTATCGTTGCTGTTTTTCCAAAGACGTTGCATCACAGACATCTGCCAGCCAGCTGTGTAGACTTTCTGTCTGTGCTAATTTGCAAAGTATTGTTGCAGGCCTTCAGCATTCAGAGCCATCTCCTTTTGGACTCTTGACGGTCAAAAACACCCTTCTTGGAAATATTTTCTTCCTCTGGTTAAGTTGGTTACTTTTGTTTGATTGCATTTGATTTATTAGCTTTGGTGTGAGCTTATTTTGTTGGGCATATCTTGATTTTATAAGGCATCTTATAAATACATAAATGCTGACTAGTACAGCAAGAAAGTGAGACTTCACTGATGTTGCAGTATTGCCCCGCTGAAGACAACATCCTGCAGGATTCTCCCTTGTCCACCAACCTTCTTTCAGTTTTGACCTTCCGTCTCTTCCAGGTGCTTTTATATTTCATTAATTTAATTGCCTTGTCTTTTGCTGGAGCTTCACCTGGAGGATTTGGCCGAAAGGCCGGGAAGAGGGCTGCTGGCTGGGCAGGTGGTGGTGGTGCAGGACCTCTCTTTCCCTGCTAACACTGCCCTCTCCTGGTTCTCCTCCCGTGGACCGAGAGCTCAGGACCCTCGCAGGTGCCAGATGAGAGAAGGAGAGCGGTAACGCTGGCCGTTTCTCCTGTTGCTTGCCGTGGGCTCCCACCCTTCTGATGGAAGGCAGCGTGCAATCTGTGCTGGCCCGAGAAGGCAGAGGCAGCCCTGTCCCGGAGCTCAGGGCTCGGAGCGTTCCTGGGAGCGCACCGGCGGTGAGGTGGTTGGGTTCACAGGCTGCTGCACCTGGGGCCACCTGCACCGCTGGGATCTCAGCAGGCTCAGCAGCCCCACACTCAGAGGCAGCCCTGTCCCGGAGCTCAGGGCTCGGAGCGTTCCTGGGAGCGCACCGGCGGTGAGGTGGTTGGGTTCACAGGCTGCTGCACCTGGGGCCACCTGCACCGCTGGGATCTCAGCAGGCTCAGCAGCCCCTGAATCCCAGTCCCCTGGCTGTTATTATCCAGCGCCACTCCTGCCTGCTTGGCTCTCTCAGTCCTGCTTGCTGACCGGGCCTTTCCTAGGCTTATCCATGCATTGCAGGTTCCTGGCTAAGACCTCTGCCAGGCTGCTGGAGCCAGGCTGATCACCCATGCACAGTGAGCCGTTCCTGAGCCATTGTGGGTTACTGCTGAGCCCCCTTTCTCCCCCGAGAGCCCTACCCGAGCCCAGAGTGCTCCCCCCTCTCGCTTTCCCCACTTCCCAGCTCATGTCACTCCACAGAGCAGGATCAGGTTGCCTTTGCATTGTGATTCTTGGCAGGAGCCCCTCTCGGATTCCTATGGCTGTTCTGTGAGTACAGCAGCCAGTAGGAACAAAGCACATAAGAACACATTAAACTAACATTCAGCACGCAAAGCCCCAGTAATTTACTATATGCTACCCTGCCTAGTAAAGGGAACAGTGTAGCACGCTTGCCCTTTTAATTTCCTTTCTCACACTTTTGTCTATAGAAGCCTGCACCATAACTTCCTTAAAAAGCATTTTTATTTATTCCATAATCGTTCTTAGGCTGTTTGTTTTTATGCAGTGTTTCTTGCAGAAACAATCTACTGTGCTTTGCTTGATACCATCACTAAACAGAGACATGCTGTTGTATCTGATTAGAATTTTAATTGTAGAAATCTAACCTTTGCCACTGCATTGTGCTCTTAAAGTGGTAAAATGATCCCTGCTGTGCTGCTGCCTGATAGTTCTCTCCTTTTAAAACCTGCATTGAGCAGTGTCACAGAAGTGCAAAACACAGATCAAGAAATTTGTATACTGCTGAACAGTTATCCCTTCAGGCATGAAAAATGCCAGTTTGACATTCTTTCCATGTCATGTATTAACATAGTAGAGTTCCAATGAAAATACTAATCAGTTAGGAATAAGAAATGTTACAGGACTGACAGATAACACTAAATTTTAAAAAACCACATGAAATTTAAAAGAAGATTCAGATAGTTGCTCACAGCAGCTCACAATGACAAAGAACTTTGGCTTCCGAAGCTGGAAATAAGCCTCAGAATCCATCTTAAGTTGTTGTACCTGCTACATATATGCTTGTCTTATATTCATAGGGAATATACTTCATTGGAAGAAAATCCTATCACTGAAAAAATGAAAGAGCTTTTTGATACACAGTATAGGGCAGGGCTGTCTGCTTGAAAGCTTATCCAGTCTATCTGACTGTATCATCTGGCCTAGTAAGGGATGCTGCTTCTCCTTGTTCTCTGAGATCCTTAGACCACTGTGAGTACAGTAATCCCTAAAATGTTTGCACAAATTTACAGCCTTCCTTGGGATTTTGCACAGTCCACAGGCCAGCATGGACTTCATCAGTTGCTGGGCAGATAAACAGGTTACTGAAGGCAGATGTTTCCTGCTCTTTATTAAGACTCTGTGGGCCCCTAATTCTGGCAATGGCATTAGGCTCGAAGCTAAAAGCTGTGTTTGCATATGCTCCGGTATGTTGTGTGACATGGTTTGGGACACCACTTGTTGAAGAAACTGTTTATAAACTGTAGATAGAGTGAATAATATAAAGTTTGAAATTCTGTGTCCCGTTACGAGCCAATTACAGTGATCTGAAGAACGAATGACTCAACAGGAAATGCAGAGTTAGTAAACAAAAATTGTGTATGTTCTACCGCAATTGTGTGTAGTCATCTCTTGACTGAGTTAGGAAAGAGAGTTTCTGAAAATCAGTAATTCTGCAGGAAAAACAGAATTCTGGTTAACTCTGGGTGTATTATGTATAATTATGTGATATTCCTATTGATTTCATATCAAGAATAATTCTGAAGTAATGACCTATGAATCATCTTGCTGTTCGTTAATAAAAGTCAAACTAAAGCAATACACTAGCAAGCTGCAGTACTGCTGCTGGAATATGGTTGCCTTCAGAAAAACATTCTACAGAGGAAGTTTTTCTCATCTTTATCATAGCACAATGTATTCAGGAGTAGTTAAGTCGTGTGGATGTGGCCTTTACTGGGAAGGTCACAAGCCTGGTCCTGTAGGCTGAAAAGGTGACATAAAGAGGATGGAGAGCATTCAGTTCCAGGGGAAGGAGTCACCAAGGGAAGCTGCCGCTGCTGGAAGTGCCCAGCACGTTGCACCCGTGTTGCTGCCTTCCCAAAGTGGTGTTGTAGCCGAGCCTGCTGGGCAGGGCTGTCACCCAGGGAGCACAGTTCACAGCAGGGAGTGACCGTGTCTCTGTGTGTTCCTGCAGCTTCACCACGAGCTGGAGAAGGGGGAGAGGGAGAGCGCGGAGCTGCAGGAGTTCGCCAACGCCATCCTGCAGCAGATAGCGGATCACTGCCCCGACATCCTGGAGCAGGTCGTCAACGCCCTCGAGGAGTCCTCCTGACCTCGGCCACCAGTCCACCGAGCAGCAGCACACCAGTGGCCAAGCCCAGTCAGTCCACGGAGCCATGGGAGCGGAGAGCAATGTGAAAGACAGAACGTGGAACAGAAACTTCTGGTGCACCTTTTACAAGGAAAACAAAGGCAAAAAAAAACCCCTCTAAAAACTACATGCTCTCTAGGTTCTTCCAGTCTATGATTAATCAGCCATTTTTGTATTCATCTTCTCACTGCCTTTCTACTTTAGAATCCAATTCCCCATTGACTTTGTTGGTGGTGACTTTTGGATACAGCTAAGCAGAGCTCTTCCAAGTCTACTGAGCAAAGAAGAGGGGATCCACTGAACACAAGCAGCTCTAGTTCTCCATGAGATTGCAGAAGAGTAGCCCTTGCCTTTCAATCATATATTGCTTTTCTCCTTCTTCCCTTCTTCCTATTTTTTATTTTCATGAAAGCTGAAAGCCTGAATTTCATAGTGCTAAAACCAAACCTGAGTGTGCTCTGATTATGGCTCATGGCTGGCCAGCATCAGCTAGCTCAGGTCTTGCTGCCTGCCTCAATGCTTCTTATGTTCTTAAATAGCAGAGTGAGGAAAGGAAGGTTTCCCTACTTGCTCCTGTTAGTCATTTCATCTAGCAGCTGGGAAAAAAGGTAGGCATACTGGTACTTTCTGTTTACTTAACTTGGATTTTTATTGTTCACGGGTCTGACTCTGAAGTGCTAGGTGCGGCATTTTTTGAGGTAACTATTTTCATCTGTTGACTTTTGGGGGGTTTTAGATGAGGTTTCTCCTCACAGATCTGTGTCTCCTAAGATCCTACTTTATAGAGAGCTCTCTCCCTTCGAGCAGGTGTGGTCAACAGGTCAGTTCCCAGCTTTAACTTGTATAGTTCGTCCAGTTTTTCAGGCCATAGCTTTGTGAACACTAGCTGTCATCAGAATAGTCTTTGGCATTCTGTAAATGAGAAAATTGCATCATTTAGCTTAAGAGTATACTTTTAAAGCTAAGTTAGGTAAATCAGTAGCATAGTTCTTACTATAATTATAATTTAATTTATTTTGGTTTAGCTTACATTGACGAGGAATGAGTTTGAGTTCAGAGCAATAACCCTTATGAAGAGGAGCATCTCTGCTGGAGTTGGCACCCAGCCGAGTAGATAGGTGTAAAATCACAGCTTTACTTAAACCAGTGCAATTCTTCTGTGTATATGAGAGGCCTTAGTTTCACTCCCACCCACCTTCGACACTCGTTACAGCTCCTGCTGATAGCTAATATGATCTTAAATCCCAGGTCAGTTTGTCATTGTGGTAGCAAGTCAGAAATCCTGTTTTATGAGTAGGACTCGAGTGTTCATTCTTGGACTATGCATTAATGGGCTTTTCCGTTTTTTCCTGGCCACCAGTGGTCACATGTGTCTGGGGGCATCTGCAGGACACGTCCCCATGTAACACGTCCCCATGTGCTCCTTAAAGGAGCTGCTCCCTGTGGCTGTCTCATATTACTTCAGAGAGGGAGGGGAAGGCAAAAGGAGACCAAATATCAACACAGCGTGGAAGAAATCTTGGTTTTGTAGTCATCGGCCAATTATGAATCCTCTCAGTAAACCTCCCATTCAGAGCCTGCAGTTTAATTCCATATGGCTTACTACATCTTGAGCTTAATCACTAAGCTATGATGCTAAGGAAAATTTTCCAGGCCCTTTCAAGAAAACTACATTTCTTGTGTCTCTCAGATCCACAGCACAGCTCCCCTGTAGGTCTTTCACACCTTGTTTTTATCTTTAGAAGTGACCAATTGCTTCCAACAGAAAGATCAGCAGAAGTTGAGTAAGGGAAGATGTACCCTGTAGTTTTTTCCAAACAAGCACTGAAAATTGGGCAAAACTGAAACCTTATGTACCTGTAGACACTCTTGAGAACGAGCTGATTTAAAATAAATCACATCCCCATTGATTCTAGTGTAATAATTCAGCAGAAGGAGCTGCATTCATAGCCAGAGTGTCTAGGAAGAAATAAGTCTCGAAAGAAGAGGCGATTCACACCTTCTCCGACTTTTGAATTGCCAGTGCTTTGCAAATCAGGAGAAGCAGCTTTATTTGTTCCTGTAATAGCAGCCTGTGTCTGAAGCTTTTTTTTTGTGTCGTGTCTGAGGAGAGTAATGGGAACCCGAATGTGTGGAAGGGGGGAATGCCGGAAGGCCTGCAGACAGTGACTGTACACACTGCTGGGCCGTGCCTCACCCCAGAACCACCCCTTTGCTCCCATTATTTGAGTCAGCACGTTTCGATAGGAGCTGTTGTTTTGAAATCTTTCCCCTTGCTTTTTCTTCATCACCCCTAATTACTCACTCAAGGAATTTAATGCCGCCTGTAAAAGCATCAGAGCCATCAGCCCAGCATCATCGGCCACCGCCACCCCTCCTGACTCTCTCATTAACTTATATGGTCAAATCTCCAGCTGCCCTGGTTCCCTGCTGTAAAACAATCCTTCCTCTGTGAGAAGCTGTGGAATTTCCCTTATCGATGGTTCGAATGACTCCTGCTTGTAAACCTCTTACTGAGATGTTCCTTGATAGCGTTTCTGCTGGAGGCAGGGGCAGGGGGAGGGGATGGGAGCGAGGGGCGATCGCTTCGGGCTGTTACTGCTGTTATTTCAATTCCCTGGCTTCGAGCGTTGCCCACACATGGCAGGGAAGTGCTGCTGCTCCTTCAGCATCTCTAGCTCAGCTTGTGGCAGCGTTTCTGTAGCTCAGAGTGCCCCAGCCAAAGGCCTGGTGCTGTCACGGCAGCGTGCGCAGGATCTGTGCGTCGGCAGCCAGGTGAAGCTCAGTGTTTACACATCTCCCGGCCTCTTCCCCGGGAGGATTTGTCAAGCCTGGCTGGTTTTCACGCTGGCCATTTGGTCCTTTATCTGCCAGCCACACACCTGCTGTTCCTTCCATCTGGATTGTTGGGCCCTGGCGATTTTTCTCGTTAACCACTGTTATCTCCTAGGTCTTGTAGGCTTCCCATCTTAAAGATTGATCTTAGACCTCTATAAAGTGCTTTCAGGGAGGGAGCAGATCTCATTTAGGAGCAGTCTTGATCCGACTTGATCTCCACTGAACTGTTTCAGGTAATCTCTCTGATCCTGTGTCGACAGAGATCCTGTGGTGAATAGCTGGAGGAGCTCTGGGGTTTGGGAGGTGCTGCTGGCCACGATTTAATGCTGAACATGACCACTGAAAGCTTTTTCTTTTCACTCATATGGAGTGCCACACCATTGGCCTTAAGGCAACAAAGGGATTTTTTTCTCATAACCCATCATGGAATTGCATGTGAGGCACATGGCAGAAGGGCCACATGTGGCATACCCTGCAGTGCTCATCCAGTTGCCTAACCCACCACTGCTCTTTCAAGATGTTGTTCCCCAGTGTCAGCAGCCAGGCAGATGCAGACAGTTTCCTACCACAGTGGTCCTGCAGTGCAGCAGCTCTAGGGAATCAGGGGCCCTTCCCAGGGACCCTGGAGAAACTTGCTTTTTCTTCTCCTGTTGAATGAAGTTCCATTTGCTACAGGAGGTGTGAAAGTTTTAATTGCTCTAATACTACTTTTTTTTCTTCCGAGCTGTCATTTGTAGAGAAGCTGAGAGATGTAAGGACTCGAGGAGCTGTTTGTAGAAAATTAAGTAGGTCATTTTGGCAGGGTTTGGGCTAAAGAATACCTGAAGCCTGAAGCCCATGTACACTGTAAAAGCTGACACTGCAACCACACTTGTTCATGATATCCACGAGTCCAAGTCCTTATTTTCCTCTGAATCCAGCCTCATGTAAAACACTAAAAGGGCATAACACTAGAATTGCAGGGTGAGGACATGAGCACTGTTTGCCATTGGAAGAAGAATTACTTGGCATGCTCCCAGATGAAGCTCTGAGCTTCTCTAAGTATTCTCTCTCATTTTGACTGCCTTTAACCAGCTTTCACTCCAGAAAATGCCAAACCCTCTCTGGAGTAGCCAGTTTTTGCCAAGTCCTGGGGACGGAAGGTGGAGGTCCGATGTGATGCACGGAACCCTGTGCGCCGTTTCTTGTTGCATGGCTGGAATATCCCTTCTCTAGAAAATGTCCTGGTGCTTCGGGGCTCTGAAATTTGCACAAGGGAGCATAAATGTCATAAATCTTGTAGAGATAACCCTGGTTTTTAAACCAAAGGGGCACCTCTTTTCATTTGCCCTGTAATTCCCACCCGTTCTGCTGCTAGTGCTCAATTTGTTGGGAAATTTCTACATCCGATGAGGGTTGACAGGGTTGAGTCCCCACTCGTGTACTAATTGCCAATCGCTGCCGCTGCAGGGGTCTTTGCGAAGGGTGTAGAATCGTGCACTGATACCATTTTAAAGCAAAAACGTCGCTACGTACGTAACGCGTGTATCCCTCCAATGACTCCAGTGAAATGCAGAAGGGAAAGAGTACAATCCAAGGCATCTGATGCTGAAAGGAAGCCTCTCCTCAGCTCCACGCCCGCGCTGGCAGAGGGACCCGGAGAGGCCGTGGAAGGCTGTGGATAACCAACACTGCCCCAGCGGGGTGGGAGGGCCGGGCACGGGGCACCGGGGGCGTGGCGCCTGGCAGGGCCAACTCTGCTGACCCCTCTCATCTGCGTGGTGAGGAAGAGGAGTGTCAGGGGGTTTTTTTAAACAAAGCGATGTTTTTAATTGTTTTTTTTTTCCACATCAATGGAAGGAACCTTACGCAACAGCAGATCCTTCTGAACAAAATGGCTGTGTCCGCTGACTATTTTTAAAACAAAAAAAAAAAAAAAGAAAAAGAGAGAAAAACTGTTTCAAAACTTTTTAGTGTCAAAAGCATAAACTCAGAAATCCTGACTTTTTCCAGTGTGTGTGGTGAGTGCTGTAACCCTGTCATCAGTATCTCCCCTGACTTTTTCAGGGGTGTTTTTTTCCTGTTTTGTTTTCTGCTTGTCGATATTGTCTGTGTGGTCCTAAGGCTGGGGCAGTTACCAACAATGTGTGTCTGTTGTCGGATTGAAAAAAAAAAAGATAGTAGTAGGACTGAAAAAGATGTGTTTTAAAAAATATATAAAAATAAATTTCATTAAAAGGAATTCAAGTAAAGAAGCAGCAAAGCCGTGACTCCTCCTCTCAGGATTGTACGGAAAAGGATTTGTGGGCTTATAATCATAACCAGTTGCCTTTCCCAGGCTTTTGAGGTCCAAGGCAGCTTGGCCTCTTAGGAAATGTTACAAACCCTGTATAAATTCCTGCTTTCCCAGGTTTATACTGTACACGTGTAAGACAGAAATGGGCAGAATGAAACAGTATTTTGGAAATCAGTCTTTTCTGGTAACAGTTATCAACACCAGGTGTCCCCTAAGATGGGAACCACTGATGCGAATGGGCCAAACGCTTTGGCCAAATTTTCTGCTTTCTCCATCACAGGCCTTAATGCCAGGGGCACGAGCAAGTGCAGATCAGCTGGTGCAGGTAGTTGTGTGTAGGTTCATTATCAAAGCTGTATCTCCTTGCCTCTGGTGTTGGTCACGTACCCGAGCGGGTTATGGGGCAGGAAAGGACCAGCAGCCACTTTCTGCTCTGGCTGCATCAAAGACTTGCACTGCTTGAAAGGAACAACGTGAGGCTAAACTGGCGTGTGAGGTTAACAAGAAAACCCTGACAAATCGCTTTGCCTATGAGACTAAGGTAAAGAATTTCATTAAGTGAATGTATTTTTATTATCAAACTTAACCATATGCTGTTTGTCCCCATTTTGCAAGCTTAGTTCAGATCTTGAAAATCAAGTCAATTTGGTTTGCTTTTGAGTAGACATTCCCATTAGGTTCTTGGTGCTTTGGTAGGGCAAAAGTTGGTTTGTTGCCCTGTTCCAAACGTTGGTTTCTTTCACTTGGAAACTGGCAAAAATGGATTTATTGGTAACGTATACTCTTATTTGTTATAAAATGTGGTTATCTTTAAAACCCAATTCAAAGCCAAGTTTTAAAAGTAGACTTTGTTGCTTTTATCTGCCCCATCTACCCAGCTCTCTGCAGACAAGGCTGAGTCCTCCCTCCCTCCCTGCCCAGGGGTGGCTGTGTTTGGCCCCTCATTGCATGCTCGTTACAGTATAGCTGGGGAGGCTTTAGTGTAAGATGCCTTTATTTGTTCAGATGCTGGAGGAGGATGAATCCAATGGGACCACGAGCAGGGGAAAAACTTCTGTGCTAGCCCAACATGCTGCTCCAAGCCCACTAAAACAGTATATTGCCGTTTCCTTCCAAGGCAGTGAGTGAGGAGAGCTGCACACCGAGTTCACTAATCATCCGTGGAGTTAAACAGATTCTGTGGGATGCTCCATCCACTCCACAGACAGATCCCTCATTGGCTTTGGAAGAGACGTGTTGCACTTTAGTGGAGGGGGAGACGGGCTTTAGGGATGGGATCTGGTGTACTTGAATTCCTTTTGGAAATGACAGCAGCGGGAGACATTGGTGTCCGTGATGCAAGTGCGCACGCTGCCTTCAACTTGTATGTGTTTTATTGCTGGAGTCATGTTACTGACAGGATAATGAAACTGCAAAGAAAATGTGTTATATTCAACTTTGCCTTGATAATATAAACACTTTGTTCATTTTTTTTTTCTTCTTTTTTTATTCACAGACTAAGTTCATCAGGAAATTATAAAATTATTTAAAAATTCTGTGCCGTGTCTTTATTTCAGTGTCCTCTCCTGCGTGCCCAGGCTGGGAGGGCAGGTAGGAGTGGCTGCAGAGCTGTTCCCTGAGGTCAGGCTTGAGGTCCCAGTTGTTGCCCACCTGCACCAGTGGGACAATCCTGTGGTTTGGCTGCACCACGTGCCTGGCAGTGTTCATGGACACAGCTGGGGCTGCCTGCAAGGTGAAGGTGAGAGACTGGCAGTCACAGGCGTGTCCCAGATAGCCCTGGGCCTCACAGGTCAGGTGAGTGGAGATGAGACAGCTGCTGTTACAGCCAGATGTTCCCTTTGTCTCTCCTGCCTGTTTCCCAAGTCAGTGTGACTTAAACTTTGCTAATGAGCGAGTGAGTGAATTCCAGCTGTGCATCCCGCGGTGAGTCAGTGTCGGGATCACATCTTCCGGAGCAATGTGCCTGGAAAACCTCGCTGTGGCAAGGCCAGCAAGGCTGTCCTACTGAGCTGTTCCTGGTGAGGCCTGGATGTGGGTCCTGTCCCTCGGGAGCAGAGGAGAGTCACGGCTTTGTGGCAGAGGGTGAGCTGTGCTCCCTGCAGCGCTGCAGGAAATGGGCTCTACCCGGTGTCCAGTCTCCAGACACGTTTTGATGACATGGGAAATTGCCTGAGTAATGTCACTATAAAAATACCATTTTTCTGGCGTTTTTGACTGTTCTAAAGAGAATAGCATTGCAACACTGGGTCCCACTGGTAGAACAATGTCCATGCTAAACACACTCCACCAGATTCTCCACAGCTATCCTGAAGCCCTGACAGCACAGACCTCCCCAAGTTGGGACACTTTCTAACCAATTTCTCTATTTCTTTTTCCTTTTGTCTGTCTGTACAGCCTGTTTTTCTCTGGGCTTTCTTGCTGGCCTTGTCCCTTCTGCTTTTCCTCGATTCATCATTTCATGAGGCTCTTGAGGTCCTGACTTGTTTCAGTACAAGTGACTGCATGTGTAACAGGAACAGGCATCCTGGTCTCAGTGCCTGGACGTTCCCTTCCCTTTGCTGATTGGATTTCAATCACTTGGGCTTCAAGCAGGCATGTAAAGCAGTGTGTGGAAAAAGGATGCGTGGGGATTAAGGGTCTCTGGGGCTTTGAAAGGAAGAGTCCATCAGCCCCTTGGTTCCCAGTCTGGTTTATGTTCGCTCGAGCGTCTTTGGCTGAGGAGGGGATTCGTGATTCCTGTCAGGCCAGGGTGTGCCTGGCCTCTGCAGCACAGTCCAGATCAGCTGAACGAAACCACATGCCACATAAATTAACCGATTACTGTACAAGGTACCCATCAGTCTGATAGTGGCACAAGCACCACTTCTGAAGGACTTGTCCTTTGTAAAGAGCAGGAGTAGTGAAGGAGCAGGAGTCCGGGCCAGCGCCAGCGGGACAGCACATCTGCAGGGAGAGCAGCACATCTGCAGGGAGAGCTGAGCTGAGCTCTGCAGCCCACGCTGGCTCTGCTGCTTGGTGAGCTGCAGGGCCGTGTCCCCGCAGGCTGACTCATGTTTTGGATGGCCCATAACAATAACACTGTTCGTGCTGAAAAGAGGAGATGCCAAACGCCTTTTGTGCGTTATCGGGTTACATTTTATGCATTGAGCAGTAAAACACGAGGCATCTGAACAGAATTGTCTGTGCTGACTGCAGCTACTGTGACACTGAACAGGCAAGGCAGCAGTGGAAACAGCAAATGGTCAGCCCTGGGATCAAGCACACACGGATTGAAAACATCTTCCCTTGCAGATAGGTTCACAGGGGTGTGCACAGCCCCTGCGTCGCCCAGGCTCCTGATTAAACATGGGCCTTGTGCAGTGCTCTAGCCAGGATGGCTTGGGAAAACCTGCTTTTCTAAATCACACCAGTCAGGGAAACTGCTGAAACCACATCTGCAATCCACTGGGAGAAGCTACATATTTAGGATCTCCTGTTTCTAACAGGATCTGCTGCGCTTGTGCCGCAGATGCCTTTTGCTTATGTGGATTGAAGCTGTAGGGGTGCATCAGCCATCCCAAAGATTACCCCAAAACAGTAATTAAAGCAAATTGCCTGTGCTAATGATCTGTATGTGAGTAGCGACCTTTAGACTGGGATTTTGAGATATCAAGTAGCTCTTCTCACTGGGCTTCAGGATGTTTAGAAATCTCAGGCAAATAGCCAAAGCCCTCTTTCTTTAATGTCTTTAAAAACCCTCAAACTCAAGTAGGGCATATGACCTGGGAAACGAAATGTTTTGTAAGTGGATATATAACAGAATTAGGTGCAAACAATTTTCTTGCATATCAAGCAAACAGAGCCATGCACCTTGAGTTGGTAGACCTTATTTCTGAATATCCTGGTGATGTATTGTAAAACGCAAGTGGAACAGCTGGGACCAGCTTGGGTGTAGCTGTGGGGTTACAGCAAGTGATTCTCTGGGTGTGGGCTTTAAGTCCATCTGGTTTTAAGTACATGAGCAGTAGCTTTTCCCAATGTTTACAACTGCAAACATTAAAACTGTTCTAGGAGATTGACTAAGAAGTTAAATATTTAGGCCCAGGTACTGCAGCCCATTTGTGTGAAGTTGTCACTTACTTCAGTGGAAATTCAGCTCCAAAACTGTCTACGGACACAAATCTTGTGACAAAGCAAGTTGAAAAAAAATTGGCTTCTTTATGTATTGCTAAAAAGGATGGGTGGCTGCTGCAGCTCAAAACCCATCCTAGAAGGATTTTTGTCCAGCTGAGTAAACCCTTCATTTTGTGTAAGGGCACACCATTTTGGGGAACCACAAGTCTTGGAATGTATATGAACGCTCTTAACCTTTCTTATATAATGCACAGAAGCTGGTTTTGGCTCTGAGCAGTGTATCCTCTTGTAGCCCAATGTACTGAAGTGCACGTATGCATCTGTGTGTCTGTGCCCATCTGTGTGCTCATAGATAAATACACAGAGCTGCCCACTGGAAACCGTGCTTCAGGAGTACCAAACTTGCAATGGCAAAGGTCTGGAAATTAGAAAATCATGACTTCATGCCTAGTATGTCCATGATGCAATTTTCAGTGAGGTATTTATGTAACTATTTTTTTGGCCAGATGCTTCTTTCATTAAGTGTGTGGGATGAATTGATTTCTTCAGACTGGTAATTGCACAAACCCTACCACTGCTGCCATCCAAGACCACCAGTTCTCTGTCACAAGCCTCTCATTGCTTTGGTTGTTTAAATTGTCCCTCACGCTGGTGGCAGCTTAGGCATCAGGAGGGCTGCTCCTGTTTGTGCTGTTGCTCCTGGGCATTGCAGCACTTCCCCATGCCCGCATCTCTGACCTGTAATTGCCCCCACTTGTTTCTGGTGGGTCTGATAATCCAACTCTTCACCTAGCAGAGAGGAGTTCTGTTTCTTCAGCCACAGAGCTGAGCATTAACTGTGATCAGACGCCGTAGACTGCCTGAGGCTTGTCAGGAATCCAAAAACTTGGAGATATGGTTTGACATGAAAACAGAGCCAACGATGCTCTTCCCCTATTCTTCCTTACTGTCTACAAAGCACATTGACTTTTCCAGCCAGGTCATTCCTGGCAGTAGCACCAGCCTTTCCTGAAGTCCCATATGAAATATTTGAGACTACCTGGCAGCTGAAGAGACTGACACGTCACAGAAGGGACACATGTTTGCAGACTCTTGGAGGCTGCAGTTGCAAAGCTGCAAAATGCTGCATCAGATGCTCAGTGACTGGAGGACGCGCAGTGCACGCACGTGGGATTTAAAGACTGAGTGCAAGGTGCAGAAGGAGGTGAGTTTGATTCCAGCACCTCATGCTGGTATCTCGATTGTCTGACTAAGAGGAGGCCCTCCAACAGGGTTTTGTGTGGAACACCGAGAATCTCCAGCGAGGATGATGTATGACCTTTCTGCTGCCCAGCAAGGCCGGAGAGGACAGTGGTGGCTGGCAGCTGCTGTGTCAGCTGCCACCCTTGGCTGAGGTTTGTGTGGGGCCTCCGCTCACTTGCAGCAGTCTGTTCAGCAGTTCCTGCTCCGTGCCTCTCATTGTCTCCTCAGATGACAAACCAGCAAAATGCTTGGAGGCGGTAGCGCCCAGTTTTTCAGAACTGCCAACTTCCTGCGTGTCTCAGAAAGCAGCACCCCCTTCTGTCATCTTTATTCTTTAACCCAAAGCGGTTCCACACGAGGGGTTTGCTGCTCACTTTGGACAGCCTTCAGACACCTGGCAGGCGTGGCAAGCACAAGAACTGCCACCCCAAAGCACGTGGTGCTGCTGCTCCTTCAGGAGGAGATGGTGGGAACTAAGCTGCTGCCTCCTGCAAACTCCTTTGTGACCATTTCTGGTACAATACTGTCAGATGCCTCTTTTTCCTGCCCCACTGATATGAGAAGTGTGAAACACTGTCTTGAGGACAGATAAAAGACAATAAAAGAAACTCTTTCCCCTTGCGCATTCAAAATCCTCCATCACTGCAGTGATATTGCACACCACAGACTATGCTTGCCACCAGTGCCCTCTGAAGGGTCCTCTCCTGTTAGTTTGGCAGCAAGATGACGCCTTGCATCCAAAACAGATCCCTCACTAGACCCTGGAGGAACCCGGAGGAAATGACAAAACTGGGATTTGCCAGCAAAACATAATGCAAGCTCACATCTTCCCTCAGGAATCCATGTCCCCAGCCAGCCCTGGTGTGGCAGGGAGGGGTTGATATTTGCCACCCCTGGTTCCTCCTGGACCTGAGGAGGGTTTGGCTGCTCACCCAGCCCGTGAGCCTGGTGCGCCAGGGACAGGCAGCAGCTGCTGGCTTCACACGGAGCTGCAGGAACAAGCACTGTGCCGGATGGTGGGTGCTGGAGGTGTGGTGCACCCAGTGCAAGGCAGCCCTTGCAGTCTCCCCCGTTAGCCCAAGCCAGGCCCAGAGGCTTCAAGGTGCTGGTGAAAGGCTGCTCCTCACCCTGACAGTTGGAGGCTCTAATTTCCCCCATTTGCTGATGAAGCGATGACTCCCGACAACAGGAGCAGCAACACAATTGTTTGTGCTCATCTGTCAGAAGAGCAGATCAAAGCCACCTCTAGAGCTGCAGCCAGATATCACCACAGATGACCCAGAGCTTCCTCTGTGTGAGTGACAGGCATGACTTCATTGGGAAACCAGTCGTGGATCCGTGCAGCAGAGCGGCCCAGCCTAACGCTGAGCCAGAGCTTTCCTCAGCGCAGAGGTGGCAGGGGTTCGAGAGCGCGACGCCGGCGCTGCCCGGGTTTGTTTTTCTGGTGAGAGGCCTTGCTCAGCACGCTCAGCTATCGCTCGTGCTCCTCGTCAGGTGTGCAATCTCCAGGTGGCAGCCGGGCAGGCTCGGGCACGGCGGGGCCCCGGGCGCTGCCGCTGTGGGTGCGCTGCAGCCTGGCACGGCTCCCGTGTGCTTGGGAAGGCTCCCCTGACTCATGGGCAATGAATGGCGTGGTGCCCCCTAAACCCCAACTTTATATCCTCATGAAGGTCCACAAGAGGCAGCTGTGGGCCCTCTGAACCTCACACGAGCTTGTTTGCTCTCCGCAGATCTCTGTGCCTGGCGTTGTTCGTGCTGCTATAAAAGGGATTGCATACGAGCCGTTTCTTGAAGGGTGTCAAAACGCAAGTTTACAATCTTCCCTGACATTTGGTTCTTCCAAATGCAGCCCCTGAAGCCCTGTGATGGAAAGGGGGTCTTCATCTGCATTTACCAAAAAAAAAGAAACCCAAAATGAGAATTCCAGCTCTCATTGCTGGAGGAAAATAAAGAAATATGTAGCTTCAGAGAAAAGTAAAGGCTCAGAAACAAGAACCAAATCCACAAAAAAACTCCTCCCAAAGTGAAAAACAAGATCTTAAGTACATGAGCAAATATGTTTTGGGGCATGAATCACAGTGTCTTCCGTTTTTGTGGGCTTTTTTGGTTTGGGGTATTTTTTTGCTTTGGGTTTTTTTGGGGAGTTTTTCTTTGGTTTTTTGCAGGTGTGTATAATTACAGTCCCAGGATGTGATGAAGCATTTAGTGATTTGGTGTAACTTCAGATGCCACAAGTGGTGTTAGCAGGTGGGTGCTCTGCACATCCTGGAAAATCCGTGTCTCAAGCTGAAAATTCAGAGTCATCACTTAAGGATGTCAACCACAGAAAATACAGAACTCATACACAATTGCACTTAAATTATATGGGGGAACTGTGATGTCTTTAATTTTACCTTTGCTAGAGCACATGACAGGATTCTGAGCTAGAACTCGTTGGTTTCTGCCTCTTTAGATCCTTGCATGTGTAAATACACACAGACACACACACGCTTTTTCCATGAACAAGCCCCTGGGATGTGCCAAGGGCTGCTTGTGCCACGGGAGCACCAGGATCCATGCACAGCCCTTTGTCTGGTGGCTGGGCCCCAGGACCACATTCCTGACAACATCTGAGTGCCTTAGAAGAAAACCATCCGTTGCCATGTGCTTTCTTCCTTCTTTGTATCTTGAGACTGCACTGGTGCTTTGGTTATTATGGTTTCCATCTCTGCCTACTTGGCGTGTTTTAGTGCTGGTGTTTGTGTAAGCCCAGATATTACCCTTTTATTTATTTGTTTGTTTGTTTATTTGTTTATTTAGAAGCTGCAGTGTCCAGAGATTATATTTGTGCTCCCTTCAGCTCTGACTGTGAAGGTGAGACTATTTAGCAAAGGCATTTGTCATCGAAGGGCACTTTGGAGCCTACAAAACACGGCGGTTTTCGTACAAAGGCTTTATTGTCACCAGGTTGGTTTGCAGGAGGACGTGGGAGCAGCACAGCCAGGACCTGCAGAGCCTCGCTGACACTCTCCAGTTTGTCCCTGGGATCTGTGGGACCCAGAAATAAAAGCAGGAAATGTGCTGTGGCTTCACTAGCTGTAAATAGTGGCTGTGCCCAGGCTGTGTGAGATCCCTGCCAGGCAGCAGCAGCAATCACAGCCTGGCAGACACACGTTGTACCACACACACCATCTCCCTGCCTGCTGCCCCGATCCTCCCTCTGCAGCCCCCACAGCTCTGTCCCCCCGTCCTGTTCTGCCCAGTGATGCTCCCAACCCCATCCAGCCTCTGCCACTGCCTCAGCTCCCTGGTGGCAGGGTGGCACCGGTGGCACCGGTGGCACTGGTGGCACTGGTGGCAGGGCGGCGCTGGTCGCACCCTCCTGGCGTGGCGTCTCAGCACCTTTCATTTCCTTCCCTTCCACCTGCCAGGCCACAGAGAACGTGCCACCCTCCCCAGAAGCCAGCTGTGTCACCCGTGTGTCCCCAGGGCCACCAGGGCGTCGGGCTGGCCCCGCAGCCGGGAGTGCCCAAGCCAGCAGTGACGCAAAGAGGCACCAAGCAGGCCCAGGGAGTGGCTCTCACCTCGGGTTTGGGGTTTATGGGGTTCTGCCCTCCATGCCCACCTGCAGCGATGCCCGTGGGGCCTGGCAGGGAGAGGAGGCTGGACCCTCTTAGCCCAGCCTGGGCCTCTCTCCCCTGGCACGACCCCGCGCATCTCCATGGGAAAGCTGGACGTAATGGCTGAATTGTGTTTGTTTCCTCCTTTAGCTGAAGTTGTTGTGTCGTGTAAATCCCAGTGATTATCAGGACACTGATAATCCCCTTTATATAATAATATATAATAATCCCCTTTCACCTCAGCAGTGTGAGATCCAGCCAGAGGCCTGTCTACCTGTCAAAGGAACAAACTATGGACGAATGTTTGAGCAAGTGAAGAAGGACATTACGAAGGAAGGAAGGAAGGAAGGAAGGAAGGAAGGAGGGAAGGAGGGAAGGAGGGAAGGAGGGAAGGAAGGGGCTCTGCTGCAGTCAGAAGCAGCCCAGCATGGAGGGACACACATCCCCTCCCAGCCCTGAGCAGCTGCAGGCTGCAGGAGAAGGGGATGCTGGGGCTCATCTGTGCCTGACAGATCCCAGCTACAACCTGGTGTGCACTTTCCCCCAAACCACTGGGGATGCTCAGCCGTTGGAAGACATCTTCCCGCCAGATCTGTGGGATTTCAGCCTCACCCCGCTGATCTGGAGGGAGAGGGCTGGCAGGACAACCATCCCCTTGTGACTGGGGCGCGGGAGGAGTGTGGGTTTCATCCTTCGCTGGCAGTCAGGCGTTGAGGGGAGCCCTTGGTGCCAGCCCAGCACTGGCTGTGCCCTGGGGCTGGGGGCAGGCAGGAGAGCACTGTCACCTCTCTTCTGCTGCACAGCCACTGCTGTGGCCCCTGCTGAAGCCCATCCCACGGTTACCAGCACAGCCTGTGCTGCACTACACTGCGGAGCTCGTTGCCACAGGAAGCAGGGGAGGCCAAGAACTCAGACTGCAGAAGGGGATCGGCCATGCAAACGGACAATAAGAATATCCAGCATTGTCATATTTCATGCCGATAAAAATTTTGGAAAGGATGTACAACTCTTCACCTCGGGGTTTAAGCCAAGTGGAAGAGACCGAGGGACTTGGTCCGAGCGGAGGGGGGTCGGGGGGCAGATTACCTCACTGTCTGGCTATGGCCATGGCCCTGTGCCTCCCCAGACCACAGAGCTGTGGTCCGTGTGTGGCCAGGCACAGGGCTGGGGCCATCTGCTGTCCCCCTCGCCCAGCAGTGCCACGGGACAGGTGATGCTATCTGTCCATAGGAGGGAGGGATGGGAGAGCTCTCCCAGCTCCATGGAACAAAACCTAACAGTGTCCTGTCCATCCCCACGCCACGCTGGGATGCAGAGCGGCTCTCCCACACCGGCCTGCGCTCGGGCTGTCCCTGGCAGCCAGCGGTGAGGGCTGGTGGGACTCAGTGGGAGGCTGGTGCTGCCCTGGTCCCTGCAGCCAGGGATCCTGGCGGGGGCCACCAAGGGGGGCAGTTACAGTTTAACTCACCCAGCCCACAGAACCCGCTGTTGGGAGCGCCTGACTAATGATTAAAGGGCTAAACGAGGAGGCCTGAACTCTGCGTGCTCTCCCCAGCCTTGCCACCAGCTTACGTGGAGCCAGGCAAGCCAGGGCTGCACCCCACGGCAGCCGCCAGCTCAGCCTGGTCACTGCTGCATCCTCTAAACCCCGGGGTCTTCACAAGGGCTTCGGTTCTTCCATCCCTGTGTTTTCCAAACCCAGTGAATGGCCTGGCTCAGCCTGGTCACTGCTGCATCCTCTAAACCCCGGGGTCTTCACAAGGGCTTCGGTTCTTCCATCCCTGCGTTTTCCAAACCCATGGAATGGCCTGGCTCACCCCTTTGCAGCAGGACGGTGGAGGAAGAGCAGGGAGTCGCAAGGAGGAGAGCTGCAGCTGTGGGAGAGCCATTCCCTGGCCTGCCCTTCATCCACGCTGTGGAGCTCGGCACCCAGGAACGCAGCTCCAGACACTGAATGCCTTGACGGGTTTCCAGATCTGCGTGTTGGAGCACCAGGAGGGCAGGGCCAAACTGGACAGAGGGTAACGTGCGGCCACTGGACGTGAAGAGGCAGCCTGGCCCTGGCAGGGCTGCACGTGTCAGCCAGCACTGCAGGCTGTCTCCAGCTGACCTCTCTCTGGAGCAGCCCCCCAGCCAGCAGGACCATCCAGACAGGGAGATCAATCCCAGGGACCCTCCCAGTGCATTTCCGAGGTGAGGAAAGGTGTTTGCACGTCGTACAGCTGCTGCATTCTCTTTGTGTCCTGTGCTGGCAGAAGGGAAGACAATACTTGGAGATGTCCACCTCTAAAGGCAGCAGCTCCTGCCTGTCCCACAGGATGACCAGTGCCCAGCCCCTGTCTGGCTCCTGTCTTTTCTCAGCGGGGTGTCCCTGAGTCCAGGATGGGTTTTTCTTGGTGATGTCAAGCCAGATGAATCCTGGTTTAATTGACCGTGAGTGAAATCGTGCTTTGATGGTTAATGTTATACTTGGGGCTGGGAAAACTACTGCAAAATCATAGCAATTAGAGCTGGAAATGATTCAAGTCATCTAATTTATTTCCTCTCCCCCCTCGCTGTCTCTCCCTGGTACGGGGGCAGCGAGGTTCCCAACAATACCTCTCCCTCTGCATTGTCCCATCCTGCCTCTCATGACTCAAGGAGTGGAGCATCCACGTGTCCCTGGGGAGACGATTCCATCATTTGAAAGACGTCAACATCAGAAAATGTTTCAGAAGTTTCAGCCTGTATTTCCTTTTGTGGAGTGCCGCAGATTCTCAGGTCGTGAGCTTTACGCCCCAAGGAAACTGGCTGCTTCCCACGAGGGCAGCGGCTGGGAATGAGTGCTTTCCTCTGGTGTTTGCAGGGGCAGGTAGGGAATGTGGGGGTGGGTCAATGAGGGTTTTCACACCTGCGAGGCAGGTCAGATCAGGTAGCTCGTCTGGAACGAGCTCTCCTCTGGCAGGGGCTCAAGATTTTTTTTTTTTTTCCCGTTTCCAGATCTTTATTCCGCGAATTCCACCTTGACTCATAACAATCTCACTGCTGGAAACGTATCCAGTTCCTCACAAATTCACTTCCTTTCACTTGCTTCTACCACTAGTAGTAATCCCACCACAGGAGTGTGGGGCAAGTGGTGAAGCACAAAAAAATGTCCGTGTCAATGAGAGAAGCACAGAGAGTATCCCTCCTCCTGGAAAGCTGTCCCAGGACAGGCACCAGCTCTGCCCCAGCCCTGCCCTGGCTGCAGAGAGCACACAGGGTCGCCTGACCAGGGGGAAGATGACTGGGCAGGTGCAACAGCGATGGAAGAAACTTCCCAGGAGGTCAGAGCTTGTGAGCACCACAGAACTGCTGGACTGGGCTACACCTGCGCCAGGAGAAGCTGGAGCCACATGGCTGAGTTTCCAGTGATGAGGTCTCCCCCTTCTCAAAGTATTCTGCAGGGTCCTGCCCTCAACTGAGAGGGGTTGATAGGCCTTAATACGCTTTAAATTGCTCTTCTCCTCTGCCCAGTGAGCTTAGTATTTCCACATCTCAAATAGCTGGAGCACATCCCCACCCTCTTCCTGCTCACTCGTAGCAGAGACCAGTGAGGGGAGAGACACGAGATCCACTGCTGTAGTAGAAGAGGAGGAGCATGAGGACGGTTGGAGCCATAGGAATGTTCCAGTGAGATATAAAGAGGAATAAACCAGCTTGTGCTGTCGGAGGAGCTGCATGGGCTAAGCTGCTTTTTGCAACTGAGCAGATGGAACATCTTCCCTGGCTGTGCTGTACAGTGTCTCCCACCAATATTGGTCAGATCCCAGACTCTGGTCGTGGACTGGAGTCCACATCCTGCCCAGATCCAGTTGTGGACGCTGCCCATTGTTAAATCAGCGAGGCTTAATCATATTGGGACACGTAAAGAACATATGGACAGCACCTTTGGCAGCTGAGACGAGACAGGAGCCCCTCCTTGCTGGCAGCTGGTGCCCCCCTTCCCAAGGCCTAGGAAGGATCACCCCTGGCCAGATACAAGTGCCCCTCTCTTATCTCCCTGCTCTGTAGATGGAGGAATAGCTTCAGTGGACAAAAACTATGGAATGACATCCATAGGACGGTGTTTTGGTGGAGGATAAAGCAGTCTTGTGGGGGAGAAAAGAAGGCGACCAACTTTTTTCCTTCCAGGAAGAAAACAAAGACATTTCAGCAGAGAGGACGCAGTCAGGTAAAGCAGTTGGCGGTCTCCTGTCATCACCCACCCACGCCAGCATCATTCTGTGGGTTTTCTGTCCTCAGCACCAGCAGCACTGCCAAGGCATCCCCCTTGTGAGACAGAGACCTCTGAGATGAGCCATGCACCTCATTCCTGCTGGCCGAGGACATTTCACCTCTTCTCAAGCCCTCCAAGTGTCCAGCTGGGAAACCACTCCCACCCCGTTCTGGAGATGCACAGCCCCAGCTGTCCCTCCTGCCCTCCTGGCACCCAGCATCCCCTAACACACACGTGTGTACCTCCCAATGGCCCTTCTCATCCCACCAAAGCACGACTGGAGACATCAAGGATGGATTAAAGCTGCAGGAATTCCCATCCTCCTCACGGACTGCGCTGAGGCCAGCATGCTATTTCAATAACCCGGTCTCTTGTTTGAATAACCCACATGGCCCATAGCTGGAGGTTTTAAGGAACACGTGTATCCAGTGCTGCCCATCCCTCTCTGCTGGTGGTCCAGCGGCTCTGCCTTCCCCGTCCGCTCCCTCTAACCCTGATGGAAGACACCATCACGGGGTGGGAAGCAGTGCCAGCCCCAGGAGGACTGTGAGGACGGATAAGGATCTCTGGCCTGCTGACCTGTTGTGGCCAGCTGTCCCTCCGAGCACCAAAAGTGGAAAAGCACGTTACGCTACAGACCAAGCAATTTGTTACCAAGCCTCAGTTCTGTGTCACTCCCCTTAACACCCCCAGGAGGGGTCCCTGCTGTTTGCTGGGTGCCCAAAGCAGCAGCCTGCCCCTCCCCTCTGCAGCCTTAACCTGCAAGTTAGGAGTTCGACAGACAAGCAGGGAACAGCAGCCCAAATGGTAAACAGGCTTTACCTCGGAGCGAAAAAGCTGGCACCTAGAATATCCTGCAGCCAGCTGCAATTTCCAGACTTCCTTTGCCCTCTAATTAGTTGGCATTTGCTGCACCAACTATTATCTTTCTAGTTACACAGCGCTGAGGACAATGGCTCCTTATTTCCTGCCACAAACACTGGGTTACTATTTACCTCTAGCTGCACCTCCTCTATCTCCTATTCCCATTAAAAGAAAGTATCATTAATGACTGCAGTGATGGGAAACACTGGCGCAGTTGGTCATAAATTAAGACAGTTGGAGCCCTCAATTACTTGTAGTGTGTAGCCTGTGTTCAAACACTTACCTGCTCCTCTAAAAATGCTCGGGTATTTCTACTCTGAACCCAAATGGATGCTCAGAGCTGTTCGAAACAAGATTCTTGTGCCAGGGTGCGTGTCTCAAGCTACATTTTGTCCCAAGCCAGTGCAGATTTGAAGAATTCCAGGGGGCCAAATGCCTCCCTGATGTAATTCCGTTTGGATCCTCGTATGCGTGGGTCTGTGTACGGGTGGGAGCAGCAAGGTGCTCTTTGCGCTGCGTGTGAGGCTCCGCAGCTCCTGCTGCGTGGGGACTTTGGATGCCTGGCCATGTGGGGCCCAGAGATGGGGATCTGGACACGACAAGTGGAATTTCTGGCTGCTGCAGAGCTGCCACCAAGCCTGGAGACCAGGCATGCAAATCCTGTCTGCGTGTGCTGAGCTGCCCAGCAGTCCCGGGGGCCGGGCACCGCTCTCAGTTACACCAACATAAATTTGCGGTGATCCTGCTAATGCCTGTGCAGCTACTCCCTGCTTCTGCCAGGAAAAGCGAGAACGGGATCTGGCTGCGAATCTGTGAGGTTTTATGGGAAGGAGGGTGGGGGACAGCCCCCAGTGTGATTCCTGGTGTTGCAGGCAAAGGGATGGATGTGCTTGTTGAGTGCCAGCCCCATCAAGAGCTCCGTGCACCGTCTCCTCTGCCAAACTTTGCCAGTCTCTTTTAACAGCATCCGCGAACCAGGCTCTGCCTCATTCGCACCTTCACTGCGACCCAGCCGCCCACCCGCACTGGGAGACAGATGCCAAAAATCCCTGCTGAGATGAAGCAGCAGGTCACCAGGTCAAAAGCCCTCCGCTGGCGGGGGCCAGGAACCCCTCTGCCCGTATCGGGGGGGGTTTGGCTCCCAGCACGCTGGCTGCCGGGCCAGGAGCCACACGAGCAGGGTGCTCCTGAGCCCCCACGGCGAGAAGCGGAGGGCACGGAGCTCTCCGCAGCTCCCCGGAGCGGGCCGGACACTTCCAGCCGGCGGGGCCGGGCAGCCGGGGGGGAGCAGGGAGCAGGGCAGGGATGCGCCGGCAGCGACACACGAGCGGGGGCTGCGCTGCCGGGCACGGCGGGGCCGCGGCGGGGGAGCCAGCCCGCTGGCCCGCAGCGCCCGGGACCGCGCCGTC